>WOVY01014538.1:1200000-1649789 GCA_013436015.1 Rhipicephalus annulatus | reverse complement strand
AAGCTTGCTGAAAAAAAGAAAGAACGAAACACAAAATTTATTGGCTACATTGATATCTAGGGTAATTTGTATGCACGTGAAATAAAATAAAATATATTAAGCATTTTAAACATTTCTTTGCAAAACTTTTAAAACAAATAGGAAAAATTTTATTCATTGTAAGAAGAAGCTTATCCAATCGGCAATGAATCGTTAACGAACAGTTGTCCATTGTGACACACTCAGTCGAACGACTGCTGTATAATATCACAAGAGAAGATTCGGCGAGTTTGTTCATCGTATTTAAACTGACGTAGCGCATTACGGTAAAGAAGAAAAATGGTCGAGCAGACCGACGCCAGTGGACAGAGCACTAACTTTCAACTACCTCACTTTCACCAATGCGAAGCGGTAAAAAAGCTCCATTAACAAAGCACTCGATAAATATTTGAAGCAAATTATATAGCCAGAGAGTGGGCACCACATGTATCGGAGACCCTTCGCTAGCCTTATCTGAACATAGAATGCCCTTATTTATTCAGGTGAACCCTCTATGAATCTTGGATATGTGACGATGAGATCGTGTGTCGTATCTTGGCGACGACATCGAGTGTTTGTTGTATGCTTCCTCAAGTGCACATATTGGATGCGATTTTCAAATGAAGCTTAGTTGAAAGTTAGTGCTCTTTCCTCTTGAGTTGGTGTGGTCGGCCATTTTTTCTTTACCATAATACGCTATACTGCTTCAAGTGCTGGTGAATGCCTTAGTTCCGCTAATTAAGAATTCTCTATGAGCTAAATGTTTCTTTAGAAGCATGTCACTGTCGAGTCCACTCCATTCGAATAGAACCCTCTACGGATGCATAAACGTACTAAGTAGCACATGAACTTTAACTTGCTGAAGCCAACGCGCCAACTTACACGCTGCACTCGATGGCTGCTGCGATGGCATCCACACGTTGATCTGTGAATACTCCCGTTACCAGAATCGCCTTGAGGACCGATCGCTTCAGCGGGGACGCCACCTGGAAGACCTCGCTTTGGTGGCAGTGGGCAAGCCACGTAAAATAATCCGGGCATCTGCAGTGATATCGGGAGGCGTCATTGTAGCATTAGCCTACTGAACACGCACCGTGTGATATTCTATCACTAACAGATTGCATATGCATCGTGTTACGCTATCTCTAAGGTTGCTATAAAAGATGGGTGCGTAGGAAATAAAAGGAAGTGTTTTTCCACGGCATCAAGCATGGAATCAAGCATGCTGTTCATTGAGCTGCTCTCTAAGGGTTGCTATGACAGTTGCGATGAGAATGCGTTGTGAGATCTGCTGGTGCTGCCTGTAACTTCCCCTGTAGGGGCTGTGTTCTCTACCATATATCAGCGAGAATGCCTGGAGTCGGCAAGCTTGAGCAATTCTACGTGGGAACAATGAGCTGGGATTATTATCAAGAGCCAGTAGAATATTTTTCATAGCCAACGACCTCGAAGATGAGAAAAGTAAGCAGTACTTTTCACCTGTTCAGAACAGGCCACGTATTCATTACTGCGGAACCAGCAGTAGCCGTCGAAGCCATCGGAAAACAAGCCTATCAACGATAATGAGAGGAACAGCGCAAAAAACGGGACGGAGGACAATTGAACACATGGTGGTACATGATAATAAGTATAACAGCGCAAGAAATGTGACGGAGGACAATTGAGCACATGGCACAACGCTTGTGCCGTGTGCTCAATCTTTCTCCGTCCCATTTCTTGCACTGCTACACTTATTATCATGTACCAACTGGCTCTTCAAGAAACCCTTCTGCTATCAACGATACTTGTCAAACAGAAGAAGCATTTTTCACCAAGACCAACGGAAGTGGTTTTGAGTGTTCAAGTTTATTTCAGAAATACGCCATTCTGGTAAAACGGTGGGAATTTTTTCACTAGCTTGAACAAACTTGCTGACGGTTGTGTAGATTAGACCCTTGATACCTCAAATAAGACAGTTATTGTGGTGTAATTGCCGAACAAAGATCCTTGCGCGCTGCCAATGGTTATGCCAATGACTGTTGCACCGACAAATCCTGTTTAACGTGATTCAGGAAATCTGAAGCAGGAACAAGTGTTAAGTTTTCGCCGCGGAGGCAAGCACCGTCTGACAGAAGTGCTGATGCAAGGGGCACTTGGCGCGAGTATGCGACGGCAAGGCAGTTACAGTTACGAGCGAAAGTGGCTCAACGCCTTTGTCACGGAAATATCATTTATTCCATACCGTAGACAAAAGAGAAAGCCGCTCTGAGACACCAGCGCAGAAAGTCGACGAAATGTGGCAAGTCCACGTACCGGATCACGACGCTAGCCCGCACCGGCTTGAGGTGTGCGTGAATGAAAGTTAACTCATTATGAAACTCAGCACGGAAGGGAATGTGTCCTTCACGTCGAAAGAGACCTTTCGTCACATTTACGTCATGTCGTCAGGAATCGTCAAGTGTCACGGTGAAAAGTTGATTATGATGATGATGATATGTGGGGTTTAACGTCCCAAAACCACCATATGATTATGAGAGACGCCGTAGTAGAGACTCCGAAAATTTTGACCACCTGAGGTTCTTTAACGTGCACCCAAATCTGAGCACACGGCCCTACAACATTTTCGCCTCCATCGGAAATGCAGCCGCCGCAGCAAGGATTCGATCCCGCGACCTGCGGGTCAGCAGCCGAGTATCTTAGCCACAAGACCACCACAGCGGGGACGCTGATAAGTTACACTGGTGCGCCCTTCCCGCGGAGCAAGGCAGCCTGCCTTCGGCTGTACGACTAGGAAACCATGAGTGCTGGGAGGTGTACGTTGTCCCAGGTCCCTGCTTGTTCCTGATAGAAACTGGCTGTATGACAGACCTCACAATTAGGCTTTGCAATGTGAGGGATGTTAAGGCTATCACGTTGGTTGAGGAACTCGTCGATGAGTATGCAAATGTTTGCGATGACGCCTTGGGAATATTCGAGGAAGTGTTGATGAAAAGAACAGTCGAAGACAACACGAAGCCAATGTTCTTCAAAGCTCGTCCTGTGATGGTTATGCGCTACTTTCGAATTCATTACCTTTGTTTTGTAATAAGCATGATCGGTTAGCAAGCGCACCATTCCACTAACGGAAATTTTTGAAATATGTAAGAAGGCTACGCACGCCGTCCCTCTCCTAGCAACTGCTTCATCCTGTATCCGCAACAACTAATACCGTCGCAAGCTTTTCTAATGAGGCGCTAGCATTCCGGGACGTGAATGGTGCATGCATGCCCTTTCTGAGTGAAGCAGGCGGTGCAACAGGCATTAAAACACATCAATATAATTAAGCGTGACGGACGGTATTGTTGTCCATGGGTCTATACATAATTAGCAATCTCTACTACTAGGCACAGGCACGCCAAACTTATGTAGCGTGGTGAATTTTTTGAAAATGGGAAAAAATTGACGACTTTTGGCGGCTTTTGCTTGTTTTTTGGTAACTTTTACTCGAAAGTCAGAGGCAACCCTAGTGCTGAGGCCCCTATAGTCGAAGATGTCATGGAATTAAAAAGTTAGAAAGGCCTAGTCAACTTCTACAGCAGGTTCCTGCTGGGGCTGTCTATAGCGTGTCGCATCCTCTGAATGAGCTGCTTGTGCCAATCTGTCTTGGGAGTGTCGTGAGTATTGACTAAAGGAAAAAGGAGTTACTTATTTCAGCAGCAACGCTGGCGCATTATGAACCCAAGACATTTGTGGTTGTCGTTTGCGATGCGTCACCGCACAGCGTTGGCACCGTTGAACACCCGGGGGCTGAACACTCGGGGGCTGAACACTCGGGGGCTGAACAACCAATCGCAATAGCATCATGACGCTTCGCGCCAGCCTAGCAGAATCGCAATCTTCTCAACAAGGAGTCTCTTGCGCTCATGTTTGGCATAACTGAATTCCGACAGTACTTCTGGGGAAGCGAGCTCGAGGCCATTATGGGCCGTAAACTACTACTGAGCTTGTCTGCTCCGCACAAGTGCGTGCTTGAGATGTGCTCACCCCGTATCATGCGTTGGGCGCTGATGCTTGGAGAGTATTGCTACAAGCTCATGTACCAACCGGGCGCAAGCATTGCCAACGCAGATGTTTTGAGTCACCTACCACTAGCAGTACACGCTAAACCTGTGTAAAGGCCAGCGGAAGTTTTCATGAAAGGGGCAGCTTATATATCACCAGATGCTGCGGTCGACTGCAGTCGCGGAAGCTATACTTCCAAGGACCCAAGCTTAGCGAAGCTACGAGACACCGTATGATCTGGAGCTGAGTTATGTTGCCCAGAGTTCAGGTTCTACCTAGATCGAAAACTTCAGATGAACGTACAAGAAGAATCTATAGTTCTCAAATCGCGAGTGGCCATCCCAAGAGCATCACAGCAAGAAGTGTTGCCTCCTGCATGTGGGGCACCCTGGAACGACCAAGATGAATGATGTCACCAGGAGCCATGTCTGGTGGTCTCCATTCGGCGAGGACATCACCATTGCAGATCGGCAGTGTCAATTCTGCCAATTCTGTGAATTCTGGGGCTGGTAGAGATGACGCCATGGCCGTTTTGGGACAGGTGATGGCAATGCCTTTATATTGACTTTACTGGACCTTGAAGAACCGCTAGATGCTGATTTTTATTGATTCTCTTCAAAAGTAGTGGATAGAGGATGTTCCCATACGTCTACATTAAAAATAAGCAGCTCATTTTACTCGGATTATACGCAGCTCATTTTACTCAAGTCTCAAACAGTCAATGAACAGAACAAAAGTTTATACCGTTGGGAAAGTTACATGTGTTGCATATTTAGAAGTTATCTGTAGCGCGAAAAGCACAAAACACAGCAAAGATTGGACGAAAAATATCACGAGAAAGGGCACTGTTGCGCTTGTGTTCGTCCCGTGTTTACACTGTTATTCCCTTTTTTGAGATAAATGTCCCCTATAGTCTCCCGCCTTTCATCGTTCGCCCAATTCCTTACTCCAGGTCTACCAATGGGTTCGCTTTTCAAGGCACGTGAAAACCGAACCGGATTTGAAAAACCTGTAATAACTTGACGACAGCCCTTCATGCCGGTGCATTGAAGGTTGCACAAAAAAAGGTACATAGATGATTCGATAAGCGCTGGTTACTGCTGCTGATGTTCTAGGTGTGTTCGGCATCCTCGACCATACGCTGTGAACGTAAAAGTTATACACAGTACATTTATTCAGCATTACCGCCTCATAAACATTGCAGCCTGGTCTAAGAAAGCAATACTTTAACGCAATAAAAAGAAACCAACAAATTACCGTTTGATGGAATATTTTTTATCGGTTCTTGTTGTTCTGTTCGAATACATTCTTCTAGTTTGGTGGCTACTGGAAATACTGGTGTCCCGCCCGTGTATTAAATGTTGGTATCGTCATCCACACTGCATTACTACACTTACTCCTTGAGCAGAAAAGCCACGGAAGTGAGGGGTGTGTCCTGGTTGCACAGATCCAACAGCCGGCTCGGGAACACATTGGCGGACTGTGTGGAAAGTGTGACATCGTTGACAAGATAATAGTAATACTTCAAAGTAAAGAAAAATCGAGCCCACGCTCGTTTAAACTGAAGAAGTTAGCCCTGTTATAGGCATGCGTAAATTGATTCGCCAAATGATTATGGCGTGCTACCTTTTGATTAGAGTATTGCTTGCCTAACTACATAAACTATAAGAGGGGCTCGTAAATTTAAGGGGAGGGAGTTGCTTATCAGAAGAATTCCAAGCTGGTAGTATTGCTAGCATTCAGAGTGAAACGGAAGACATAACGATACCAATAATGAACATATGTATAATGTGCAAGGTACAATATATCAACAGGTGTTCTTAATCTTATGGTTTTTTCTAATTCTTAGATCCTTACAGCGCCGCTTTGCTGACGTATTACGTCAATACTGTTGGTATAGAATTACATTTCGGTAGCGTAGTTTAACTCTGGCAGAGTAATTTGTCAAGACCACCAAATCAACCAACATCTGTCGCACTCTAACGTTGCTGCCAAAAAATAAATAAATATAGCTCACTGTATTTGTCGCATTTTCGTACCACGTAAGCTATATTTGCCTGGTTCTTTTCGTCATTACAGATGGATTCTGATGACGCTGAAAAGAATGAATGAGTTTTGCGGGGATTATACTTTAAAAATTATGACGAGATATTGCTGTGAGCGTCTCTATACAGCTGAATATAATTCTGCACAAAATATGTGTAGAAAAAAAGCTTCATCTTATAATGTGAACGTTGCAGCTTGAGGCTACAGAATACCTGGTGCGTAACGCTCCATTTAAATAACGTCGATGATAGGGATGACTATCGGTGCAGTCTGTGGTGTGGGCAGAAATTCATTCAGCAGGAGGTGGTTTGGAGTGGGCGCATGAAGGTCGGACAGAAAAAATGTAGTCAAGTGTCATTTTGCGCTGAATATATCACGGGAGAATTGATTTCAGAAAAAAAACCGGGGAAGCACGCACCCAGTGGGTGACCTCCTTGTTACGATATGCAAAAAGTGATCACCTATTGCGTATGAGCGATTCCATCACAATGGGAACTTGATGTAGACGCTCAACGACGTTCATCTTTGGTCGAAGCAGCGCACACGGGACGAGGAAGAAAAGGAGCCCAGAATTGTAGCTCAGTAACGTATACTTTCGGGCTAGTAGGTGTGTAACTGTGCAGAACATCGTTGGCGCAATCTTAAACGACGTCCAAAGAAGAGACTTGGGTGCACTATTCCGAGTCACTTCTTTCGACGTCTTTTAAGTTTGCGCCAACGATGTTCTGCGCAGATCCCAGAACGAGTGCCCGATTCGCACTGCTTCAAGAAAATATGAGTGGCTCTTCAGAAACTAAGCGAGTTGAGTGACGGCGCTGATCTCAACTCGTCCCAGTGAAAGAAGACTGTCGAGACAGGTTTGGTTTGAGAATGCGGGGTATTACTTGGAGCAAGTATGCAGTAGCAGACAGTCACACGCAATTATTGATTAAAAGGAGGGCAACCTTCATATCATCTCCCGTCACATAGAAGAGGGCACACATGAAAACCACCGCTGTCGGACACCAATAGGTTTTATCGAGGCACCACTATAAGAACTCGCGGGTGATCGCCGAAGCGTTCTACGTTAGCGAGTCCGGTGACTTCCGTGGGGCGATGCTTTTTGTATGACTGCGAGAATCAGACTATGAGCCAGCGAATCTTTCGGTCTTGTGTTAATATTGACCGAAAACTATCGGGGTTGACATCCCCCAAAACCACGATATGATTGTGAGGAACACCATAGTGGAAGGCTCCGAAAATTTAGACACACCACGAGTTCTTTAACGTGCACTCAGTTTCAGTACACGGGCAGCAAGCATATTGCCTCGATTGAACTGCCGCCATCACGGCCACCATTCGATTCAGCTACGTTCGCGTCACAATTCATGCTCAAGAACTACAATACAACAATGATGGGTGGTGTATTGACGTTCTGCTTATATATTTTGACTTTCTTATCGTCATTGGCATAACCAAAAAGAGGGGGGACGCAAATGCCCCCTAATGAAATTTTTGAGATGTAGCTTCAGTGGACTCTATACACACGCAGAGATACAAACACATGCACGCACAAACAAACAAAAGGTAGGGTTAAAAACTGTTACAATTTCAAATTACGCTACTGCTAATGATCGCATTGACTGTCAAATTCTTGCATTTTTGTTTTTTTCAATAATGCAGACCTTATACAGCTTCAAACAGAGTGAAGGTGATGGTAAATAAAACAAGAAAGAAACAAAGCAAACAGAAATATAAATAATACACTTTCTACTGATCACAATTTAATTAAAGGTTACAAAGAATCAATTTTGGTTGTTACGCAACCGGAAAAAAAAGAAAATTTGAAATTTGCATCATTTACTTTTTCCGGTATTTTAAATTGCGTAATAAACACATACCTCTGGTTTGCAATACATCGTATTATTGTAGGTACCTTTCCTCTAGCACTGTATACTTTAAAGAACGACAAGAAAATGAATATTGCTTGACGGTAACCATACCATATGGCTGTGACCAACTGGTTGCCCCCTCAGCGTCGCCAATCTCGGATAATGTGCTGATTTCAGAAGACTCGTCGTCCACGCAGCCAGTGCATCTTTCGGGTTGCGGTCGTCGCCCCGCTCCGAAGGCACGCGCGCTTTCGCCGTTGATGGCCGTCTCCTCTTCGACATCGCTGACCTCGTCTCGCTTCTTGCCGGGAAGCAGTCGCCTCTCGAGCAAAGCGTACGACTCGCCGTACATCGAAATCCTGGGGCCCGAGCCACCACGGCTGCCGTTGAAGGCCACGAGCATGGAAAGTAGATGCACGTTCGTGACCACGCCCGAGCACGTTATGTAAACGATGAGCTGTAATTGAAAGACAAGTAGAAAGTGAGGTGTTCAACTTAAAGATGGGTGTGAATCTATGAATAAACTGGGGCAAGACAACTTCGCTTTTATGCCTGCGAGTCTTAATATGCACGTTATCAGCAATGGTTACTGAACTGCACGATAGGCGTCTTCCCATACTTCGTAGGTAACATCAAACCTCTGTAACGTGAAGACTAGCGTCGTACCTGCAGACTAGCGTCGTCCCATACTTCGTAGGTAACATCAAACCTCTGTAACCTGCAGGCTAGCGTCGTACCTTCGTCAAAGCAAGAATGAAGAGACAAAAAAAGAAATACGGGCTGATCGAATGGCGTCTTATCCTCCTTTCAACCTTTGCCTACGCCCTCTTCATTTTTTTTTTCTGGTGTACGCGATTCCATTGAAAGACACTTTTGCAGACACTTGATGAACATGTTATGCCAACCAACAGCAAGAGAAAAGAAGCAATTATAGTGCACAGGGTGATTCCTCTGTAATACCTGGTGACTTTGGATGAACTTGAGCACCTGGCGACGAAGGTCAGAAGTAGAATCATCCGCGGCGCGTCGACGGTCATCAGCCGCACGATCTTGCCGTCCACCTCTGCCGCTAAAGCTCACCCAGAACAGTTTGCTCATTCGGATCTCAGGTAGAAAGCCTACGCGGCTAGTTGCGTTGGAGCTGCTGTCGCGTTCACGCAGCTGTCGAGCTTGCTCAGACTTGAGGTGCTCCAAGAAGCGGTAGGTGTCGTAGTCAGGTCGATCGGAGAACGGCTTCGTGGACGGCGCTCTTCCCGACTTGGTTGTCAGTGGCGTAAGCACTCGGGCTAAACTCAGGGCCACTCGGCTGGTAAGAGACAACGTAGCGACTGCCGGGGACATTTCGACGTAGGAGCAAGGCGTGTCACTAGCAAAGCCATTATGCCGAAGGTGAGGCAGGGACAGGGCGACAGCCGGGAGTTCCAGCTCGAGCGAATATGATCATGAAGAAGAAGAAGAAGAAGGAGAGCCTAGAAACTGTGGTAACATGACCAAATTCTTCATAAATCATCATCATCAATCCCCGAGTGAGTATTTGCAAGTGCTATTTGCCAAACAAACAAACCATAAAATCATTCATAACTAAAAGCTTAACTAGTGTATATAGAGTGCCAAGGCGCAATGGGCCTCAGGCTTACTGCACAAGCTGTGTAACCGTAAATACGGGTTATGAAGGCACACGTTGATAATGTTGTGAAATATGTAAATGCGCGCAATCTTGAAATTCGATGCATACTATATATTCTGCGCTATTCTCTGCTTATAAAACAAAACTCCTAGTTGTCTTGGAGCTAGGAGCAATGCGAATGTCGCAGGGGCTCCCCAGGTTAGTGGCTGTCAATATACTGTGTCAGGAAGCACGCCTGCCTACGCTAATTTGTCGATTTCGCATTTTGACAGTACCAGCATTTTTAAAAATTATATACTTTACTGACAAGAAGATCTCAATGTGCTTTAATCTCAGACCCTGACGCTCTCTTTCTTGCTCATTTCCCGTGGTTTCACACACTCCAGAACATGTTTGTACAAAAGAAAATGCGAAGTATAAATCTGAAGATTAGAAATTTCATTGTGACTAATGATCTGAATGGTGATGTTATAAATAAATTTGATGCTATTTTCCCCCCAAAAGCAAAGTTACAGTGTCTCAAATTTTTAAATAACATAATAATGGATTACCTAGAGCATGCAGAAACAAACGATAGAAAAGCCACAGATGCTTCAGCCAATAATGAAAATACAGGCATTGCCTATTATTAACTTAACAGGTCTTTATAAGTGCGACAGGCTGACTTTACTCAATTTTTACAGCGAAAGCTGTTATAAAGTCACAACTCGGGTCTCGCGCAGCGTTATAGTTGTCCATCGCAGCCGCAGCCACCGCTGTCGGTGTCCGTAACCACATCACGCGAAATTAGCATGAAAACCTTGAACCAATGACACAGTGGGGCTCGATCCCGGGTGCGAGCCCAGTGTTGTACTACCGAGCTACGCAGGTACTTTGGACTCATTGGTAAACTTGCTTTAGACAGGCTTGATGTCGGGAAAGCAATCGCGTTGTTACGACTTATAAAGTGTTTAAAAACAGTGAAAAAACAAGCAGTCGTCGCACAGTGCGAAAAGTGTAACAAGTGGTTCTTCCAATGCTTCAACCCACTACAAAAGCTTGTTCTTGGTCACATAATAACTGTGGCGCATACCGACTTCAGGCATATTTTCTCATTCGTCAGCCACTGCACGAACAATTGGCACAAAATTACTCGCAATAGTTGCGTGGATACCACGCTTTCCAGAAGAATTATGAAGAATAGCATAGTGAATGCCGGCCTATACCCTAAAATATTTATTATAATGCCGCAGTGGGTATCCAGCAAGTGTGCTTGCAGGAGTTACCCAATGAGTGTCTAGAAAAACTCTGAAATGCCACTCTTTTTGCTTTCGCTGTGACTGTGCTGCACCTTCCGCACAGGTCTGACCTGTTTTTTTTTAAGCTGAGCTTGTGGCGGTTATTTTTGCCCTTTAAAAATTTCCGTTAAATCAAAGCAGTGCTGTCATAATGACGTATTTTCTTTCAGTTTGTGCAGCTCTTACAGCTTTTGAGAACTTTCGAACTGTAAGGACATTCCGAACATTAGTCCTATGCAGATACCTGAAGTTACTGTGGGTTCAAGGACGCTGCGGATTAAGATTAAATGAACTGGCCGATTCCTTAGCACGAGCCGCGCTTGACGGCCCAATATTACTTGTACTGCCAGAAGTTGAATATTTTACCTCAATAAGATATAGAAAATCAGCAATCTGCACTGGTATTATAGAAACAATAACTACATGGACAGAATATAACCACCTCAAGTTTCCATGGCGACCCCAGTGGAGTCAGCCCAGAAAGCTAGACGTTTTGATTAGTAGATTTTAATTCCGTGTCCCCTTTTTAAACCTATACCAACACACAACTGGTCAGGTGATATCACCCCTCTGTCCATTTTGCGTAGAAATAGAAACAAGTGAACATTATTTCTTAGCTTGTCACCCATACTCGATACTTAGAAAAAGACTTCTAGTTATTCCCTTTCTGAAAATACGTTACATTGACGGCGTAAACCGTACGGAAATTTGGTGCCTCATTTCTGGAACATGGCCACAGGGATGCTTTTAATGCCGTTTGCGATTTATTCAGGCACCCAAACGTATCCCATTGTAATTCCCAATCAAAGAAATATTAATGTATATAATAAAAAAGTGTCTATTCTCATTGGTTAGGGAAAGTAAATGCAGCTGTGTGGTATCTAAACTCCTGAAATCTGAAAGTTTTTTTTCAATTGACTTTTCTATTTCTCATGCTTTTCCTCTCTCTTTCTGTTCTTTTTCCTTACACTAGTTATATTCTAATAAAAATTCATCCTTACACATAAATATAATCCTCTCAGAAGAGTGCACTACGCGTTCTTGGCCAATTCCGCTGAGTGAGTAGGAGCCACAATTTCAAGGAAACAAACAAACAAGCAAACAAACAAACAAGCAAAAGACAAAGAAACTGTGGCACATATCTTAGCTTGTTGATCCGCATGCTCACCGTCAAAACATATTTAAAAATTTACGCTGCCTCACTCAGACGATTGCAGTTTGTATTTATATGTGAAGCGAGAACGTTTTTTAAGGAGCCTTAACTCAGGCTACATAGGCCTCAAGTTTTAATTGATCAAGAGCAGCTGCAACATTACCATATGCAGCATTGTTTCGAATGAGGCATTGGCGAAAACATTGAATTTGATGATATATTGCCTTCTAATGCCAAACTGCTACCGTATAGATATATAATGGGTTTATTAAAAGACTATCTACTTCCATTGGGAAATGTTAATGTAATTGCCACTGATGCATTCATGTGTGAAGACAAAGCGGGTGTAGAAACTTCATCTTGGTCATTCTCAGTACGTCTCTTGGACTGTACTCCCATATTTGAAGCAGATAATTTAGCAATTATTTGAGCCCTTAGAAGACTTTCAGTAAATGATTCGACAAATGTTATTTTGTTACTGATTCACTTTCTGTGTGTAGATCTAAATCTTCAACGTCTTATTTGGAGTCGCCCGTTTAAAATGCTTTCGCCTCTTTTATCCCTCAACACAGGAATGCAGGCGGCTGGTATGGGTGCCAGGACACCGTGGCAAACTAATAAAGAAAATGACGGACGCTCTAACGCACTGGACGCTCTAACGCACTGGTCTCTGAACGGCCCTGCAAGTACCTGACACCGTTTTTGTTACTGAATCTCGTTTTCGTAAATAATAAATGTGAAGCATTTATTAGCGAACTTCAGCGGCTTTGAGCGTATCTATCTATCTATCTATCTATCTATCTATCTATCTATCTATCTATCTATCTATCTATCTATCTATCTATCTAGCCGCTTACGTTTTGGGGCTCTCGTGGTCACCCCCTTAAGTTGGCGTGAACCAAAGTTAGAAGGGGGGGGGGGGGGCAAGTTGGTTTGAAGAATATGACGCGCTCATCCAGACAATAATAGTGTCGAAATTCCGTCGCGTACGTCGTCCAAAACTTCCCGCCTGCCACATACCCACGGGCGGGTATGTGCCACCGGTATGCGGGTATGTGCCACAGGTGATTGACACTTAGTATTTACCCAGGAATGATGAGAAGGCAGAAAGCAAAGCAAAGCAAAGCAAAGCAAAACAAAGCAAGCAAGCAAGCAAGCGTCCCCAGGATTCCGGCCCACGAGCAGGAGGCGCGCTTTCCCGCATGGTGTGGGCGGTGTCCCGCGTCACTCTAAGGGAACGGAGAGCAAAACGATAATAACTCCTCTCCCTTTCTGATTTTCTCATTGTTTTCCCGGATTCAAGTAGCAACTGTATGAATCTTTCTTTTGCCGAAGTTATAGTATCGTGGTTGTAATAGTGCGAGTTCCCCAGCTTATTAAATCATAATGCACAGCGCCTATGGGCGCTCTCGGAAATATCGGCTGTTTTGCCACATTTGAATCGCTACCGTGGAGCCGTGCTTGAAGATATCCGATTGCTTTCTGGGATTTAGGTACTGGCATATGTCTAGTTCATGATGGTATAGAGCGTGTTTGAATCGCGTGGTAAAAAAAAGTTCCCTGGCCAGTTTTGTTCGGGGTGTGAGAGCTGTCAGGCTCTTGTAGCTCCATCTATCGTTGAGATGGTGTACTCTACGGTGACACGTAAAGTTTGAAATGGGGTACGCGTGAAAAAAGAGGATTCCTATGGAAGGCACTTTTATGACCCCGCTAAACAATAGTTAGGGTTCATTGAGGTAAAGATTGATAGTATAGCACATCAACAGGGTAATGTTAAAAAGGACGAAGTGCACGTTTTCGAACATTTAGTGTATGTACCATATAGAGGCCTCAATTTACAGCACATTCTCGAGTTTTACAAGTTACATGGAAGTTATAGTTATCGACTAATTAGTTAATAAGTACTAATAAACTAACGCATCTCAAGTCAGGCTTTGAAATTGCGAGCAATATTCACCGGGCACGATATTACGAACGGGGGTATCAACTCGCCGTCCGCGTCGCTTAAATCCGGCATACCTCAGGGACTCCTTCGGGCCTCTTTTCTTTTCGGCTTATATCAATAATGCCACCCGTGATATCCCAGCAAATTTAAAGCTTTTCGCTGATGCCTGTGTGCTTTAATGTAGTCAACGCGTCCAGTGAGCAGGTTCTTTTAAATAACTCTTTATCTAAGATTCAAGTTTGGTGCACAAAATGACAGATTACCTTTACCGCGGGAAAAAATGGGGCGATAACCATAACCCGCCAAACGGATCCATTAAATATCTAATACAACCTAGGCAATCAATTCTTGTCCTTTGTCTGGCAGTATACGCACCTTGGTCTCATCATCACATCTGATTTAAGATGGAACGAACCTGTGTCGTATACTGAGAAAAAGGCTTTGAAAATACTAAGCTACCCAAAACGGGCACTCGCTAAGGCATCCGGTGAACCTAAATGACTGCATGTGAAACGTACGTATTACCAATACAAGAATATTCATCGGCTGTCTTGGACCTGCACACGCAAGCTAACACAGATAAACTTGAATCAATACAGCGAAAAGCTGTAAAACTCATATTCAATGCCTAAAAGTAACACATCTCCGTCAGTTTTTTTCTGGAGAGCGCTAAACTAGAAACCCTGGAATGGAGACGTTATCGCGAAATAACGAAGCTGTTCTATCTCATATATAATAATAACCTGGCAATACAAAAAACTGATTATACGAAACCAATTTTGCGCCACGAAACACGTGCCTCCAATCTTGAAAGAGTGACTGAGCCCCTATATATACAGGCATGCCTTTTTTTTTTCCGCGCAAGCAGAGAGTGGAACAATTTACCACCAAAAATTCTTGAAAGTGTCGATCTCAACTAGTTTCTTCGTGCGTTAGCTGTTTCACATGACTCATAACTACACCTTCATATATATTACAGTGCGCTTCATTTTAATACCCACCTTGATCAGACTGATTACTTGAGGTTCAATGCCTCGCTTCACAACGATTCTTCAATGCTTCGATTCTGCATTGTCTCGCTTTTTAATATTGCGGACTTTATTTTTGCTACAGTTGGTATTTGAGTTCTTTTTACTTTTTGCCCAAACAACATAGCCTAGTTGGCACTGTTTTTATAGTTTTTGTATTGTTTAGTGTATTATGGCCAATCTTGGGATTGTGGACCGTCATTCATGTCGCTTCTCTTTTTTTCATTTTGAATTTTCGTGCTTTCATTCAACACTATCTATCCTGCTGTACCTCCTACACAATGTTGCGTCCACTGCGTCACACACCCCTGCCCAAAGTCCGGCATTAGACTGGCAGTTTTCTCTAAAAATTAACAAATCTCTAAATAAATAAATCCACTTCCTCTTTTTTAATATGCAACTCTCCAATTTAATGATATCAAAATATTAAGGGAAGTGTAAAGAGAGAGGTATAATGCTGAAAGGTGTGGAGGTTAAATTTTTTAGGAACAAAATAACCTTATTTGCACTGCGTTATGTCCACGGTAGCCGGAATAACAAGCGTACGTAACAGGGAACTGAGTTTATTACTTTCAAGAAAGGCATTTGTGCGCAGCACAGTTCAAATTGTCCGAGCTCTGGCTTTTGAGTCCGCTGTGGACCATAAAAAGGGCGAGGAGTACAAAGGAGAGGCAACCAGTGCGCGGGCGCACTGATTGCCCCTTCAGTCAGTCAGTCCCCGGGCGCGCGGCGTCAAGTATCGTGGGGGGGAGGTGGGGGCAGGGCGCATCCCTGAAACTGGCTGGAAGGGGGAGGGGGGAGTGATTATAAATGAAAAGAAAAGTGAGCCCCGTACCTCTCTCTCAGGGGGAGGACACCTCAACAGTAGCTCACGAGAGATGGGGGTAGAGAAGGGAATAAAAGGATAGGATCAAAAGGTAGAGACATAGAGAGAGAGAGGGAGGAGAAGCGAGGAGCAGGGACGGGGAGCGACGGAAGTAAGGAGAAGATAGGAAAGATGGACACGGTTGCAGGAGTCCGAGGATGGGGCAACACAGGCGAGAGCTCTTGTCGGCGACAGGATGGGGGCGGGAATTCCCGGTCTATAGCCCCTCCATGCGTTTTCCGGTAGAAGACGCGATGGCGGGGCTTTGAATTCAACAAGCCGATATCTCCGGCTGAGACTTTTCTCTTTTTTTTCAGATGGCCGCCATCCATTCAGGCATTCTGTGAAAATGGCGGGTGACCACTGGTTGTCCTTTGTAGAATTTCCAGCAACGCGAGGCGTCTTTTTACCTGGTATGACCGTTCAAGGCTGTTCGGGTAGAAGGGCTGAGATGTGCGTTCGCAGCTCGCAAGAAAACATGAGATTCTCCGGTACTTGGCCCGTCTCGCCCGTTGTAAGTTGCTTGAAAAAAAAACATGCAATGCGCCACTGTAATGACCTCGTAGTAGAGTCTCTTGCATGAGCACGTTTTAGCTCTACCACGTAGCGTTTGGCCTGTCCTTTTGTGGCTGTGCGGTTCGGAGCACATTTCACCACTGTGATGCAGTTGTCACTCGTAGGATTTCTGTATTTTGGCTTACACAAATGCGATTCCGTTGTTTGAAACTACCTTGTGGGGTAATCCGAATGTTTCGAACAACCGCAGGAAATTGATGGCAGCTGTCGATGTTGTTTTGTTCACATGGCGAATTTGAACCCATTTGCTGTAGGCATCCGGAATTACCAGAAATGTCTGCCAAGGTGTGCTCGCTCTTCACCAGTCCGGTGCTGGATCTCGTGGCGGTGCACGTTCAGTTAGGTGGCGGGCTGTGCACTCTGCAGCTATCTCGATGCCCTTGCCGATTCCCGGTCACCACATGTAGCTGCGGGTGCACTTCATTGCGATCACGCCTTGGTGTCCGGCATGAATGAGAGCCATTGCTCGTTGTCTAAGTGGGCCATGAATGAAAACTCGTGATCCCAATTTCATACGACTACGATGACAGCCGTATTCCGTTTCTCTCTTGTGAAAAACGTTGAATTTCTCATTCTTGAAGTTTTGAACTCTGCCCTCCATCAGGACGTTGTAGAGCTTGAACAATGTCGGGTCATCTTGCATGGCCATTGTGACTTCGTCCGCTGTTAGTGGGGGGCCTTGGTAGCGCTTTGAACATGAGCACGCAGCCAACTTGAGGTGTATCCCCAATGGTTTCGCTGAGGGGTAAGCGGCACTGTGCGTTGGTATTTCCATGCTTGTTTACAGGACAATACACGTCGTCGTAGTCTTATGCTGACACTTTAATGCACCGTCGGATCATACGAGGCAAAAGTGTCAGTGGAATTGGCATCTGGGGCCCTAGGATACTCAGGAGTGGCCTAATAAATTTCTGTAACATAGCATAGGCTTTTGCAAACACAAGTAATGTTCATGAAGCTTTCATCACATTCTAGCTGCCTTAAGCATTTAGTTCAAAATGGTCCATATTTATTTACTGGTTTCTTTTTTATTTGCTTGCTGTGCCAGCAGTGTAGCCAGACTCTTTTCAAGTGGAAGCTTTACTGTTCCTTATGCATGCTGGTGCATTTATCTGTATGTGTACGTGTACACCCCGCCCCCCCATCCCAGCACTGCCTACGCCAGGGTTCTGTGCAATTTTTGCAGCTGAAGTGAATAGTGGCAATGCCTGGTTGATGATGGGCTCTATCTCATAAAGAGAAAATTGTTGCTGAGCCTTGATAAGGACAAGTAATAAAAGTACTTGAGAATACTTTATTTTTTACCTTTTGTTTGAATGTATACAAAGTGCATTTATTACTGAATACGGTGCTTGAACATATGTACCTACCTTGTGTTATAATCTTGGCATTTGCTTATATTTATAGGTATAATTTGTAAATTTGTGCACGCCATAGTTCTTTCATATTTGTATCGGGATATGTATATAGGTTGCGCACATTTTTTGGTGGCTTTCGTGTTTAATTTTTCGCGCATTTATTTCAATTTTGTGCATAATGAATGTCTAACAATCTTTTTATTTGTTAGGCACATTGTGCAAATAGATCATAATACAGTTTTACAAAATGCTTTTTTTTCTAAAAAACGAGCTGCGTTGTATTTTGCATGTGCATTTTTTACAACAGAAGACAGCTCTATGGAGCCTATCACTCCACACAGGTACTTTACCTTATCAGTGGGAGGTAGTTCTACTTCTCAAATTAAGTAACAAAAGCTTAACTACCAACTATCGCCCCAATTCTTTTACCTGCACATGCTTCTAACGATTATATAATCACTTCGTAATCAGAAGCATCCTCAATTTTCTTGAAAATAACATCTTATTTTCGCCTTCACAACATGGTTTTAGGAAATCATAATCATGTGAGACTCAACCTGTACCTTTTACTGATCTAATTCTTGATCGTTCGTCATCCGCTGGCTGCATTTGTTTTAGATTTTGCAAAAGCATTTGATAAAGTGTGTCATAAACTTCTCATCCAGAAGTTACGGAACTTAAATATTGACATTAACCTATTAAAATAGGTCGGATGCTGTCTTTCTGATCACTTACATTACGTTACTGCTTACGGCTACAGTTCATAAATGTGCCATGTCATCTCAGGAGTGCTACAGGAGTTGGTAAATGGTCCTTTGTTGTTTCTAATATATATTATTGACCTACCCTCTCAAGTAGCTTCTAATATCCACCTGATGATGATTGCGATACTTTTACAGCAGTTGCTTCAAACGACTATTGTGATCGCTTACACTCCGATTTAAATAAAATATCTAACTGGTGCAGCTTGAGGCTAATGGAACTAATCATTCACTTATGTAAAGTTAAGCATATATTTAGGTAACCAAACTCTTCTCGGGCATACTACTTAAACAACTTCCCTTGAGATCAAGTAACCTCATACAATACTTAGGAATTCATATCACATCCAATCTTACTATACACATGGGCTTGTAATAGTGCAATGGTGACTACCCGGTGCCCTACACAAGCCAGGGTGTAGGAGGAGAATACCCATTTGACAGACAGACGTTTTTTGTTATCTCGTTGAACGCGAGCAAGGGTTCATCTCAAGGTAGGCGGACTGGCTAGGCAGCATGGTCCTCTGGCGTCATCGTCCGCACAATGAAAATTCGGCGAACGCCTTCCTCAAACCACATTCCCACAAACACAAACGATGCGCTGGGGAAAGGGGGGTAGGATGGACGCCAACAATGGTCAGAGGTCCAGCCTAGCTCCCAACAAAAGAGATTGAACATTTTTCTCTTTGCAAAGTCTACCCCCCCCCCCTCTTTTTTTCTCTCAGTAGTCGGCTTGATGGAGGGATAATCATTACGGCGGGAGCAGGTTTTTCTTGCCGAAGTGCTGGTGTGTGGACAAGTGCGGAGGAGTCATAATCGTGTCCGAGTCGGATACGTGGCAGGATTCCGACACTGCTTTCGGAAGAGATAACCACAGCATGCAGCCAGTGACCCAGTGCTTCCATTTTGGACTCGCTTGCTTCATATAAGGCCTTACGCTGGCTGCTCTCCGTCTCATCATATTTCGGTTCTGGTTTTACTGCGCATTTGCTATTGAACATTCTTTTTTTTGTATTCTCTTTCTATGGTGTGCCTGGATGTTTATTCACTCGTGTTCTTACTGATGGAACGGGCACACGGGAGAGGTTTTCCTACGATTCATTTCATTACAATAAAAATTGGCAGATCCCATGTACAGTGGGAATCGATGATATGCGAAACATGCACAAATGAGAAATGTTGATATCTCCCTTTAAAATCAGCGCAACGTTACGAGATGGAAGTAATTGATGCCGTACATGACTTCCGTGTCATGATTATCATGTTTGGATGTGTCGTTTTACCTTCTTCATCTGTTCACGTCGCGTGATACAAAATTTAGTTTATGTGGAGCGAGCAAACCGGCCGCGAGCACGCTATGAGCATGGTATGTTGACATGTTCCTACATGACACTCGTGTCCGGATTAGCATGTTTCCACCAGTCATATACCTTCGTCATCTATTGACGTCACGTAACACAAAATTTGGAATATGTGGAGCTAGCAAAACGGTGGCGAGAGCATTATGAAGGGCCCAATATCCTTCAATGTAGCGTCGACGCTCGAGCACACTGGGCACAGCGACGCTATGTTAGCAAAACGCGAGCACTGTATAACCTGACGCCAGGCGCGACCAGCGTCCGTCGGCGCCACCCGATGGCAAGTGGCATGAAATTCGACACGCTGCATTTAGTGCCGATGCGTTACCAAGACAACACTGCGTCTTCCTCTTTTCAATATGGAGGGACGCTGGACGCGCTGAAACGCGCATGCTTCAAAGCAACGCAGCGCGCCTGCGAGTATATGGCAGGACCGGCGTCTGGCGGGGCAACGCCAGCCTGACGCGACAAAATGAATGCCGGCGAGCATGCGCACCGCGTCACGTCAAAATGTATTGCCGCCTTGACTTAGGCATGTAATCATGTTCTCACATGACACGCATGTCATGATTATCATGTTTGCACCAGTCACATACGCTCGTCATCCATTGGTGTCACGTAATACGAAACTTGGCATATGTAAAGCTAGGGAAATGGCCACGAGCGCATTATCAGTGTGGCATGTAGTCATGCTGTTACATGACAGGCATGTCGTGATTATCATGTTTGGATGTGTCATTTACCTATGCTGTCCGTTCGCGTCACGTAATACCGAGTTTGGTAGATTTGAAGCTGGCAAAACGGCCGCGAGCACATCATGAGCATGGAATGCAGTCATGTTGTTGGATGACACGCGTGTCATGATTTTCATGTTATAACCAGAGAAATATGTTCTTCATATTTCACTGGTTATAAAGTGAGCAAGCAGGCAGGCAGGCAGGCAGGCAGGCAGGCAGGCAGGCAGGCAGGCAGGCAGACAGACAGACAGACAGACAGACAGGCACGCAGGCACGCAGGCACGCAGGCAAGCAAGCAAGCACACACACACGATGAATAATCAAGAGAGCGAAAAAAGAAGGCATCCGCTTTGCTACCCAGCACTGCGGGTGGAATAGGGGGCAATGAAGAGGGGGTAGAGAGAGAGAGGAAAAAACGCACGTGCACTCACGAGAAAAAAACGCACACAGGAAGCGCGTTCTGGGTACAACCGTTCAGAAAAGCCAATTGAGCGCAAAAAGCACAGTAGCCCTTTCAGGGCCCCCTTTTGTGAAGTTGCATGCTGTCGATATTGCAACATTGTTTCCTCCGACAGAGGAAGAATACATAATTTACTGAGTTCCTTGCGAAGACTTAGTCACTCTCTACTAGCTCTAGGCTGTCCCAAAGGATATGTTGGATGGTTTCTTCGTTGCCACAGTCGTCACAGGCTGCGGTGTCGGCCATCCCAATGCGGAAAGCGTAGGCGTTGGTAAACACAACGCCCAACCACAGCCTACATAAAAGGACCTCCTCTGATTGGCAGTCTCGACGGGACTTGAAGACCTAACGTAAGGTCAAGCGAGTACAGCCGGGCATGGTTGAAGTGTGGCTGATTTTATTGTGACGTGGTTTGTTGGCGAGCAAGGCAGTGCAGCTTTCCTGCAGCAAAGTGGTAGTATCAGTTCATGGTATACTGCGTGGGCTGAGCAGGCAGCTTGATCGGCCCGTTCGTTGTCCATCATTCCGCAGTGACTCGGTAACCACTGAAATGTATTTTGGAGCCCTTTCTCAGTTACGTTACCTCTGCTATTTGTAGTACCAGTGGCTCACGCGGTCCATGTCGTAATGCTGATTGTAGAGACTGCAGTGCCACCTTCAAGTCGTAGAAAACAGTCCACTTGCGTGTAGGTTGATCAATGACAAATTGTAACGCGGTAGGAGGGGCTGCCAATTTTGCTGCCGTTGATGTTGTTGCGTGGGGTGTCTTCAATTTGATCGTCATACCAACCTCGGTATCACGACTGCTCCGGCTGAGTTGTTCGCCTGAACCAATCCGTCAGTGTATATATGTATGAAGTCTTGTTATTTTTCATACAACAGAAGTAGTTTGAGGTGCTTAGGAGCCCGTGACTAGAAATCGGTTTTTTTTCTTCTGGATGCCAATTACGCTAATATTATTATTGCTTGAGCGACACATCATGGCGGAGACACAGGTATAGCGGCAGGAAAGAACGAAGTTGGGATCGACTCACCATGTGTGATGACTATTTTGCAGTAAGATGTACGTGGTCGGTCCACTGGTGAGGCAAGGTGACGGCGGGGAGTGCGACCAAGGTGTCGTATACGTGTCCTCAGCACTTCGACACATATGTGGGTCTTGATGAGGTGGTCTCTTGCGATTTCAATAGTTGCCACTTTTGATACGCTTTGAGGCAAGTCTATACAGATCCGGAGTGCTTGAGCCTGGACCCTTTGAGCCATTCGTAAACTTGTTTTACTTGCATTGGTTAACGCAGGTAGGCTGTACCGTAGGAATCAAAGGACAAGAGCCCTGTATAGTCGCAACATAGTGGTTGTGGACATTCCCCAATTTTTTCCAGTGAAGAACTTGAACAAATAATAGATAACTGTCAACCTCTTTTTCATGCATGATACATGTGGGCTCCATGAGAGGTCTCTCTCAATTATAACACATAAGAGCTTGTATGACCGGAGGTAAAGTATCCTTTCGCCATTTATCAGAATGCTGTAGTTCTACATTGGTTTGCGCGATTATGCACAGAAGCATACATTTTTCAAAAGAAATTTCCAGAGCTCTTTTCCAGAGCGTCAAGACGCTCTTCATCTCCAGGCGTATTGGTCTTTTTAACCCAGTTTTCTACGAAAAAAGTCTTCAGATTTTAAATTAATGCAGAAACTCGCCCCGGTTCATAGATGACCATGGAACACCTTCGAAACACGAGAGCAGCTAGACGGCGACACAAATCCAAGATCATCAATGCAGTTGATGAGCTTCTGACCTTCAACGAGTTTGATCTGGCGGGACTTCGCAGCATTTTTCAGCGCATGGAGAAAAGCGCCGATGAGCTCGTCAAGCCTAATGAAGCACTGCACGCCCACATGACCAATGACGAGGTGCTGGTAGACATAAACTCTGTGCTAGAGTACGTGGACTAAACTGCGAGGAGCGTTGGCCTTCTTAAACGTCACATCTAGGAGCTAGTTGTCCAAACATCAGGGCCAGCCATGTCCAGCGGTGAGTTGCCAACGAACTCTTCTACGCCGCGTCAAGCAGCCTCGTCAGATATTTCCGCCGGCACAGGAGCAAGGCTTCCTAAGCTAGACCTATTGAGATTCGACGGGTAGCCCACGAAATGGCTACTTTTTTGGGACCTCTTTCGACACTCCATACACGAGAACCCGCGACTTAATAACATCGATAGGTTTCGCTAGCTTCAATCTCTTCTCAACGGCCATGCGGCAAAGGCTATTGCGAACACTCACAACATACAACAGTTATGAGGACGCCGTTTGTATACTGAAGGAGTGGTTTGAAGACGTGCACATGATTGAGTAGAGGCACTTCGAAAATCTTCGCACTCTAAGTCCAGTCACTACGTCGCCGAATGCTAGTGGCCCGAGAAGCCTTTACGACATTGTACAAGTCCATATAAGAGGGCGCAGAGCCTCGGTGTCTCGGAATTAGGCCACACTGCTATGTTGTGCGAGGTGCTAATGAAAGCGATTTCACATGACATAACGGTGTAATATCACCGATGACGGAAACTTGAAGTGTAAAGTGCGAAAAACCCGCCAAGCTCGGAGGAAAAGCTTCAACAACTGCTCAAGCACCTGCGCGTTCATGTCGAGAGCAGAGAACTCACTGCCTACTAGCGACGAGTTGCTTCTACCAGGGAACAGCGCACTTCTGGCAGCCGTGAGAATCAGCCGTCAGCATCAACTGCAGTTTTCTATAACAGTGCCGTTACGAAAGAGGAGGCTTGCCTTTTCTGTCAGAAGTCACACTCAATGCTGGACTGCAACGCATCACTTCCTAACTCGGAGAAAAAGCGTCTTCTGTCAACAACTGGCTGCTGCTTCAGATGTACCACAAAAGGACATCGGGAAAGAGACTGTCGACGCGAAGTGAGCTGCACGCACTGTCAAAGGAGACATGCTTCTTCGATGTGTTCTAGAAAGGCTCATATTATGATGCCACGACAACACGCAACGAGCAGTACTTCAATGTGCATTGTGTCAGATAGCAAAAGGAGCCTTGATACAATACTATTGCAAACATTCGTAGGATGAATAAGTGACGCAAAGAGTTGCTGCTGTATAGGAGGCATTCTGGTTAACAGTAGCCAGCGCTCTTTTATCAAAGAAGACGTTTCCAGAAAAATGAACCTAAAGGTACTGGGAAAATCGAGATTATCGTCGACGTGTTTTGAATCAAAGAACGCGGTTGACGTACACGTTGAAGACTAGTTCAAGTAACCTTGAACAAACCAGTACGATGATGTTCAGCATGTCTTTGAAGCCATTGAAATAGGACAGACCCGTGAAGCCATAGTTGAGGTATTCCTAAGTCATGAATTCATCTAAGAGTTTCAGAATCAAGGTCAATGAATGGCTGATGCACTGTTTCCACCACATAGTACAAGAAGAAGGTCTATTGACTGGTTCAGACCCATTGTGGAAAGTCCTTGGAAGAGACGTGAGTTGGCATGGCGACCACAAAGGATTCCTTTCCACCGGAAGAGCACTGGGTTGGACGTTCCAAGGACCATTGCGCGATAAAACCATTCATTTATACACACAAGCAAACGTTTCTTTACTTCGGACAAATTGCTGTAAGAACGATGAACAGATGCAGGAACGTGCAGGCTTTGCACTCAGGAAGTTTTGGCAGCTAGAAAGCTTAGAGACCACTAATGCAGATGTATCATCCTTTCACGATGAAACAGTTTACAATGCTTGATATGGAACTATTGAGTTGCGCGATCAACCATTCAAAGTGTCCACGCCTTTGAAGGTTATGCCCACAGACCTGCAAGATTATCGTACGGAAGCGGTCAAATGACTTCGCTACGCTTGGAAGGAAAACCCCGCGGGCATAGTTTCCCGAGGCACGTTAATAAAGTTCCTTTGTTACAAGGAAAAGTGGTGGCAAAGACCAGCTTGGTTGGCAAAAGACGATTAATGGCTCAAACACTTGACCGCAATCCGACTGATGTTGAAGACGATGCAAAAAAATGCCGAGGTAGACGCCGTTAACTGAAAAAAAATGACTTGGCCTTGAATTTGCAGTCCTCCAGGCAGGACGAGATCAACCCAGCGCATCGACAATTCAAGATTCGCCCCCCCCCCTTCTTGCTAAGGAGGGTGGTTTGCTGCGATTTTGAACAAGACTTCAGAACACCGTGCTCCATGAAGGCATCACACACCCAATCCTGCTTTCCGGTGACCACATTGCTGCTGAACTCATCCCATAGGGCTATCACAGGAGTCTTCACGCGGTTGTCGCAACAACCATCGCAAAACTCGGAGAGTGCTTCTGGGTTGACGAGGCTTCCGGTGCTCCTTACGGCGACGCTACCTGCTGGCTGTGTGAATGTGTCAAAACCATTTGACATCGCTGGTGCGTATTTTATGACACCATCAGTGTACAAAGAATGGCCCGTAACCACAGTGGTGATTCAAATGAGAAGGGAGTAAACTACATGATGGCTCAAATGAGAGCAAACAAGAATATGGAGTAGGTAGCGTACAAATACTTACACGAACAAACTGGAAAGCAAGAAATTTTGGAGCAAATAAAGTTGAAATGTTTGCGAAACATGTTCTGTCTCTTCTCTGTTCTTTGTTCATATTTCAAGCACAGTGCAGGGAACAACGTTTCATTGCGCCCAGGAACAATATGCTCTTCTCAAGGTGAGCTGCTCATGCTTCTGCTTCTCTTTCAACTTCTGAGTAACTCGTACACTTTGGTGGTAGAAAGGGTGATAGAACTAAAACTCTTTCTTGCATGAACTTCTTTTGCGATTTAGTGTAATGTGATGGTAATGAAAATAGAATGGTAAATAACGGGGGACGTAGTAGCGGTCCAGGTAGCCCACCACGGTCGCGTTTGGGAGTAATATTTGCATCTATGAAAAAATCTTTCTCAGCATATCTGAGATAATCCATCCTCATCAGCTGAAACGAGTGGATTTCTTAGCACACCTTCCAGCAGCTTGTTCACATGCCGTGATACTGAACTCTTCATAGCAAAGCGCCAACTAACTCCGCGTGTACGTTGTTACGCACAGTTTAAAAGTAGGCTTCAATGAAAATAGTTGAAATGGGCGAACTTGGGCCCGACAAACAAAGAAGTTAGAGAAAATTGTTTATGTCTAGAATACTTTGGCTTCTTCCAAGTTCGGACCCTCGTCTCCTCTTAACCCACGCAGCTCGCACGTGCCTGAGTTGTCAATGTAGATCCTGATAGTCCCCACTGGCGCTTCGCTTGCTCTGTTTCACACGCACACCACAGGCAACATTGAGGGCGTAGCAAAAGACTGCCGCACTAACTTTAAATGCATCTTGCGTCTATATTTTCCTTCCGAGAATGTATCGTCCCGATGCTTGTTTAGGTTCCAGGCTGGTATTGTATAGAGATTACCGGTAGTAGCAAGCATCATCCAGCGGTGTTGCTTCATTGCTCATTGTCTTTCATGGTATGACGTCATTCGTATGGCATGCACACTTCCTGTGTGGCGCCGCTGTCTGGATGATGTTACTTGCTCCTCTGGGACAACTTCATAGTTCAAAGGACCAAGCTGGAGAAGCACCCTGTAGGGACCAAAATAACGTCAAATCAGCTTTTCGGAGAGCCTACCTACATGTGCGGGTGTCTATACCCATACTTTCTTTCCAGGAGCGTACTTGACATCTCTTCGTCGCAAATTATACGTATAGGAATCGCATTTTTGTTGCTGCTGAATGCGATGTCGTGCCAGGTACCTTGCCCCGTCGATAATCGGGCTCTCCTACTGCAAGGCGCCGTTTACCAAGCCCGGGTCGGAAAAACTAGATCAAAGAACTGGTGCGCAAACTTTAAATCTATCTTGAGTCTATATCGATGATGCTTATTAGTCTAGAAAGGGGGTTGAAGGCACTCAAAAAGCGTGTTTTAGGCGTTAAAGTAGGCACTTAAGGCGCCGTTTTAGGCATTAAAAACGTAAAACTAGGCACAATAAACTTTTACGTAAATTCAAATAACTGCTAGCAAATACGAGCGCAAACTACATGACAGGAAGGAACAGATGGTATTGCTTGCGATAGCCCAAAGACACCAGTGCTTGAACAAAGCTATGCTGTTCCCGCATGGTTCGCGGAAGACGGTCTTTCTTTTTGTTGTGTAGCATGGGCAGTCAAGTGTCCACCGTCTAATAAACACTCTACTTGGTCTTTTTGTGTTTGTAGTGGCTGAGAAGTGCAGCACAGGAGGAGATAGCCAAGCCGCTAAATGACCGGAAGGTAGGGATGCCTCATATTAGCCGGGTCTAATCGTATAGAGTCTACTTCTTATCATCATGGAACACCTTAAAAGGCACCTTACCCAGCATCAGCACTTCCAGCAGAAAAGTGTAATGCATTATTGGCCTAGCTGGTCTCTCAATATTGTCTAAAACTATAGCAGGGCTACATGTCTCGGAAAGGCGTGGAATTTCAAACCGAACGCCACTTGCTGTCTGCGCTGAGTTTGGTGCGCTTTCGAAGTGCGCGCCTATGAAAAGTTCACGTCGCAATAAAGGAAGAGATGACAGAGAGCAGACGCGGTGCGGCATAGACGACGACGACGACGACGATAGTGAAGAAGTCGCGTGCGAAAGCACGAGGATGCGGCACGACGTGAACAAAATAAAAGAAAAAGAAAATAAAAGACAGCCAATAAGCAGCGACCATGAAGTCTCAACGTAACTAATCGGAACGGGATAAGTGGGCCGAAGTTCAAGGAATATCCGGAGCCGCAGAAGGGAAGAAAATTTGAAGGAGACGTGGTGAGAAGAAGGTAGGCACCGAACCTGGCGCTGAAGATCGGGTGTCGGACTTGAGCCTCGAAGACTTCAAACGGCTGGGACCTCCTGCCTCGCGTTCCCGCTACAGGGGACCATGGCAATCCGGTCCTGAGCTCAGCACAGGGCCTGCGGACTTCGGTTCCAACAGGTGAGCAACAGCCATCGAGCTACAGGTCCGAGCTGTACATCAAGCTGCCTGCCCAGGTACCCTTGTTTCTCAACGCGTCACCTAGCCGCAAGTGTTCCCTCGCTGGGACCAGTCAACCCGCGTCTCAAACTTCAAGAGCCACGCCTCTGCATAGTTGGTGAGAGGAAACTAGTACATTTCATCACTCCGCTGCTCAGCGGCATTCGGACTGTGTAGATTAGATGAATTAACTTAATTTACGTTTTGTTTGTAATTAAGAAGGTTTAACGGAGCGCAATCAACGTTTTATTTAGTACTTCGTTTTATAGACATCCTGGTGTTTTTACCTTCTAATTAAACTTTTTGTGTGTGTTTTCTTAAAAACCAACGACTGTCTTTCTTTAGCACTATCACAGGATGAAACCTAAAGAGCTCTCATTATTACTAAAATAACCACCATCACACCCTTCTCGCGGGAGTGCGCACCACGATGGAGGGGGTGATGAACAAGCTGGAGCTCTTAAGTTGCTCTTTCACCTTGACACTGGTGCCCTGGCGTTGCTCGCCGTACACCCTTAATCAGATCCTGGTTAAATGCGGGCTTTAACTAGAAAACCACATGAAACTGTTGCGTTTTCTTGCCACATCGGGCACATTAGGCAAACCTGATTGAGAGCGCAGCATGTGACACTGATAGTGTATTTAGGCGACATAGATAATTCACGTATTTTGATGCTGAGCTGACGAAGGAAAGCTGAAATAAAAAAGTAAAAAACACGAAGGAATGGAAGCGTACTTTTATTTCTTAATATTTCGAATCCTAGCGACATGTTATACACTATTCCACCTCCATTTCGCACGTTATTTACTCACCGTTGCCGTGTCGTGCCGGCACCCGTCCTGACAACGCTGGGAATGTTTTAGGAGCTTGCTCTTTCTTTTTGATGCCTTTCCATCCCTCCCACCTCAGTAGCCATGCTAGTTCTAGCCGCTTCTACTTGAGGCGCAGCTGTCCTCTTGGTTGATTTGAATGACGCTAACAAGGCACGCCTGATATAACAAGGTTGAAGCCCTTAGATTTAAAGAAGGCATAATATAGAGCGAATTAAGCAGGCCATAAAAAGCGGCAGAAACCTAAAAGTTGTGAATAGGATAGGTTGCGGAGGAGTTTCGCAGGGAATTGTACAAAAGCCGAAACAACCAGGATAATATCGTAAAAAGCAATAGCCGGCAGCCTTTTAATTCCTCTGCGGGAGCGCCGCGGTGCGGAAAAAAGAGCGGGCGACCCCTACCTCTGAAAACACGACAGCCGGAGAGAAACACACCGCGTGCCCGCCATCTCGGAGGCCATGACGGCCCTCAACAGTTCTAGTACACTGTACCGACAGTGCTCTTGTTTTAAAGGAGACTGCTGACCACGCCTATATATAACGCTCACTTTTGGAGCGTTTCTTCTCTCTCTCTTACGGCGGACATCACTCAGTGTGCTTCCATACTGCTACTCACCATGAACATCGACAAAGCCAAGGCGGTGGAGCAGAGGGCTCGCGAGATGGCTGCAGCACTGGGTCCTCCGTGCCGCACTGTGTTGGAGATTGGGTACAGCCATCGCCTAATCACCTAAGTGATGGAGGTGGAAACGCTGGTTCTACCCTGAACTAATAGGCATTGGGGGGAGGGGGGTGGAGGCACTGCAACAAACCTTCGATTTATTAGTTGTAATAATAATTACTGGGCTTTATCGTCCCAAAACCTTCGTTGCCCCTGATAGGGCACCTCATAGAATGATGGTAGAGCAGATGCGTGGAGGATTCATGGTTTGCCAGATTAACCCCCTGGAACAACCTCCTCCATCCTTATTCATTTAGTGGATGTGGCGTCAACCATTTTTTGTGTGTGCATCGTCTCTAACAGCAGTTCCAGGGGTGCAACGCGGTGAAACGCAGTAAAGATACGTGATCCATATCAGCTTCTCCTCTCCTAACGTATACGCGTACCGAGGGATACATCCCACATAAACAAGCAATACACTACCGAGAATGCCGAAACAACACAACAGTGGTGACGTACAGTCATGCGGAAATAAGGTCACGTCATGCGAATCGCACTTGGCCGTCTCTCGTGTTTATTTCACGCTAAAAGCTACCACAAGAATGAAGCACCTCACCCCACAAGTCACTCTACAATTGCTCTTCATTGGGCACGAAACAACTTCCAGTGTGCAACTGCAATTTCTTATGTGATCTGGTAAAAGTATGTTAGGTAATAAATTAAGACGTAAAAACTTGGATATAACACACAGAATAAAAGCTGCGTGCACGTAACATTTTGCTATCTTTTGATCTACACTTTCCTTTTACTTGACGGCTCTTCACTGTTTCATATTCATTCCCACCTTCACGCAGCTTACAGAACGACCTCCAGTTCCTTTCCCACGGCCACACCCAGATTGTTAGGTTCGTTGTTCAATATTTTTGGGACACTGGAAAACCATTGTTAAAAGTCGCTCGCCTTGTCTGTGGCCGTAGCCGCCCATCTCTCCTTCTCTCATCTTTACTTTTCTATATTTCTGGCAATCCCCTTGCAAGTGCTAAGAAGTGCTTTCATTGAGGGTCAGAAATAGTGTCTGCCTTTCCGCAACTTGTCTTCCTTCTCGCGCTCCTTCTCCTCCAACCGCTCGCGCCATGTCAGCGCTGTGGCGTATGGTATTCGCCACGTCAGATTTCGCAGCTGCTAGTGGCTGTTTTTCGGAAGATGGTCGAACTGTAGACGACTCGTTTGAACCCCATACAGTTTGAAAAGGTCACTTCTGCCACGTGACATGAATAAGTGTCTAAAACCACGCTCGGAAACAAAATATTGGCTTAAATAGTGTTCGTAAAAGTGCGGAGCTTTCACGGGAAAGATCCAGCTGTGACAGCGTTCGGTTTTCGAACTGATTTTTTTATTATCGCGCTGCACGCGCCGCGCGACCCAAATGCCATCTTCTTCCTCCTTGACGCACAGCGCATTGAGGTGCTACAGGGCTCCCCCCCCCCGTAGAGCGAGAGCCGTAGGAATCACCAGAGTAGTCGCCCAGTGGACATGCTTGGATGTTGGCATCCAGACTTTAGATTGAAACCCCGCGGCCGCGAGAGCAGCGATTTATGCAGGTTTCAGTCGATCAGCAGCCACGACGTCTTCACGGCCACTGATGTCCAGCGTGAACGTCTTAGGTGTACGATGGAGTACGCGGAATGGGCCATCATAGGCTGGTGTTAGTGGTGGCCGTATTTGGTCACGCCGAACGAAGACGTGACTGCAGTCATGCAGATCCTGACTGACGAAGACAGACTGGGGGTGTCGGTCGGCAGGAATCACAGGAGCAAGGTCCCGAAACGTGGTGCGCAGCTCTCGAATGTACGTGGAGGCATAGTCAGTGGAAGGGGGCGATGATGGCTCGAAGAATTCTCCTGGAAGACGCAGGGAAACGCCATAGACTAGTTCGGCTGATGAGCAGCCGAGATCCACTTTCAATGCTGATCGAATGCCCAGAAGTACGAAGGGGAGGTGGTCGAGCCAACGTTTCCTTGGCTGGTGAGCAGTGAGGGCAGCTTTCAGTTGTCGATGAAGCCGTTCGACCATGCCATTAGCGGAAGGATGGTAGGCAGTTGTGTAATTGTGTCGAATGCCCAGGATATTGGCAAGTGCGTTGAAAAGGGCCGATTGAAACTGACGACCGCGATCAGTGGTGACGACAGAAGGGCATCCAAAGCGCGACACCCAGCCGTTTGTGAAAGCCTTGACAACTTTTGGTGCTGTAATGTCGGAAATGGGAAACGCTTCCGGCCATCTGATGAAGCGATCCACACATGTCAGCAGGTAACAGGCTCCTTGCGATGACGGAAGAGGACCGACGATATCGAGATGGACGTGAGAAAACCTTGCGTCTGGAGGCCGAAACGGGGATGTTGCCGTGACAGTGTGACGGTGAACTTTAACGCGCTGGCACCCAAGGCAGGTTCGCGCCCAGCGTCGGACATCAGCATTGATGCTTGGCCAAAGGAAACGAGATGTGACTAGCTTCTGGGTCGCACGAATACCAGGATGGCTCATGTTGTGCAATTGATCAAAAATTGCACGACGAAAAGCTGAAGGCACGAAGGGCCGAGGGACACCAGTAGACGTTTCGCACGTTATTAATGGAAGCGGGCACTCCGTGAACGATAGAGACGTGGATAAAGAGCGAAGACGATGCAGCTCAGGATCGTTTCTTTGGGCAGCTGCTAGCTCTTTCATGTCTAGTGGTGGCTGGGTCGACAAGGCATCGATGCGGGATAGTGCATCAGCAGCAGCATTTTCCGGCCCATGTACGTGTCTGAGATCCACAGTGAACTCGTAAATAAAGCATAGTTGACGGATCTTCCGTGCAGTATAATTGCTGTGATTGCGATGGAAGGCAAACGTCAGGGGCTTGTGGTCTGTAACGACGTAAAAGTCCCGGCCCTCCAATAAATGACGAAAATGTTTGATGGCGAGGTATACCACGAGGAGTACTCGGGCAAATGTACTGTATTTTGTCTCTGGTGGCTTCAGTTTTTGCGAGAAAAACCCAAGGGGCTGCCAACCGGATACGTGCTGCTCGAGAGCAGCGCCAACTGCCACGCTTGATGCATCAGTGATGAGACGAATTGGGGCATCAGGGACGGGATGTATGAGCATGGTAGCGTCTGCCAGAGCCTTCTTGGCAGTGTCGAAGGCAGATGCAGCGTCCTTGGGCCACTCCAGTGGTGCAGCCGGGTCTTTCTTTTTAGCCAATAGGTCGGTCAAGGGCTTTAGGAATGTGGCGCACTTTGGAAGAAAGCGGCGATGGAAGTTTAGTAGGCCCAGAAATTCTCGGAGTCTCTTCAGTGAACTAGGGGGTGGAAAGTCTTATAGCCTTCACTTTGCTGGCGAGTGGTTGGATACCCTTTGGAGTGACAAGGTGGCCTAGGAACTCTATTGTAGCGACGCCGAAGACGCACTTATTGGGATTAATTACGAAGCCGTAATCATCCAACCGGTGGAACAGGGTGCGCAGGTGGGCTTCATGCTCAGGGCCGGATGAGCTTGCTACAAGGAGGTCATCAAGGTAGGCAAATACAAAATCGAGACTTCGCGTGACCTCGTTGATAGTGCGCTGACAGGTCTGTGCAGAGTTGCGCAATCCAAAAGGCATCCTCACATATTCAAACAGACCGAATGGGGTGGTGATGGCCGTCTTCGGAATGTCGGCGGGTTCTACAGGAATCTGATGGTAAGCCTTCATTAAGTCAATCTTAGAGAAGATTGTGCACCCAGCCAAATTTGATGTCAAATCCTGTGTGTGAGGAAGTGGATAGCGGTCTGGTAAGGTGTGGGCATTGAGAGCGCGGTAATCCCCACATGGTCTCCAGTCGCCAGGAGCTTTCTTCGGCACCATGTGGAGTGGCGACGCCCAGTTGCTGGAGGAAGGCCGCACCATGCCGAGTTCAAGCATGTGCTCAAACTCACGGCGGGCGATGGCTAGGTGTTCTACAGATAGTCGACGGGGTCGTGTAAAAACGGGAGGTCCAGTTGTCACAATGTGGTGAGTGATGGAATGCTTCACCGGTGACTCTCTGGTGTGCGGCTTCGTGATGCTGGGAAAGTCGTCGAGTATTTTTGCGTACGGCGAAGCAGGTGTGAGAGCTCGCAGTCCTGTTGGAGAGGAAGTACAGAGTACACCGTTGATGGAGAGGCGGGTGTTGAGATCAATGAGGCGATGAGCATGCATGTCCACAGCAAGGTTGAAAAAACTGAGGAAGTCAGCTCCAAGAACAGCTTGCGAGACGTCAGCGAGGATGAAAATCCAGCGGAACGTACGGCGTAGTCCAAGGTCAATTGTAAGAGAGCGTTGGCCGTATGTGCGAATGACGGATTTGTTGATCGCTTGCAGTGGGCAGGTCTGTTCGTTGCGACGGCAATTTGCACACGAGGCCGGGATGACGCTAACCTGGGCTCCTGTGTCGACTAGAAAGCAAGCGCCAGTGATCTTATCAGAAACATAGAAAAGGCGGCATGACTTTCGACCAGTACCACTTGCCGCCGTCAGTGGCCGGTCATCGCACGGGCGAGTGCACTTGCGAGCAGAGGCACCGAATCGGCGGTGGTACCAGCACACGGTTGAGGATGAAACGTCCCGCGGCGCGTCAGGTGGCCGAAGTTCCGGAGAACGTGGGGGCGTCGAGGAGGGACTGTGTATCTGGAACCTGGATGACGGCCGACGATGCGTAGGTGCAAAGTCATCGAGGCGCCTGACAAGGGCGTCCAAACGGTTCTCGATGCTCGCGAGCGCCGGGTCTGCAGCGGTGGCCGGTGGCGGTGTGGTAACGGCGTTGAGGCTATGTGCCCGCGAGTAGTCCGCCACTCGGTCAGCCATTTCAGCGAGTGTGTCTAGTGGGACATCTCCTGCAGCTACGAGGACCGGGACCATGCTCTGCGGTAAGCGCTGGAGGAACAACTCACGTAACAGCTTCTCCTCTTGAGGGGCGGAGGGGCCGCCAAGGAGCTGGCGCATGCGTCGCAGGAGCTGTGATGGGCGACGATCATCGAGCTCTGTAGCCGTGATGAGCTTTTGGAGTCTGCTGTGTTCGGACTCGGACTTGCGGGAAATGATAGCTGCCTTCAACGTGTCGTAGGGATGGCTCGGGTGCGGCGACGCTAAAATATCAGCTAAGTCGTCGGCTACGTCCGGAGGTAAGCAGGATACCAGATGCCAGTACCTGGTCTGTTGGCTGGTGATTTGCCGTAGACGGAAGTGCGCCTCGACCTGCAGAAACCATGTGCTGGGGCTGTTGGGCCAAAATAATGGCAGGTTGACATGTTGAATCGCAGCGACTGCAGCACCGCTAGGTCTGGCGTCTTCTTGGGCGTCAGGACCGGTAGGATTGGTCGCAAAGCCAGCGGGATTCATGCGGGATGATCGGGGCTGTGTGTTCGTTATCGGGTCACCATTAACTGTCGGAGCTTACACGGGAAAGATCCAGCCCTGACAGCGTTCGGTTTTCGAACTGATTTTTTTTATTATCGCGCTGCACGCGCCGCGCGGCCTAAATGCCATCTTCTTCCTCCTTGACGCGCAGCGCATTGAGGCGCTACATAGGCGTTATTGGGCACATATAGGAGTATAGGCACGGACGTCACGAATAGGGATTTATAGGCACTTTAGGAATACTATAGAACCCCTCCTTTACCCCTAATTTGTGTCCATATATCAAAGTGACACGACATAAATGCAAAAGACAAATAAGCATTCGACTGAAATCCGTTCTCGAGTCGTTGCATGTGATCTAGAAGCGCATATTTTAAATGGGAAGTACTTCTTAGTGAACTTCGGCAACTTTGAGGGTGTCTGTCTGTCTGTCTGTATGTCTGTATGTCTGTATGTCTGTCCTTTCGTCCATCCATCCGTTTCTCTGTGTGCCTGTGTGAATGTCATGAATATCATGACTGTCTGAATGTCACGAATGTCATGATTTGCATATCATGGCCTTGCTGCGCTTGCGGTGGTTTTCTTCACATAACATTTTCCAAATTTCGTATGGTATGACATGATTGCATGACGGACATAAATGACAGACCCTAACGTAAAATCATCACATGTATGTCGTTTAGCTCACGAGTACACGTAACGCTCATGGTGTGCTCGCGGTCGTTTTGCTGGCTTCCCATAAATGAATTTAGTATTATCGGAAGTGAACGGATGACAAAGGTATATGACTGGTGAAACATACTAATCATCAGATTTGTGTTATGGAAACACATGACTACATGCAATGCTCATGATGGGCTCGCAGTCGTTTCATTAGCTTCACATATACCAATTTTGAAATTACGTGACGCGAATGAACGAGGAAAATGTAGGACTGGTGCAAACAAGACAGTCATGAGATGTTTGTGATGTAAAATATGACTACATGCCACGCTCATGATGTACTCGCGGCTGTTTCGCTAGCTTAATATATACCAAACTTAGTATTACGGGACGTGAATGGTTGACGGCAATATATGATTAATTGATATGTGGGGTTTAACATGCCAAGATTGCCTCATGATTATGAGAGACACCGTTATTCAGGGCTCCCAAAATTTGGACCACCTTGGGTTCTTTAACGTGTGCCGAAATCTGAGCTCATGGGCGTACAGCATTTCCGCCTCCATCGAAAATGCAGCCGTCGCAGCCGGGATGCTATCCCTTGACCTGTGGGTCGGCAGCATAGTACCTTAGCATTTCCGCCTCTATCGAAAATGCAGCCGCCGAAGCCGGGATTATATCCCTTGACCTGTGGATCAGCAGCCGAGTACATTAGCCACTAGACAACCACGGCGGGGCAACGAAGGTATATGACTGGTGCAAACATAATCATGAGATGTGTGTATTGTAAACACATGACTACAAGCCACGCTCATGCGCTAGCAGCGGTTTCACTAGCTTCACTTGTACCAAATTTTCTATTACGTGATAGGAACTGACGACGAAGATAAATGACACGTATAAACATAATTATATGCTTGTCATGTAACTATGACTACATGCTACGGTCAATGTGCACTCGCGGTCATCTCACTAGCTTCACATATACCAAATTTGGTGTTACGTGACTTGAGTGAACGACGAATGTATGACTGGTGCAAACATAATAATCAGAACATGCGGGTGATTTAAGAACATGGCAACATACCACGATCATGGTGCGCTCGTGGCCGTTTTGCTAGCTTCACAGATACCTACGTGACGTGAATGGACGACGAAGGTAAATTACACGTGCGAACATGATAATCATGGCAAGTGTGTCACGTAAACATGACTGCATGCTTCGCTCATAGAGCAGTCTCAACCGTTTCTCTAGCTCAACATGCACCAAATTTGGTGTCACGTGACGTAAATAGACGACGACTGTAAAGGACATTGTCTAACTCAATAATCATGACATCCGTGTCATGTAAAACATGAGTACATGCTACGAACATAACGTGGTCGCAGCTCCCACGTGCAGTTGGCAGATCCCACTGCACGTGGGATCTGCTAACTTTTTTTTATCATCTTCAAGCTTCGAATGTGTGCTCTTAAGCTCGGTTCAGAACTGGGTGGGGCCACCGTTAGTTGTGAAATGCTTGAGCTTGCCAGCGAAAAAACTAAGTGCTTCTATGTGTCGTTGATCTACATGAATGGCACAATGGACATGGCTTTATATATATATATATATATATTAGGAGCATTGAAACAACACTCGTTATAAAAGAAAGTCGACTTCAGGCACACTGATGAGGAAGTCTATGAGGTCATCGCAATCAGTCTCTACGGCGTCGTGAAGAGAAGGGTCACTGCATGTGTCGTAGATGTTGATGGTGAGGATGGTACGAAAACTGAGCAGCACTCGGTTGTAGTTGGTTGTTAGGTGACACGTGCAGTGCCGTCCACTTGGCCCTGTTGACGGCGTTGATGTTCGCACCCACCATGAACAGCATCTTCATCAATGGCAGGTTGCTTTCCAAATACAGCGTTATGTATTGCCGTGTCTCCGTGATCGTCCAGGGCATCGAGACACCATGCTGAAGCAATAGCTCCACAATATCTCTATGCGTTTGATGGCTTTACACACACTTTAAAGGGGTACTGACACGAAAAACCTTGGCCTCCCGTTTTTCTGCTGCAACGCGTAGCTGAGGGCCTGTTAGTCATGAAACGACACAGTTTGCTGCAGCACGCAACAGATAATCAATTACAGGCCCTCATTATCAATCAGTTTCAGTTTCGGTTTGAGAGAGTTCCGAAACTGGGTGCAACTGTCACTCCCTAGCGTGTGCAGCTCTTGATCACGTCAGCACACAAAACTGTAACGCACTTCCGCACAATCCGCACAAAGAATTGCTTTCAAATAGGAAATGGGATTGGAATGTCGCCAACTTCATAACTTTCTAAGCGTGAGCTACGGCCACGCATTCGGAACCAGCCGCTAAGAAATATAGACTGCGGGAACAAACGCGGCAAAAACCGCGGCTATGACGTCATCATAACTTGTTTTGTTGACCGTAGCGTGGTGACGTGAGGGAAGTAGGGGGTCACCTCGGGGTCCCCTCCGATGGTGTCTATAACGCTATGGAGTCGGTTGCTCACGCAAACATCAAAATGAATTTAAAATACCTTCTAAGCTATATTTGCTGTCGATATCTTGCAGATGATAAACGAATAATCATGATGATAAACGAATAATCATGAGAATCGACCCCGCAGGCTATCTCGGAGCTGAAATTATGTCTCAGTACCCCTTTAACCATATCCGCTAGAGAAAAAAATCACCATTTTGTAAGTGCCCAAGTAGCACTTTTTGTTGGACTAGTTGGTGCATGTTTTAAGGAAGGAATGAGGCGTAAACGAGACACACAAGAAGAGACATCAACGAACGCCTTTGTAAGTGCGTCTGGATGAACTGTCCAGTGGTCGTTAGAGGCTTCTTACTGATGCCTGATGTCCCCTCGAATGGTCACGTGGATTCCAGTGCCAATTGTTTCCATGATCTTAGAGATTTTGGGATTACATCAACTATGCAATTCCTGCATCATCTTCAAGGACTCGATATCTAGCAGTACTTTCATCTTGTCTCCCGCGCTTAATGGAGAACATTGCCATCGATTCATCACTGTTTTTAGGGTCGCGATTGGCCTGTCCGATGAATATGACATAAAACAGGCAACTGGTCTTGGTAATAAGTAGGCCCATACACGTGATGGATGCACCTCAAGTTCCCCTTGCAGAGATGTCTCAGGCGGTATACGCTTGTTGAACCCGAGGACCAGCGGACACTTTTTTAGTTTTATTTGTTAAATCACACAATACAAAGGATCATCAGACTGCTTGGACCCGTAGCCAATGGCTAGTCCCAGGTCGAAAAAGAAAATGTATGCACTGATGCAGGCTTTCTCTTACATAAAAAAACAAACACTCTGAAATACAGGGTGTTGTACAGTACTAGTACAAACATTTTTAACATGCGATCTTTGTGCCCAACGGCAATAAAATGTATAATAGCGATAGTGTCAAAAGGTGCACCAACGTAGGCAAATCACTAAAGTGTACATAATAACATAAACAAGACAGCTCAGAGACATATCAAGTAGCCAACAATACCAGTATCCGTATTCCCAAATGCAATACAAATACAACATTCGTTGTTAGGCCAAAACAAGATTCACAATCCAAAACAGCGGCACACTCCAGCCGGATTGCCACACTCCGGCCGGATTTTCTCGGATTTTCCCCATACATCATTCGGCATGCCTGCTTTTCCCTCGCTGCCATCCTCGCACCTGACACCCAGCATCGCTCGGCTCAGAACAACAAGAATGACAATGGTCACTATCTACAAGTGAGAAAGGTGAGGTACTAAAAAATTGTTATCAGAATATTTCACTCTGAAAAAGCAAGAGCTAGAGGGGTCTTCAGAGACGACGTACTTTTAGGATGTTGGACGGGCTCTCTCTGTCTTTCAAATTTTTTTCCCAAAGTATCCTGCCGCATCTTTTGTGGCTAATCCACCATACTGGGATGTGCCCTTTCTATGGCAATCACCATCATCTACCTTAAATATTGACGTATGCATGTGGGAGGTAGCGGCCAGATACTGCACAAGGGTGGCCAATCCTTCTCTGGTGAGAACCTCCCCCCCACACCCAGCAGGCAAGAGAGTTAGGGGAAGACTGAAGGTTAGATGGGCAGATGAGATTAAGAAGTTTGCGGGTATAATTCGGCAGCAGCAAGTACACGACCGAGTTAACTGGTGGAACATGGGAGAGGCCTTTGTCCTGCAGGGGACGTAGTCAGGCTGATGATGATGATGCTGATGATGATGGTTTTAAATATTGGCATACGCTTGGGCGTCGTGTAAATCTATTGCAAATTCTCCTAGTTTGTGTGTGCTTTCACGTGAAATTTCGGTAGAAGTGGTGGGTAGGGCCACGTGACGGAACTTGGAAGCGGACGCCAAGTTGACGTTTTCGACATGTATGCATACAGGAATGCAGCGTGGAAAGCCATTCCGAATGCACCAACGGCGCCAAACACACCTTTAATGATTTGGACCTGACGCTGAGGATATAGTTGAGTGGCTTCCACTGTATGAGCTTGTGAGTGAAAATCACAGTGGGACCTACGTATGACGCTAGCAAACCTTACTTTTTTACTTGAAAGAAACGGTGAAAGCGTGGTTCACAACAAAGTGGAAGGGCTCAGCTGCTGGAGTGTATATCAGACTAAATTTCGTCAGTTTTTCGGTCAATCCACCGGCTTCAAGCAGGCCTCTAAAAAAGAAGTTGGTATCCGTGTCTTACCTTGCATATATTCATCATGTAATGACGCTGCTCCGTAAATTTGCACGACTATGGCAGAAGGTGGCAAGGTAGCGCACGTGCTCAAGGGTATCGCAGACGATGCTTTTTGTCGCTTTGTATTCAAAGGCTGTTTGACAGTTCAATGTGCTATTGCGGAGTGCCGGTGCTTTGAAGAGGCTAAATGTCGTCGCATTGCCTACCACTTCACCCGTCTTTCTAACACTGCTGTGACTTAAGCGTATGAGTACCTCCGTATCAAAACTGTTGCGACTGGCCTTTGGTGGATCGGGGACTTCAGAGGAAGGATGCTGAGGCTGCAGGAAGGAGAAGGTAATAGATGGTTCATTAACATTCAGTACAAGGCAAACTCTCTGAATGAGCTGAGTGGCTCATCATAAAGGGAACGTTTTCCTCAGATCTCTAGGTCGGGTAATGGGTGCAGATTGCACAGTCTAATCTTATGTGATACTCAACTTGCGAGGCTGACGCGTACACCCGCCCAGGTAAACATCCCCGTTTTTTAGGGCGTGATTACTGCCTTGCAACGTTGCACCAACGTGGCTTTTCCTTGTTGTAAGGCGATAAGTTTGGCCAGTTGGTCAGGATTCATCGTGAACGTGTTTACAGCGCAATACTAGAAACACGGGATGGGAAAGAAACAAAAGAGCACCATCATTTCTGCTATCTTTGGCTCCATCTCTGCCCTGTGTTTCTACTGACGCGCTGTAAACAAGTTCACGATGGTTTTCCTTGTCGTTTGAGTGCCACGAAGTCCAGTTCCAAGCTTGGACGAGTTCAAGCTTGAACGAGTTCACGAGTTCCAAGCTTGGACGTGAGAATGCATCAAAAAGGGCAGCCGCAACACAGTTCAAAAGGGTCCGGCGAACTGCTCATTCAATTAACGGTGCGAGTTGTGAGGGCTGACGCCGCTGTCACTTGGAGGAACACGATGTTACCGCGGAAACCATAGCGGTCGTAAGACAGCCCACAGCGTCGGGTGGCACAGTACCTCACTTTCCAGCTAGGAAGGACAATACATGGCGGGCATAGGTCCGCAGCCGATCGGTGACTTCTTTCAAAACAAAAAACGCCGCTCCCTCTTCGGCTCAGGCGCCGGTCGTAACAAGATCCATTAAATGAAATCTGCGCTAACATTAGCAAAATCATTCGACGCGAAATAGAAGCTTATAATCCACGCCCTTCAGGAATCTGGCGCCGAATGATCCTCAGGCGAAAATGTCCCTACTACAGAGGGTTGGGGTTGAGCATCCAGAATTGGCAAACGCAGAATTTTAATGATATTTTCTGTGCACCACATCGATGCTATTCATACGCATACCACGAACACCCGTCAGCCTATAGTGCCGCCTTGCTAACCCTAAGCGAGATTCGAATTTGTGTAGGACGCCTGTCGACCGGCCGATTCATTTTCGGTGCGAACGAGTGGTCACATTTGACGTCATGTCGGAGCACACCATCTCAGACAAGTCCAAAGTTCTCTAATTGCCACGTATCAGCCCATCCTTCTGGCCAAGAACCATCATGCCACGACAACTAATCTAACTTAGAACTGACCGCTACTTCCCCCGCCCAGTACATTCGCTCGCCTACTCCACGACGTAAACTTTCCTGGTCTCCAACGCCGCCTCCTTTCGCGTCAGGGTATTTCACACAATGATTTATTTAGAGAAACTAACATATGCTGCTCCAGAAGGGGATGCTGCTGCTACGACTTCCCTCCGATTCTCTTGTTGACGCTCTCGACGAATCAGAACCTCACCGATGTAGAAGGGAATGATTTATCTGTTCAAGCTTTCGTTGAAACTGGTGCCCATATTTTTGTTAGGCGCCAGCACATTCGTGACCGACTAAAGAGAACCCTTCCCCAAACTTTTTCTTGCAATATTCGTGTTGCTAACGGCGGTAAACCGCTACCATCATTGGTGTCTGTTCAGGAGGCGTCAATATTTCAGGCCATCAGACATCCGTTGTCTTCACCGTTTTAGTCACTGCCCTAATAACGGTATACCTTTGTTCTAAAATTTTTAGTCGCCCATTCTGCTTTTCATTAGTGTTCAGTGAGTACGGTTCAACTTCATTTTTGATATACGACTGTTCCACCCAGTATACCCCTAGGTCGTCGGTACTGTGCTGAACAAGTCTATTTGTCACCGCAAAATGGTTACCTGCATTGCCCTAATGCCCTCACCCTGAACTTGTACTTGATGGAGACTATGTGCTCGCGCCAATAACATCCGTCCTACTGATTCCCAGTGTCCGCACACATTTTCACGCGATAGCGTTAGAGAGCTCATGTTGCAGAAATCTCGCCGTCGGCGTCGTCCCCGTTGGTAGTGAGCGAAAAATCGTCCGTGAGCGAAAATGCAATTCACACAGATTGCCACGGGAGGCCGCTACTTGTCCATACGCATGCGCGCAATTATTGAAGAACCCACACATTCGAAAAAACAAAGTGCTCTGGTCAGGAGGTACGGGTAACGTAGTTTCATTGCCCCTGCCACCCCTCCCTGTTTAGCTTCCAGCGCTTTCGTCGGGACGAATGAAGAGGTAATGCAATTGCAGCATGCGACGAACCTTTGTAACTCCACTCGCACAAGGCGGATTCATTAAATTTTTGCGGCGTTGAATTTGTGAGGCAGTAAGCTCTTCTAGTGAATTCATTCCATGGTTACTTGAAAAAGTGTTTCAGGGCCCCTTTAACTGATTTTGTTTGACAGGTGTCACGACAAAAATGAGCCCATTCGGCGATGTGTAGGTGCATTTGGGAGGCCTCAAACTACATAAAATAAGGCCGGGATAGTGCAGCTATCGCCTGTAAATACACACAGAAACTTTCAAACAGCTCTAAAATTGGACAACCATGTCAATCTAGCGGAAACCCTATCACGCCTTTCTAGAGGCGTTGATCAAGCAAAGAACCAGTGCTAGATAATTTTCTTTTATCTGCGAGGGATTGTGAGACTTTTGCTTCCGAGATGGTGAGCACGCGCCGTGTATCTTGGAGGCCATGTGACTCTTGCTTTAGATCAAAAACCTGTATGTACCAATCGTGCGCGCGTACCGGTACAATCTAATGTGTGCGCGCGTATGTATATAACAATACATATTGATAAGTATGCACTTTGCCGTTGAAGGGCACACGAAAGACAAGATTTCGCTATCGCGTTCCAAACTTAAAGGCGAATATTAAAGGTCCCCCACTTTTTACACTACGGGACAACCACGCTTGCAATAATATGCTGAACTTTCCTCTGTGCCTGCAAGTGCTTCCGTGTGGAGGTGCCTTCGGCTCGGTGACACTTTCTGACGACTGCGTTATCTCAGCTTTGTCTCCCAATAATGTTCAGCGCTAGAACTACACGCATGCCTGGTCTACGAGAGCAAGTCCATCTGCTGATGTAGTGCCCGTAGAAAGCAAATGACATCATTGACCACACCTGCCTGGAAGTCGCTGGACCCGAGGCCATAGCGACCACTCAGAGGCCATTTTGGGAACCGGTCGAGTACGCATGCGATCCTGCGGTAGAATTGTGTAGTCCAAATTATAATAAATATACTGCCCCATGTCTTGCAGCGTGGTAAGAATCATTGCGAGAAAGCTTAAACGCTACAGCACTAAATGTTTTAACAGGTACAGTTTTTAATTTTTTCTTTATTTGGCAATACTACAACCCGAAAAGCACAAAAAAATGTATTCTGAGCAACCCATGAGTATGGAAGGAAATGGCGTTGTGTTCTATATAAATGACACCAGGATTTAATTGTTGTAAACTCAGATACGGTGAGTTAAAGCCCTTTCACTTATTATACCCAGTTAGCCCTTGTAAATGTTGTGAAACAAGCAGGTAGCAATCATGCATTAGTTACAATGCCTATAGGAGGTCTAGAAGCAGGTTTTTGGCTCATAATACACAGCTTCTCATTGCACTTGAGTGGCCATCGTCTAATGATTTGATGATTTCAAGATACAACATCATAAAAGATTGCCGTATTCTGAATAACAGAAATCAGGAGCTCTCACAAAATTTACAGCTCCAGATTTGCATGAATGCATACAGAGTTTTGACAACCACGGAGCCATGCTATCGTTAATTTAGGACAAGAAGACTGTTCATTCCTGCGGGTGACTTGTTAGTATTAGGGAAGACGTACTTTGTAAGCAGGAAGGTACACATCAAGAAACAAGACGAAAAAATTACAGATCCCTTGTGCAGTGGAAATCGATGATATGCGGAGCACGAAGGGGGAAGTTTGATAAGTCACTTTAAGATCACCAATACCTTACGAGGCGGATGTAAACTCTACGGTAGATGACTTTCATTACACGATTATCATGTTTGGACGTGTCATTCACCTTCGTCCTCTATTTACTCTACGTGACACCAAATATTGTATACGTGGAGATAGTGAAACAGCCGCCAGCACGCCATGAGCGTAGCATGTAGTCATAGTTTAGATGACATGCATGTGATTATATGATATTTTGACGCGTCATTTACCCTCATCATTCAGTAACATCACGTAATAGAAAAGGTGGTATATGTGTGAAGCTAGCGAAAACCACGAGCGCTTCATGAGCGTGGTATGTTGTCATGTTCTGACATGACGCACATGTCATAATTATTTTGTTTTAACTAATCATATACCTTCGTCCTCTATTCATGTCCCGTAATACCAAACTTGATATGTGTGATGCTAGCGAAATGATCGGGAGCGCACCATGAGCATGGATGTTGTAATGACTTACATGAAATGCATGTCATTATTCCTACATTAAGGTCTGTCACATGTTCGGCACGCAGTCAAGTCACGCCATAACAGTTTTGCAATATGTGATGTGAACGAAACCACCGCAAGCACCGCAAGACCATGACACGCAATTCATGACATTCATGACATACATATTACGATTTTCATGTTAACAGTAGTCACTCATGCTAGTAATACAATATTTTTATGTCGTACCTATCGATACCCTTATCGAAACGGCGAGGAGAGCTATAAAACGGAGACTACTATAGAGACAGAGACAGACAGACAGGCAGATAAACAGATATATATATATATATATATATATATATATATATATATATATATATATATATATATACACTGAAAGTCACTGAAATTCACTGACAAATACTTTGCATTTAAAAGTATGACAGCTACGTACCGAAATGATAGTCGCTATTTAAGATATCATGAAATAGTCGAATGTGGCGAGGGTCGTTTTTTTTTACTTTCCACCATCTTGATGCCTGCTTTGCCGCGTTCCAAAGAAGACCATGACAAAAAACTAAGGCCTATATTTCCGCGGATGTATTGAGGATACCGCAGACAGATCTTTCAATTTCTAATAAATTGCTGTCATGGTTGGCACCAAAAGTTTTATGCCTTTTTTATAGTTTTATAGGACACTTGGGCTGAGAGTGTTAAGCAGAAAATGATCAAAAACACAGTATTCTTGCTGCACAGAAAGATGTAGGCACGCTAACAAGGTAATAAACTAGGTATTCACTTCGTGGGTGTAAAAAATGCTGTTTTCATCAAATATGCAGATATCTTACGTTGCAATGTCATAGCCTACGAATATTGGTGTGCGAGTTATCTGCGTATGGGCAATATAAAATGAGTACACATAACGTTTTTCGCGATAATTTTGTGTTCTGCCGATTTTGAATGGTGATGTCTACAACATTTATTCATAAGTGATATTTTAATGGTAATCTTCACGAACAAGTGGAAAATTACAGGCTAAATTCGTGAGCAACAAAAAGCATTCATATCTATGGTAAATCAGGGTACATAGAATGAACACATCCGTCACCAATTTTCGTAAAACACCCAAACAAGAGAGTCACTATCTAACCTCTGCATTTCAAAGAAACTAGGCGTTCTGTAGCACACTCTGCTAAGCATGTTGAAAAATAAACGAATAAACAAAAAACAAAATTTCATAACCACATTGCATCAAAGTTAATTTCTATGCAAGTGTTATAAAATGAAAAATATTAAGCATTTTTATTATTCATTTGTAAAGCTTTCTAAGGCAAGCAGAAAATTTTATTCATTGGGGGAAATAGCTTATCCGTTCGGCAATGAATCGTTAACGAACAGTAGTCCATCGGGACATAACCAGTGGAACGACTGCTTATGAATAGCAGAAGTGTTGAAAATTCCGCGAGTTGGTTCATCGGGTTTGAACTAGTATAGTGCATTACGGTGAAGAAGAATTGAATGGCCGAGGAGACTGACACAAGAGGCAGAGCGCGCTAACTTCGAAATACTACACTTTGACCAATCGAAGTGGTAACAAAGCACCCGTAACAAAGCCCTCGATAAATAATTGAAGCACACTGTAAGGCAAGAGCTGGAATCACATGTATCAGCAACCCTTTGTTGGCTTTCTCTGAACATGAAGTGCCCTTTCTTAATCAGGTGAACCGTCTATGAGTCTTGGGTATGTGACGTTATTATGATGGTGTATAAACTTTGCGATAACTACAGGTGTCCTTGGCATGCTTGTGCAAGTGTACATATTTGATGCGATTTCTAAATAAAGCTGAGCCCCACCGTGGTGGTCTGGTGGCTTAGGTACTCGGCTGCTTACCCGCAGGTCGCGGGATCGAATCCTTGCTGTGGCAGCTGCATTTACGATGGAGGCAGAAATGTTGTAGGCCAGTGTGCTCAGATTTGGGTGCACGTGTAAAGAACCCCAGGTGGTCGAAATTTCTGGTGCCCTCCACTACAACGTCTCTCATATTGGTTTTGGTAAGTTAAACTCCACATATTAATCAATCATCCAATCAAATGATGCTTAGGGTGAAATTAGTGCTCTGTCCTCTTGTGTCAGCTGGTCAGCCATTTCTTCTTTACCGTAATGTGCTATACCAGTTCAAGGGATGATGAATGCGTCAATTTCAGCTCATTATAACACTTTATGAGCTGAAAACTTGCTCTAGAGGCATGTCACCCTCCTGTTCGCTCCATTCGGATCGAACCTTCTACGAATGTCTAAACGTACTAAGTAGCAAATGAACTCTAACTTGTGAAGCCAAAGTGGCAACTTACACGCTGCACTCGATGGCTGCTGCAACGGCATTGACAGGTGGATCTGTTAATACTCCCGTTACTGGAATCGCCTTGAGGACCGTTCGCTTCAGCTTGGAAGCCCCCTGGAAGACCTCGCTGTGGTGGCCATGAGCAAGCCACCTAGATTGGTCCTGGCAGCTGCAGTAGTAGTGGGTGACGTCATTGCAGCTTAATAGCCACCTGAACACAAGCTGTGTGATATTGTATTACTACCAGATTGCATATGCTTCGTGTTACGTCATTACTAGGCTGCTATAAAAGATGAGTACGTAGGAAAGAAAGGGAAGTGTTTTTTCACAGTATCAAGCAAGGTTTTAGGCATGATGTTTTGTTAGGTTGCTCTTTGAGAGTTGGCTATGACAGTGGATAGGTTGTGTGGTCTGCTGATTCTGCGTGGAACTTCCCCTGTTGAAGCTGTGTTATCTCCGTACATGAGTAAGAATGCTTGGAGTCGACAAAATTGAGCTGTTTGACGTGGGAACAACCAGCTGGAACGAGTATCAAGAGCGCTTATGAAGTATCAAAACTTTTTTCATAGCGACGTCACAGATCAGAAAGGCAAGCAGTTATTTTCACCTGCTTGGGACCGGCCACGTATTCATTACTGCGGAACCTGCTGTCACCGTCGAATCCATCAGAAACAAGTCTATACGATATTTGACAAACTGAAGAATTTTTCACCGAGAGTATCTGAAGTGGGTGCAGTATCCTAGTTAAATTCAGGAATATACGTCATCCTGATGAAGCGCCTGGGGATTCCTTCGCTAGCTTGATCAAACTTGCTGGCGATTGTGCTTTCGGCACGTTCCGAGACCGAATGCTTCATTACCGCATTTCTGCAGGCATTCACGACAAAACAATACAGCGACAACTGTTGGAGTCACCAGATTCAACCATTGATACGGCGAGAAGATCATCGCGATGAAATTGGTGAACAAAAATTTTGCGCGCTGTTTACAGCCATACCAAAGACTTGCACCAACGAATGATGCGCCACGTGATGCAGTAAAGGAGACGCATAAACAAGTTTCATTTTTTTTTGCTGTGGAGGCAAGCATTGGGAGACACAGTGTCCACATGCAAGTACCGTTTGTCACAAGTTTCGAAGCAAGGGGAACTTGGTGCGAGGAGGCAAGGGCAAGGCAGTTACATTTACGAGCACCAATATTTCAGCGTCTCTGTCCCGGAAATATCAGTCAAACTACACCATGGACGACGAAGGAAGCCGCTCTGGGACACTAGCACTGCAAGTCGACGAAATGTGCCAAAGACGCGCAGAGGATCACGACAGCAGGCCCTACCGGCTTGAGGTGTCCGTGAAAGGAACTTCCCTCATTATGAAACTCAAAATGGTACATTGTTCATTCTTTTTTCGGAAAAAAATTTTTCGTCGCTCATTTACGTCAAGTCTACTGGTGCTGTCAAACGTCATGCTGAAAGGCTACATTGTTTAGCGGTCCCCGGTGCAAAGCAGACTGCCTGATACCATATGACCAGGAAATCATTAGCACCGGGACGTGTCGTACGCCGTGCTAGGACGTTGCCTGTCCTGATGGGACGTGGCTAGAATGAAGACCTCAGAATTGAACTGAGCATTGTGATGAACGTAAAGGCTATCACCTCGAGTAGGGACTCATCGCTGAATTTGCGAGCGTTTTCGACGACGCCTTGGAAAAATTCAGAGGAGTGTGCGCAGAAATAATCATCGAAGACAACGCGAAGCTGAGGTTCTGCAAGGCCCATCCTGTTCCGTTCGCGATGATCGACCATGTCAACGGCGAAATGATGCGCATGGAACGAGTTCAGTTAAGACTTCGGGATGGGCTGCGCTTATTATGCCTACCTTGAAGCGGAGTAGGCAGATTCAGAAACGTGGTGACTTCAAAGTACCTGTTAATCTCGTGACCTGAAGTGCCTGAAAAGTACCCGAATACCAGTTGAATGCCAGTTTAGCAGTGTTAGCGGTGGAGAGAAGTTCAGCATGTTGAACTTAAATAATGCGTATTTGCAAGTTCAACTGGACGAGACATCCTGCAAGCTGGTTACAAGTAAACACCAAAAGGACTTTACCAATACACGCATGTCGTTTGGCTTCACATCCGCCCTTTCAATTTTCTAGCGAGATATGGAAAACCTGCTACAAGGACTCAGACACATTGTGGTGTACTTCAATGACATTCTTGTGACTGTACGTGACGATCAGGTCTATCTAGCAAACCCAGGCCTACACCTGAGCCGGCGGAAGCAAGCTGGGTGAAAATTGAAGGTTGATTAGTGTACCTTCCTGGAACGACTGGTTGAGTACCAAGGTCACGTCGTCCAAGCTCTTGAGTTTCAACCTAACCCTGAAATAGTATAGGCTGTATTGAAGGCACCTAAACCCGAATATGTTAAGGCATTACAGAGTTACTTAGGCCTATTCAACTTCTACCGCAGGTTTCGGCAGGGGTAGTCTAGTGTGTCGCATCTCTTGAGCAAGCTGCTTGTGGACACGGTGTCTTGGGAGTGGTGTGAATATCGTGAGCGTGCTTTCCAGAGGAGCAAGGAGCTACTTCTTTCAGCAGGTGGGCTGGTGTATTATGATCTCTGCAAATTCGTGGTTCTCGTATGCGATGCGTCACTGTACGAAGTTGGAGCCGTTGAGGCCCATGGGGAGGCTCTGGGGCTGAACGGCCAATCACATTTGCATGACAATGCCTCGAGCCAGCACAAAAACCTTGCAATCATCTCGACAAGGAGGCCCTTGTGCTGATGTTTGGTGTAACAAAATTCCGACAATACCTCTGGGCAGGTGAATGCTACACGCTCAGAAAAACGGCAGTGCTACTTACTAACTTCGAGGTAGTAAATTGTCACAAGATTCACTACCTTATCAGTAACCGCAGATAGTATATCACAGACATTTACTACCTCTAGTTTCTTCTAAGGTAGTAAGCGTATGTGATCTACTACCTGCCGTTACTACTTAGGTAGTGAACGTTTTGACAACAATTTACTAGCTCAAATTAGTAAATAGCGCTGCCTTTTTTTAAATGTGTAGGCTATTACAAACCGTAAACTATATTACTGGGCTGGTTTTCTCCGCACGAGTGCGCGACTAAGATGTTCTCACCGCTTGTCATGCGTTAGGTGCCGATGCTTGGAAATTATAATGCACGTAAGGAACCCCAGGTGGTCAAAATTTTCGGAGCCCTCCACTACGGCGTCTCTCATCATCATATGGTGGTTTTGGGACGTTAAACCTCGCATATCAGTCAGCTTGGAGATTATAAGCACAAACTCATCTACGGGCAGGGAGTGTGCATTGCCAACGCGAATGCCTTGAGTAGCCTACCACTAGCTGTACACGCTCAATCTGTGTAAAGGGAAGCGGAAATTTTCATGATAGAGGCTACTTATATATTGCCGGATGTTGTGGTCCACTGTAGTAGCGGAAGCTACTCACAAGGATTCTACATTATCTAGGAGATGACATGATGTGGAGCTGAGCTACGTCACCCCGAGTTCAAGTTCTACGTGGATCGAAAAGTTCGGATGAGCGTACAAGAAGCCTGTTTAGTTCTCGGATCGCTGCAGTTCGCCATAGTCAAGTCTGCAAAGATAACAAGAGAGTCGGGCGGACGGTAGCGATGACGCCACGGAAGTTCCCGGACAGACCTTGAACTCGCGTTCATATTAAATTCGCTGGATCTTTGAACAACCGCTACTTGCTGATAATTATGGATACATTTTCGAAGTGAATAGAGTGTGTGCCTGTACATCTACATTGAAAATAAGCAGCCTATTGTACTTATCAATCAAACACATCATCTTTTAAACACTCATTCCTTAATAATGATAAAAAAATCTAATTCTGGGTTGCATTTATCGCTCACCATCGTCGTCTCTTTGCGATTTTTTGCGCAGTCTCAGTAAAGTTTAATCTAAGCTAACTTTTGAAAATAAAAACGTAGTAGTTGTAGGTGATATGAATATTAGCTTGCTTGACACGGACAGTACTTCTTATGCAAATACAGTGATTGTTTCACTGGATTTGGCTTTAAATCACTTGTTGAGTGTCCAACTAGAATTGCACCTCATGGTACCGGTACACTAATTGATCACTTGTTATCCAACTTGGCGTCACCACCCTGCGTGGGGGTTGTCGACACAGATATCACCGATCATTTTCCTATCTTCCTCACATTCCAAAACATAACCCACACGTGCAATATTTAGCTATACCACATCTGTATTTAGTTCCGATTCCTTTGTTGAGGCTATCAGTACAGCTGACTGGGTGCCTGTTATGTCCATGTCAGACCCAGATACAGCCTTGCGAGTATTTTGCTCGTCATTTTTACTCGCCGTTTCGACCAACACGCGTATTGTCCAATGTAAAAAAATACAAGTATCCACACAACTCATGGATGACCAATGGTCTCCTAAAAAGTTTATGGAAGACAGAAAATATGTATAAAAAAGAAGCGGCAGCCCTTTGATATGCGTCTTGCTATACGATACAAGTCTTATTGCAGTCTATTAAATACCTTGCTCAAGCAAGCGAAAAAAAGGTACTATGAAAATGAATACGAGAAGAATAGGACTAACCCCAAAAGGCAGTGGCAGCTGCTCAACTCAACAAGTCATCTGCTAATGTCCCTATAACCAAAATCGACTACAATGGATCCACCTTCTCTGAGCCCAAAGAAATTGCCAATGCCTCTTCGGAATGCTTTTCTTCCGTCTATACTAACCACCGTCCCCTTGCGCAGTCGTATACTTCTCTGGAACGTACCACGCAGTCATTCTTTATTTTCCCAACAACACCACACGAAGTCTTTCCCACTATTGCTAAACTAAAAAATACAGGGCCTGGGTTAGATGACATTTGTGTAAGGCATTTAAAACTGGTTGCACATTTAGTTTCCGATAATTAGTGTCCTATTATCAACCTTATGTTTCAACAGGGTTTATTTTCTGCATTCTTGAAAAAAGCTAAAGTACTTCCAGTTTTTAAAAAAGGCGATAAACAAACAGTTTCCAACTACCGTCCAATTTCAATTCTTTCCTGCCTCAGCAAACTAGTGGAAAAATTGTTTGTTTAACGTCTGGATGGATATCTAGTTAAATTTAAATTGCTTAAAGACAGCCAATTCGGTTTCCGTCCAGGTAGCTCAACAAGTCTAGCTGTGCTGTCTCTAACTGATTACATAAAGAAAAGTATCGATTCGGAAAATTTAGTGGGTTCGATTTTTTTAGATCTCACTAAAGCCTTTGACACTGTAAATCATCAAGTCTTATTGCATAAACTTCAGTCCTATGGAATAACAGGCCCTGCGCTTACATTCTTAAGAAATTACCTACTTGACCGACAGTACACAGTACACGCCGCAAATACCTTCTCTACAACAAAATATGTTAACCAAGGAGTACCGCAGGGCTCAGTATTGGGTCCTTTGCTATTTATTTTATATTTGAATGATCTTCCTGATGTTCTTAGCTCTTTTGACTGTGGTCAGTGTGTTCTATACGCTGATGACAACAATATCTTTATCTGATAAAAACATTGATGCTCTTGTTTCAAAGTTAAATCTTGCAATAAGTGCCCTTATGAATTGATGCAGCAGTAATCACTTAGTTAACAACCCCACAAAAACTAAATTTATGGTGTTTAAAAGTGCTCAGAGGTCATTATCTGCTATTCCCTTAATACAACTTGGCATTCATTCCATTTCTGCTTGTTCTGATGCCTTTCTTGGCATACATGCATACATGCCTTGACCCATGCCTTACCTTTCGCAGCAACTTTAACCATCTTAAGCAGAAGACGGCGTTTGGTATCCGCGCGTTAATCAAAGCTCGCTCTTTCTTTTCCCGTGAAGCTCTACTGGCGCTGTATTTTGCGTTCATTCATAGTCATATTACATATGATGTAGTCTCATGTATCATCAATACAGCACATTCAAAATCAGTCAATCCGCATTGTCACTTCTAGTTCTTCGCAATCCAATGCCTACACAATACTACGCTCTTACAATATCTTGCCAGTAAATCTTTTGTTTCGGTTAAATCGACCTTATTCCACAAACTGCTATATAATCAACTCGTATTCCCATTTATTACATCTCATCTATTGCAGAATAAAAAAATGACCAGGTTCGCGGCTAATAAAAATTTCCTGTTACCTTCCGCTCATACTAATTATGGGCAAAAAACTTCCGCTTTCAGTGCGATATCTTTTTGGAATGCGTTACCTTCTAGAAATAAGCCTTGCACTTCAATTCCTTTGTTCGAAAAGTCCGTCAAAATCATTTTCTCGGATAACCTTACTTGTGATCGCTTACCTGTTTGACTCGTTTGTTCTTCATTTTTTTTATACCATGTGGCGTGTTTTGGCTTGATTTGTGATATAAAAGTGAATTTCGATGTCCATATATAGTATGATTTCTCTGTTGCTCTGTATAAATTTTACCGTCAATTTGTATTGACAAACCGAGGGTCCCACTAAAGTCTCTGGCTCTAGGACCCTCGTCTGTATATCCTATAGTTTGTACCTTGCTTTTGGAAATAATAAAACTTGAAGCTTGAAGCTTGAAACTTGATATCAAGTCAAAAACAGTCAATGAACTGAACAAAAAGGTGTGAAGTTAGGCAAATTAGTGTTGCATATTTAAAAGTTACCTGCAGCACTAAAAACACGAAACACAGCAAATATCGCATGAAAAAAAAATCATGAGAACGGGCACTGTGTCACTTTTATTTGTCCCGTGTTTTCACTGTTATTCCCCTCTTTGAGACAAATGTCCCCAATATTCGCCCGCCTTTCACCGTTCGTTCTACTCGTTACTCCAGGCCTACCGATGGGCTTTCTTTTGAGGGAACATGAAACTGAACCAGATATGAAAAACTTGTATTAACATGACGAGAGCACTTCATGCCGGTGTCCTGAGGGTTGCTCGAAAAGAGGTATACATATGGTAGAATACGCACTGTTACCGAGTAATGATTTCCTATGCGTGTTAGGCATCTGAATGGACTTGGCAACACCACAGCTATGGCCACGGCCTCTTACCTGCAACGCCTTTTTGTCCTGCAAGCTTTTGTGTCGCTCTGCGGCCCGCGGTCCGATGGCGTGCGCTTCGGTGCCTTTGGTGACTTCCCGGAGGCGTCATGGTCCCCGGCATGGCTGAACGTTGACCGCTACCAGGACCCACCCCTTCAGCCCGTACAACTACAACTGCCACAATCGCCTTCTGCGCCCCCGCGCGGAAAGTGCGTACCAATGCTTCGACCGCCGCTACCGGACCAAGTGATTACAGGGATTGCTAATCTTCGGATAACATCCTTCTTGCCCCCGGACTACATAAGCTCGAACTCGCCCAACGCGGCCTTCAATGGGCTTGGCAACACCACAGCTATGGCCACGGCCTCTTACCTGCAACGCCTTTTTGTCCTGCAGGTGAATAATCGATACTCTCTGTATGCACGTCGTACTCGTTACGTGGCCCTCCTGGTGTTGCCAAGCTCAGTGTTGTTTCAATGTCGTGCTTGATTGCGCGCATGTCATTATGCAATTGCTAGCTTTGTCAGGCGACATTGAATTAAACCCTGGTCCTACCACTCGCTCTAACGTACTCGACTCTAGCGAATTGCTACAGTCGAGTGACGTAATGACAGCACTTAAAAACATCCAGTCTGGTCAACCTTCCATGCTCCAAGAACTTAAAACAATCCAGCAGAAACTGTCTCAAAACGATGATTCGATCAGGGAGATGAACAATAGACTTACTAAAATAGAAAAAGACTGTGAATTAGTATTGGGCATAAAAAAGCAATTGGACAATATCAGTAAGCTTTCAGACCAAAATGCACAAGATGTCACTGCAATCATGACCGAATTGGATGACTTTGAAGACCGAGCACATCGATCGAACCCTGTTCTTTTTGGTTTAAAAAATCGCGAGCGTGAAACTTGGGCCGAATCGGAAGCCTCTGTGCTCCAATTTTGTAGCAAAAAATTAGAAATCAGTCTTGACGCAATGGATATAGAAAGGGCTCATCGTTTAGGTAAATATAATGCTAACAAAAACCGACCAGTCATCATTAAATTTGCACACTTTAAGGTTAGGGAGAACGTACTGTCGAGTGGGCGCAAGCTAAAAGGTTCGAACTATCGCATATCGGAGGACTATCCATCCAACACACTTAAAGCCAGAAAACTTCTCGGTGAGTTTGGAAGGGCACAGCAGCAACCTTACAAACTCCGTCATGATAAGCTTATCATTGGCAGCAAAGCTTTCATTTACGATCACAAGACTAACAAAGTCGTTCTGCGCCCGTTAAACACATAGGCCCCAGCCGTACTATTACAACCAGGAAATCATTCTCCTTTCTTTATACTAACATTAGAAGCATTATTCCAAAAGTTGATGGCTTACAAAATCTAATTAGCTCTTCAGAGTCAGATTTGTTCGTAATAACCGAAACTTGGCTTAACCCTTCAATAGCAGACTCAGAGCTGCTACAATATTTGCCGGGCTTCAACATTTTTCGACGTGACCGCACTAGCAAACGTGGAGGTGGAGTGCTGATAGGCAGCCATAAAAACCTTCAATGTACAGAAATTCGTGTGTCCTCATGCTTAGAAATCACGTTCATACTCTGCAATGCTTCTTATCCCCCCACGATAATTGGAGTTTGTTACCGCCCTCCCGGTCTTGACCCCCTTTTTGTACCGAATTTCCACGTGGCTATTCACTCTGTAACTAAAACTTTCCGTCATTATCCGATACTTCTTGTCGGTGATTTTAATTTTCCAGCAATTTCGTGGAATAATCTGGCAAGCACAGCCGCCAAACACGGTCCTGAAAGCGATTTCGTGAACTCATGCCTAACATTTGGACTAACGCAACTCGTCACTGAACCCACACGTCAAAATTCTACCTCCTCCAACACTCTAGATCTTATCCTCACTTCCGAGCCTGACAAGGTTTCCATGATGACGTTCTTGCCTGGCTTAAGTGACCATTCAGTGATTCACGGTACCTACCTCTGCCAACTAACACGCTCGTCTAAAATAACAAAAACGATAACATTTTATAACAAAGGAAACTATTCCGCCCTAAACAATGAATTTGCAGAATTCGCTACTTGCCTGCTAGCCGATTTTTCGCAGCGCTCTGTCGAGACTAATTGGTTGCTCTTCAAAAATAAAATCCATGACCTGTTCATAAAATACGTGCCCACTATTACCGTCACTGAAAAAAAGACGTCCCCGTGGTTCACAGCTACACTAAAACGACGCAATAATAAAAAGAAAAGACTTTTTAGATCAGCAAAACGATCTAATAACATTTCTGCATGGAACAACTACTACGCTGCGGAAAAAGCATTCAGCACGCATGCTGTGAAAGAAAAACGTTCTTTTTACTGACAGACTTTGCCGGCTATGCTGACCAATAACCCGAAGAAATTTTGGAGCGTTATCAACCCTCAAAATTCCCAACCACTCGCACTGTTTGATAATCATAACCTTCCGATCCCCGACGCTGAAGCCGCCGAACAACTTAATCATTTTTTTCTCTTGATGATTGATTGATTTGTGGGGTTTAACGTCCCAAAACCACCATTTGATTATGAGAGACGCCGTAGTGGAGGGCTCCGGAAATTTTGACCACCTGGGGTTCTTTAACGTGCACCCAAATCTGAGTACACGGGCCTACAACATTTCCGCCTCCATCGGAAATGCAGCCGCCGCAGCCGGGATTCGAACCCGCGACCTGCGGGTCAGCAGCCGAGTACCTTAGCCACTAGACCACCGCGGCGGGGCCATTTTTTTCTTTTTTCTTTTTTTTTCTTCCATGTTCACTATCGAACCTAACGGCAACTTACCTTCATTCAATCCTCGTGATTACGACATGATGCCGGACATCACGTTTTCTCAACAGGGCATTGCTAAATTAATCGACTCATTAAAGCTTACATTTTCTTGTGGCGCCGATGGCATCAACGCTAAATGTTAAAAAACACACAACCCATTGTCAGTGTGATATTATGCCATATTTTTCAGCAATCACTGTCTTCAGGAGTGGTGCCGGAAGACTGGAAAGTGGGTAAGATTGTACCAGTCCCTAAAAAGGGCCCTCCATCCCAGCCTAGCAGCTATCGTCCCATCTCACTCACTAGCATTTGCTCTATACTAATGGAACATGTGATCTACTCTAACACCGTCAAGTTCTTAAACCGCCACAACTTCTTTCAGCATAGTCAACATGGGTTTCGCTCCGGATTATCCTGCGACACACAACTTGCTTCATTCTACAATGACATCAGTTCTAGCGTTGACCTAAATATACCCACCGATGCCCTCTTTTTAGACTTTAAAAAAGCATTTGACAAAGTTCCGCATCAACGGCTACTCCTCAAGCTTTCTTGCTTAAACATTAATACATCGACGTTCAACTGGATGTGTAGTTTTTTGACTAATCGGCAACAATTTGTGTACGCTAACAACCATTCATCTAACCATCTTCCCGTAATCTCTGGCGTCCCACAGGGCACAGTACTCGCACCCCTACTTTTCTTAATTTATATAAATGACCTCCCAGCTAACAGTTCATCAAATATTCGCCTTTTTGCAGATGATTGCGTCGTGTACCGTCCAATAAAAAACCCTACCGATATTGCTATACTTCAAAACGACCTTAACCTTATTGAATCCTGGTGTAACGACTGGCTAATGTCTTTAAACGTAAATAAGACATCGCTAATATCATTTCACCGTAAGCAACATTACCAGCAAGCGACTTACACCATTTCGGGCTCTACAATCTTAACAGCAGAATCCGTTAAATACTTCGGCGGAACATTCTCAAGCAACCGTGCACCTGGTCCACTCACGTTAACAACGTAGCATCCTCCGCTAATCGTGCGCTGGGTTTTCTTCGTAGGAATTTAAAACTTGCTCCCTCATCAGTAAAGTTGTTAGCTTACACCACATTTGTTCGCCCTAAATTGGAGTACGCATGCTCGGTTTGGGACCCTCATCAATCTAATCTATCTAACCTTCTCGAATCTGTACAAAATCGCGCAGCCCGGTTCATCTACTCCGTGTACTCTTATCATTCCAGCGTTTCCGAACTTAAAACTCGTGGCCACCTCAACAACCTAGAATCACGTCGTCATATATCTCGGCTCTGTCTTTTTCACAAATTTTATCACGCTCCTTTCAACGTTCCAGCCATCTTGCCTGCTCATCGATTATCTAGCCGTACAAACCATATCCGAGCCGTTTATCCACCGCCAGTACAAACTACTGCCCACCTTCGCTCCTTTTTTGTTGCAACCGCCCCGGACTGGAACAACTTGCCTGCCTTCGCCATACACCACTCCGACCCACATGTATTCAAGACCGTGATTGAATCGTTAATATGTTGCTAATTATGCCCATCCCTCATGTAATACCCCGACTGGGGCCTTTGAGGTATACTAAATAAATAAATAAATAAATAAATCTTCGACCATACGCTATCAAACCAAAATTTATATACAAGATATTACTTTAGCATTACAGCTTCATGAATATTGCAGCCCGCTTTTTGAAAACAGTACTTTACCGCAATAAAAGAAACGGACAAATTATCATTGTATGGAATTTTTTAACGGTCCTTTGTTCTATTCGAATATATTCTTCTAGCTTGGTGGCTACTTGAAATACTGGAATACCATCCTTGTTTTAAATGGTGGTGTCGTCATCCATGCTGCATTACTGCACTTACCCCTTGGGCAGAAAAGTCAGCGAAGTGAGGGGTGTGTCCTGGTTGCACAGATCCAACGGGTGACCCGGGAACACAACGGAGGGTTGTGTGGGAAGTGTGACATCATTGACAAGATAATAGTAATACTTTAAAGTAAATGAAAAGCAAGCCCACGCTCGTTGAAACTGATGGAGTTAGCCCTGCTATAGGCATGCGTGAATAGATTCGCTAAATGATTATGGCGTTGTAACCTTTGGATAGCGTATCGCTTGCTTAACTACATAAACAATTATAAGAGGGGCTGATAAGTTGAAGGGGAAGGAGTTGCCTATACACAGAATTCCAAGCTGATATTATTGCTAACATTCAGAGTGAGACAAAATAAATAACCATACCTGGAATGCACATATGTATAACGGGCAAGGTAAGATATATTACCCTGTGTTTTTAACCGTATGGTTCGTTCCAATTGTTAGATCCTTACAGCGACGCTTTTCTGACATATTACGTCGATACTTTTGGTATAGGATGACATTTCGGTAGCGTAATTTAGCATTTGAACAGATGTAGTAATTTGACAAGACGACCGTATAAACCAACACCTGTCCTACAATGCCGTTGCTGACAAAAAGAATAAATATAGCTCACTGTATTTGTCGCATTGCTGTACCACGTAAGCTGTACTTACCCGGTTTAGTGTCTTTTGGACATTCCAGATGGATTCTGATGGCGCTGGAAAGGATGAATAAATTGGGCTTGGATCATACGCTGAAAATTATGACGCAATTTTGTTATGAGCATCCCAATACAACTGAATGTATTTCTGCGCAAAGTATGTGCAGGAACAAAGATTCGTCTTTTGGTAGAACGGTTGAACGTGTACCTACAGAATATTTGGTGCGTGATGCTCCATTAAAAAAACGTCATTGATAGCGAAGACTCTTGGTATATGGTCTGTGGCATTGGCCGAAATTCGTTTCAAAAGATGTGGTTTGGAGCGCGAACATGGTGGTCGGGCTGACAAATGTAGTCGAGTGTCAATTTGCGCTGAAAATATGATGGCAGAATTGATTTCAGATAAAACGGTCGGCGAGGAGCACGATCCCGGTGTGTGACCTCCTGGTTACACCACAGTAAATGGTCACCGAGTATATGAGCGTTTGCATCAGTATGGAAACTTGATATAGAACTTGATCGGCGTTCATCTCTGGTCGAAGCCGCACGCTCTGGACGAGGAAGAAAGACACAGAACGAGCGCATGTTATGCGCTGTTTCAACAAAATATGAGCGGTTCTTCAGAAACGTAGAGAGTTGAACGACGGCGCTGATCCCAACTCGTCTCAGTAAAAGACGACTGTGAAGAGGGGTTTGATTTGAGAACGTCGGTGTAATACTTGCAGGAAATTTGCAGTAGCTGACGGCCACGCACATTCAGTTAAAGAGAGGGAAACCTTCATCTCATCTTCTTTTACACAGAAGTTGGCGCACGTGAAAGCCACCACTGTCGGACACAAGTAGGTTTTATCCAGGCACCACTATAATCTACGCAGGGGATCGCCGAAGCGTTCTACGTTCGCGAGTCCGGCGACTCATGTGTGGCGAGGTTTTCTCTATCACTGCGGGAATGCGTACATCTGTCCATGAATTGTTGAGTCATGCAATAATGTTAACCAATAAATATCGGGGTTGACATCTCTAAAATCACGATATGATTGTGAGGAACACCAGAGTGGAAAGCTCCGAAAAATCAGACACTCCACAAGTTCTTTAACATGCACTAAATTTCAGAACACGGGAAGCAACCATTTCACCTCGATTGAAATGCAGCCGTCACGGCCAGAATTCAATTAAGTTTCCTTCACGTCAGCATTCTTGCACGAGAACTAGTCACGACGAGTGGTGTATTCATGTTCTACTTACATATTTTCACTTTATAGTCATTGTAGGGGTGCCAGGGAGGCGGATTAAACCCCTCCAACCGGAAATTTGGAAGTTTTGCTTGGGTAGCCTATATATACACGCACACATACCAACGCACACACGAACATACAAAAATAATGGTTGAAACCTCTCAAAAATTTACAATTACACAACTGCCAATTATTACATTACGTGTAAAATTATTTCTTCTCTGTGTTTATTCAATACTGCATACCTTATAGAGGCCCAAGCAGAGTGAGGGTGAAAGAAATAAACAAGGTGAAACAAAGCAAACACTATTATGTGTAATACAATTTGCAATGATCACAATGCGAATAAAGGCTACAAAGAAATATTGCAGTCTGTTATTGTGCGTGAAAAAAAAGAAAATTTGAAATTCGCATCATTACCTTGTTCCTGTACCTCTAAACTGGGTATTAACAAAACAGATAACACTTGTTTGTAATGCGTCGCAATATTCTGTGTTTCTTATATAGCTTAGAAGTGTGGCAGCTTGGGCTAGTTGGTATGGCATGACGATAGTTATAGCGCGAGAACAAAACGACGACACAGAGACAAGAAGGACACGAAAGACTCTTTCGTGTCCTTCTTGTCTCTGTGTCGTCGTTTTGTTCTCGCGCTATAACTATCGTCTTCTATAGCACTATACACTATAGAGAATGACAAGGAAGTGGATATAGTATGATGTTATCCTTACAATTCAGCTTAAAGCAGCTCATTTCGCCTTCACTAACGCCAATATCGAAGATCTCAAATAACGTGCTGATTTGGAAAGACTCGTCGTCTCCGGAGCCAGTGCATCTTTCGTGTTGTGGTCGTCGTCCCGCTCCGGAGGCGCGCACGTTTTTACCATCAAAGGCCATCTCCTCTTTGACATCGCTGACCTCGTCCCGCTTCTTGCCGTAAAGCGGCCGCCTCTCGAGCAAAGTGTACGACTCGCCGTACATCGAGATCCTGGGGACCGAGCCACCACGGCTGCCGCGGAAGTCCACGAGCGTGACCAGTAGAAGCACGGCCGTGAGCACGCACGAGCACGTTATGTAAAGGATGAGCTGTAATTGAAAGACAAGTGGGGAGTGAGGTGTTCAACTGAAATGAAGGTGCGCTTTTATGAATGAACATGGGCAACACAACTTCCCTTTTATGCCTGCTAGTCTCAACATACGCGATATCTACAACGGTTACAGAACTGTACGATAGGCGTCTTCCGTTACTTCGTAGGCAACATCGTACCTAAGAAACCAAGAGTGTGACTTTGTACCTTCGTCAACGCAAAAATAAGGAGACGAGAAAGTAAATACGGGCTGCTCAAATGGTGCCTTATCATCCCTTCAACATTTACCGTATACCCACTTCTTCATCTCTTCTGGTGTGCGCGATCACAGTGAAACTTCGTGGTTATGCTATCTACATCACCAGCAAGACAAGATGACCTAATTTGGTGCACAGGGTGATTCTAGTGCAATACCTGGTGATCCTGGATGGACTGGAGCTCTTGGCGACGAAGGTCTAAACTAAAATCATCAATGGTGCGTCGATGGTCATCGGCCGCGCGATCTTGCCGTCCACCTCTGCCGCTGAAGCTTAACCAGATCGGCTTGCTCGCTCGGATCACAGGTACAATTCCTTGGTACAATGCCAGGTACGATGCCAGGTACGATGCCAGGTACAGTTGCGTTGGTGCTGCTGTCGCGTTCACGCAGCTGTCGAGCTTGCTCTGACCTGAGGAGCTCCAAGAACCGATAGGTGTCGTAGTCAGGTAGATCGGAGAACTGCCTCGTATACGGTGCCGTCACCGACTCGGTTGCCAGTGCCGTAGGCACTCTGGCTGAACTCACAGCTACCCGGCTAGCAAGAGACAACGTCGCGACTGCCGGGGACATTTCGACGTGCGATAAAGATGTGCCACAAGCAAAGCCGTCATTCGAAATCTGAAGCAGGGACAGTATGGCAGCCGAGAGTTTCAGCGCGCGTGAATCTGATGGTGATGATCATGATGATGAAAAAGAAGTGCCTGGAAATTGTCATCTCAACGCATGAAATTTAAAAATTTCTCAGTCACTTTTTTCTTTCCTTTTCGCTGCTTTTCTGTGGTTTTTGTTATATTAAATTAAAAACAACTTCATTCTCACACATAGCTGTAATTCTCACAAAAAAAGTGTACTACGCTTTTTTGGCCAATCTTTTTGGCCCTTGAATGGGTATGAGCCATAATTTAAAGGAAACAGACAAACAAACAAATGAACTAGCACGCACTCACGATAAATCCTCAAAGTACGGCACGTACTCACAGTGGTGATTCAAATGAGATGGTAGTAAACTACGCGGAGAATCGAATGGGAGCAAACAAGAATAGGGAGATTGATATGTCGGGTTTAACGTCCCAAAACCACCATATATGATTATGAGAGACGCCGTAGTGGAGTGCTCCGGAAATTTCGACCACCTGGGGTTCTTTAACGTGCGCCCAAACCTTAGCACTCGGACCTACAGCATTTCCGCCTCCATTCAAAATGCAGCCGCCACAGTCGGGATTCAATCCCGCACCCTGCGGGTCAGCAGCCGAGTACCTTAGTCACTAGACCACCCCGGCGGGGCCGGAAAAATAAGGAGTAGGTAGCGCACACATAATACACAAACAAACTGGAAAGCCAGAAATTTCAGAGCAAATAAAGGTGCACAGTTTGCAAAACATGTTCTGTCCCTTCTATGTTCTTTGTTCACATTTCGAGCACTGTGCCTAGAACAACGTTTCATGGCACCCAGGCACAATACGTTCTTCCACAGGTGAATTTCTCACACTACTGCTTCTCTTGTAACTTCTGAGTAACTCGTACATGCCGGTAAGAGTGAGGGTAATAGAACAAAAACTCTTTCCTGTAGGAACTTAATTTGCCATTTGCCGTAATGTGATGGTAATGGAAATATAATGGTGAATAACGTGGGACGTAGTAGAGGTCCATGTAGCTCACCAAAGCCGTGTTTTCGAGTAATATTTGCATCTACGGACAAAATCTTTTCCAGCTTATGTGAGATGACGCAGTGTCATTAGCACAGACGAACGTACTTCTGAGCACACCCTACCAGCAGCAGCTTGTTCACACTCTGAGATGCTTATTTCTCTGTAGCAAAGCGCGAACGAACTCTGCGTATATCAATGATGCTTATTAGTCTAGAGGCTGGGTTTTTATACACTCAAAAAGCATGTTTTTGGCGCACAAAATATGCAGGCAAAGCGCCGTTTTTGGCCTCCAAATTGTAAGTATAGGCACACTAAGCTTTTACCCAAATGCACATAGCTTCTAAAAAACACGTGCGGGACCTATGTACGACCGGGAGCAAAAGATAGTGTTGTTTACGACGGCAGAACAACACCAATGTTTGAACAAAGCAATGTATGATGCCGTGATGCCGAGAAACCGAAGCACCTAGTCATCATACCATACTTTCACAAGATATCGCACAACCTAAAGAAATTAGCTAAGCGCTCTGAAGTTAGGGTTGTCTTTTCGGCTCCCAAGAAGTTGGTCAGCCTTTGTGGCCTTCATAACCGTGACGGAAAACCCAAAGGGTGTAGTAAGAAGCATCGAACTGTTTATGTTCCCTGCATCATATGCGTTGTTTATCGTATCCCGCTTTCTTGTGGTAAAGAGTATATTGAACAGACGGGCCGTTGCCTTAATGATCGATTAAGAGAACATTGTAATAATGTGAAAAACGGCCAGGGGAGTTGGTTGGCCATACATTGTAAATCCTGTGGCTGCGCGCCAATATTCAATGCATGCACAGTTATCAAGAGAATGTTTGATAAGCTTACTAGAGAGATTATTGAGGCTGAGGCTATCGCTTCACTGGGGTCTAAGTGCGTCAGCACTCCCTCTCTTACGCTTAGTGATAAAGAATTGTATTTTCTAAGAAATTAATTTTTTGTGCGCATCTTTCATGTCATGTGATTTTTTTTTGGTGATATAGGCGAGCGTGCGGTGGTAATAAACATTATGTTGGAAGTTAGCGCCTGTGCTGTGTGTCCTCTTCTTGTGTCCTCGTTTCTTAGCGCTATTTTCAGTCGTCACAATGCACCAACAAGCCCAAATTTTGACAGTGTTGAGCCTCGGAAGGCGGCGTCTTTCGCCGTCGCTACTTTGGGGCACATGCTGCCCAAGAGCCTATTTTTACAGATCATGTCGCGGCGTGCTCGTACTGCGATTGTAGATATTTCAGGGGCACCTGTAAAGCTTATCAGCTTATGTATTTAAATATTTGTTTTGTCATCATGGGAAAAGGCGGGCCATTATAAAGAGCTTTCAATTTTCGGTCATTTGAACAGCTGTACTACTGTTACTTATAATATTATTAGGGTGCAATGGGTGTGCAAAATTGCTGAAAAAATATTTTAGTTTTGCTGCACTAGGTTTCACACCGCAAAAGTACGCGATTGACACCTGTTTTCATAAGACAGTCTCTGGAATCCTTGGCACCCTGGAATTGACTCACGCCCGTAGCATCAATAGCGTTTATTTTCAAGCGCTAGACTGAGCGTCCACTGTGTCTGAATTCACGTATGTATGAATAAATAAATTAAATCGTTCGCTTTGTCTTCTACGAGAGGTCGCGAAGGCACGTCACTCACCCAGGGCTCTCATTAGTCCCGTGGGTGAGTGATTTGAATTCGTTTACAAAGGATTAAGCGGCTTTCAGAACACACGGTAGCGGGAAAAGCGGGAATCATACCTCATAAACAAATTCAAGTCACTCTCCCACGGAAAACAAGAGCCCTTGGCGGCTGACGTGCCTACGCGACCTCGCGTGGAAGACAGAAAACTAAATATTTAATTTACTTATACATACGCTAATTACGACACAAAGGACAATATCTAGCGCTTGAAAATAAAAGCAGTAGACGCTACGGGCGTGAGCCGGTGCATGTTAGTATGGCGAATACATAGTTTTCTTCTGTTTTTATGCAGTTTTGACAGCTCTTATTTGTTTATTTCTTTAAGATTCTTTATGTATTTATTCATTTTGAGTATTATCATGGCCAATGTTTTCCTAAGACTGAAGCTGGTCGTACTTTTGTATCTTCTTCTGTGTGTACGGCTGGGCGCCGTGGGCCAACCACCGAGTGACTGAACCACTCAAACCATGCATCCGTGTGATGCGAAGAAGCGGAAAGTCTTTACTTTTCCCCTTTTTCTTTGTTCGCTTCATCAGGTGGCCATTTTATCTGTATACCTGTCGTGACAATCCACAGCCAACCCACCCGTTTCCAGGCAACACACTGTCTTCGTTTTTGTTCTTCATTTTTTTCTCTCCCTGACGAACATTCTAGCAAAGAATAGTCACTGGAGCTCGTTTTCTATGATTTTTTTTTGTTGTGGCCCCCGACTTGATTGGTTGGGCCTTTGCTACGAGATGTGCCGTTTCGTTTACGTCCTCCGAAGAAGGTTGGACCGCCAGGTGAAACTGGTCGGAGAAAATAAATAATTTTGTTCGCTTTGTTACACTACTCTCGAAGTTTATAGTATACTTATTTTCCAGCTAATGGCAGCCTCCATTCATTGTAGATAGGGCTTCAGGCTATTCGATGGACGTGCATCAAAATACGCAGCTGACACTTCGTTCATCAATCGCACATGAAGTCGTGCAGAACGTGGTGATGAACGCACACAACCGTCTATCGCTTGGAAGTGCTTGCGTGGCGGTGCGTGAGCGCATGTCCTATTTCTATTTGGAGTGTTTCGCGCGTGTTTGTTTTTTTTCTCAGAAAAAGCAAACAGGCCTCCCCCCTTTCAGCTACAGAACTTTAGAGCACGGGCATGCCGGCCATATGCGCAGCAGCAACGCAGTGGCAGTCATGTCAATGAGCATTCCCTTCCTGCTTTCCAGTTTATCGTTCCTTGCACGTCTTGAATTTTGCAGTTCGGGAAAAGATACTATGTATACATGCGCAGGTGTGTTTACCCCACGAAAAACGTTGACCCCAGACTAGAAGAAATACTAGTCTTTCCATTCAACACGACTGTTCCGAAGTTCTTTTCGTAACGCATAGCCCCGCCACGGTGGTCTAGTGGCTAAGGTACTCGGCTGCTGACCCGCAAGTCACAGGATCAAATCCCGGCTACGGTGGCTGCATTTCCAATGTAGTCGTAAATGTTGTAGGCACGTGTGCTCAGATTTGGGTGCGCGTTAAAAAACACCAAGTGGTCCGAATTTCTGGAGCCCTCCACTACGGCGTCTCTCATAATCATGTGGTGTTTTTGGAACGTTGAACCCAATATATCAATCAATGAATCGATCTTGTTAACGCACACCCCTTCTTTATTTTGCTTCTCTCTTTACGCCAGGACGCTTAAAAAGTATTTGTGAAAGTCAGCACGGCGACTGCGCATGGATGAATGGAGGAAAAAAACTTGTCCAAGAAAGTAAAGTCGTGATAAGAATATTTCAAGGAAAGATGTTTGCAAGGTGGGTTTACTATGTTTCAAAGGATTGTTTGTCGCTATAAAATTCACGTTTTGATCAGTTCGGCTGGCACCTTGTCACATAAGGCGGGAGGCATCTGGCATTCAAAGCTGCGGGCTAACTTAAAATTAGTTCGCCTTAATTTTGTTCCATCGCATGAAAGAACCAGTAATGAAGACTTTCTTCCAACACCAACCCGTGGACACCTAGGGCCTGTACACAGGCTGTCGACACAGCCACATTCCACGTGTCAGAATACCTTCCGCACGCAAGCGGGTGGAACGCATGTAAAAGCCCTTAATTAAGTCCCATTATTCTCCTTTTTACTTATGTACCGGCCACCGCTTCCTCTCTCAACCCTCTGGCACACAAAATCGGTGTCTACCATCATCTTCTGCATAGCATGGCGATTTTAGCGCTACAAAAGACGTACACATGTGAGAGAAAGAGAACAGACAGGCACTCCTATCAACGGATTTATTGAAAGGAAGCAATGATATATAAACACGCAGGTGCGCAGACTGAGTAACCACATATCACGTCGACCCCACTCATTAGGTTACGGCCTGTACATGTTATGAAAAAAAAACCTAATTTATTTTTGATTCGCCTTCTCAGGTTTCCGCCTTTTCCCAGTTGGCCAGAGCAGCTGCTAAACAAGTCTAACGCAACGGCATCAGTGTGCTCGGTTCGCAGAACTATGTTGTCGGTGTAGTTGGTTGTGAGCGAAGCATTGTCTCGCCCGCGATCGAAGAATTTAGAAACATGAAATAAATAAAATACATATTCAAAGATCGCCGTTGGAGTGATTATAAAACCCAGGCTTTCTAGCAAGCAGATGTTCTACCACTAAGCTATATTTCTTCAAACTGCTTTTTTTAAAAAGAAAACAGTATACAAATGTGTAGCGAGCTATTGTAGATTACATAGATTCGACCAGGAGAACAGAATGATGCGCCAAGCACAAGATATATGGTTGCATCTGTTCTTGTTAATTTCAGGGGTGAAGCTCCTTATGGCCTAGGTCTGTCACTCCTCCGTGTATGTATGTATGTATGTATGTATGTATGTATGTATGTATGTATGTATGTATGTATGTATGTATGTATGTATGTATGTGTGTATGTATGTATGTATGTATGTATGTATGTATGCACGCATGTATTGTTGTACGTAGCCACCTGTGGCACATACCCGTGCTAGAGTGGGTATGTGCCACAGGGATTGCGAGATGGGAGATGGCGGAAAATGGAGTGTTCACTACATGGTCGCACAGATGGACGGGCAGACAGACTATCGGACGGACAGACGAATGGATGGACGTGCAGATATACGGAAGGATGGACGCACAAACAGACAGACAGACAGATGGACACACTCACGGGCGGACACATGAACAGACGGACAAACCTATGGATTGATGCAAGGATGGTCGCGAGGACGGACGGAAGGAAGAACGAACGGACGAATGTTTCGCCCCACTCATCGTCATTCACTCCATAAATATGCTGTGATTTTTTCGCTTTATATCAACCATCAGTTTATGGCCAATCCGTCCAATGGGCATGAGCCAATTGTGAATGGTCAAGCAAGCAAGAAAACCCCGTCAGCATAAAAAGCTTCCGAAGAAAAGTACAGTTCATGGTCTAACAGCACCGACACCTGTCTGCCTGTTTTCACAATTGTGATTTCGTAGAAGGAGCCTGCTTAACGCCTGTAATATTGTCTCGCAGAAGCGTAGACTTGCGATGGGTGTCAAAAGAACTAAATCGTGCAATGTGTGGGTGCTTTAACGGGCCGTTGAATGTAAAGTTTTTAGACCTATTTATTCATTATCAGCTGCTAAAGCATAAGCAAAGTGATCAGCTGCGTAGGTTGGCGTGTCAACTTATGGATGCGTAGTGGACCCTTTAATATTTCGCCAAATGGATAATTATGGCATGCCACTCGAATGTGTTTGCCGTAGACATTCTAGGATAGATTGAAACGCCAATGTTACGGGCACAGGCGTTCGTATTCTCACAGCAAGGTTGAGGCACGCACTGGGAACTTAGGCCAGGCTAGCTGTTGAGAAGGCGATGTGCATGGTCAGTCTGATTACGCTACTTCCTTCCCCTGGGAAGTAGCGATCAAGCAAGTGTGCTTGCAGTAGTTGCCCAATGAGTGTTTTTAAAAGGCTCTGAAAGGCCGCTCTTCCAGCTTTCGCTGTGACTGTGCGACGCCTTCCGCGCAGGCCTGTCGTGTTCTTTTTTTTTTGCGTTTCGTTTCTGAGAGCCTACACACTGCATCTTCGTCCATTTCTTTCCAAACTAATGAAACTGAATCAATTAATGAAATTTCACGGGGTCTTCAGCGTTATGTCCTTTGGGCATTTTGATTTTTTGGCATTTTGTTTATTAGTTGCTATAATTTTGGGTGTTTTCACAATCAGTCTTTTCATAATTCCATCTCTTAATTTTTGGAACTTTGATGGGTATTCAAAACGCCGAAATTCAAAAGAATGAATTATCGAAATGCTGAACTTCAAAACACCCTGAAAAGCTGAACTTAGAAAAGACGGGAAATTGAAATACCGTAAAATTAAAAAGGGGAAACATTGAAACGTCGAAACGACAAAATATCTGCATAACGTAGTTATAGTGAAAATAAAGTAATTTGCCCGAATGAAGGTTTCGCCGGCTTTGTGCAGTGTTCATATGCTTTTGGCACATCATAAACTACGCTTACAAACCTCCTAAGCTACACGTCCATACGCTTTTGCAGCTCCAAAACTGTTTTGTAGCTCCAAGGAAATTCAACCATCTACATTCCAGTGAAAGGGTGGGAGGCTTTTCAAAGCCCACTGCAGGAATGTCATGCCTTTTTTTCTAGTTGTGGGCAAACATTTTAGGTAAACATTGCACTTATGAACAAGAACCTATCAGGTGTAAGGACACCATCGTGCTTTTGTCGCCGTTTGCGTTATTGTTTACGCAAAAACTAAATGTTTTGCAACACAAAAATTGTAGGTGGTGTGATGAAGGCTGTCCGTACTTTTTTCAGTTTGGAGTTGCTCCAGACTTTTCGAAATTCGACGATTGTAGACAGAAGCTTCTCTCTTGTTAAGCTGACAGCATTAAAGACTTCCTAGGATGCGTTCAAATTGTTTCGCCTCTAGATTTCATAGTTTGAGAGATTCATTCCACGCTTATGAAACAAATTACAATGCACAAGTGCCAGGTTTTCACGTTGTCAAACAGGATCCAGATGCCATATGCGCGTAAAGGGCCGCAACTATTCCAACAACCGCGTGCAAAGTTTTCAAAAAAAAAGGCCCGAATCTACACTTTACACTGTAAATGTCGTCGAAAGACGATAGTCTTGCGTCTGCATAGAGAGAACAAAATGTTTATTTGATCTCCTGCGCGAAAAATCAGTGAATGGTATTCTGAAGGCGCTGTGTTAGAGTGCCTCGATCGTGTAGCGGAGACAAACAAGCGCATCTAGGCACGTTAGACACGAGCGCCATCTGGCAGTTATCTTCGAAAACGAAGGCTTGCGCGAGCGCGGAGGAAGATGCGCGCCAGTCTCGGAGGTGATAAGGTGTAGAATGCAAAGCGACGGGCAGGTGCCACCACCGTGTCGTCGTAGCAAAGCATTGGAAACACCTTCTGGGGCATCGTGTTTCACTGTCAGCGCAATGCAATAAACGCTACAGTCTTTAGAGTTACTTGTGTGTGCCTTTTCTAGTATAAAGGCAGACATACAAAACAGTGACGTGTTTTATGGTGCCTCAGATAAGCGCAATATTTGCTTTTTGAATTGACAATCGCAAAACTATGAACGCTAAACTTTGAGCAAGATTGGTGGGTGCTGCAGATGAGGTTGGCCATTTGGTGCCGTTTGAGGTATCGTTAGGGTAGACAAACAGACAAATGTACAGACAGACAGACAGACCAAAATTTTTCCGTGGAAGGTTCCCAAGAAAGACCATCGTCTTTAAATGTGAGATTGTAGGTACCAACACACCACCAGCTATTTTTATTACACATATTTCGCACGAAAACATTTTAAAATCTGCGACCAGGACCGTCGCGTTTCAGGCAAGTCCTTCGACGCTCCGCTTGTGCACCGAGTGCCGCTTGCGAGTACATAACTTGCGCGTGACACACTCTGAGCGGGGTACCAGAAGATGACGGCTACTAATATTGCGTTTGAGAGCGCCAATGCAAAAGACAAAAGTGAGTCGTTCCGCTCTCGCATTATTTCGTGCTTTCCCCATTTCGTACGCTAGCCAGCCACGCCAAGGGGGTACACAAAGAGCTAGAAGGTGCGCCGGCACTAATCGGTTGTCACCGTTTCTTGCTCCGTGTGGTCGAGGAAGAGTTCACGCAGGATCTGAACTAGCTGGTACCTGAAGATTGTGACACCAATGTCGTCAATGGCTGTTATGTTGAAATGAACGCAAAAAGTTCACGCACATACTTTTAGAGCCGACGGTCCTTATGACATTGGTCTCTGACTCGTATGTATGTATGTATGTATGTATGTATGTATGTATGTATGTATGTATGTATGTATGTATGTATGTATGTATGTATGTATGTATGTATGTATGTATGTATGTATGTATGTATGCGTACGTACGTACGTACATAGCCACCGGTGGCACATACCCACTCTAGAGCGGGTATGTGTCACGGGGGTTGCGGGATGGGAAATGGCGGTACTTGGAGTGTTCACTAGATAGACGCACGGATGGCAGACAGACAGACTAGAAGACGGACGGACAGATAGATGGACGCACGCACGGACGGACAGACGGATGGATTGACTCCCCGACGGACGCATAGACATACGAACGATGGTAGTGCGGACAGACAGAAGCACGGACGGGCTGATAGACGCTTCGCCCCACTCATCATCATTCACTTCTTGGATTTGCTGTGATTTTGTTTTTGAATATGCCATTAAAGCGTTTCTTCCCTTCTACAAGATTTGTCTATAAACTTTGCTAGTACAAGCAACCCACCTAAAGAAGTAAAGAATGGAAGGTGCCAATCCAGGCCTCCCTGATTGCCTGTACAGCGCCTGGCAGACAATATCGAAGTGATCTCCAGTGAATGTGCTGTTATTAACCGGTAAAGACTGATTACAGTCTTGAGACGTCCATGATGCTTTCTTTTAAGATAGCTGAATCGATCTCACATTGTGCATAAGGTAACCTTCAGAAAAATGGCTTCAAGTGAGAAGCCATTATTAGAACTTGTAACTGAACAGGCAACCAAACATTCCTATGTTTCAGTAAATCTGTGCAAAATATTTTCATTAAATAAGCATTTCGGGTATAACCCTAGTTTAATTTTGAAGGTTTATTCAGAACATAAATTTGAGATTTTACAAATGCTTATTTGAGATCCTGCAGCAAAGACCCATTTTAAAACTTATGATTGCAGAGTAATGGCAGAGGTAACGGTCCATTGCTTTTTTCGGTAACTGTAACGGATATGTGCTACCTTTTTTTGTAGGTAACGCAGGGTGGTAAGGCCTTTCATTTTCGTTTGAGTAAGGAAAATGTGTTTAGCTTTTTTTTTTGCTTACGCATACCTTACTGGTGTAATGCAAAGCAGTCTACAAGGAGTAAGTCATGTTTTACATAACATGTATTTCATAATGTACATGTCTAGACATGATGGTAAGACTAGTTTGTTTTACCATCCAATCATGCAATATCAATTTTGTTGTACAAGCAAGTGACATGGTCGTGAGCCCACCTTGAGCATGGCACGTGAATAATTTTGTACATCTTATAGATGTCAACATTATTATGTTAGCACCTGCAATTATTGTTATACAGTCACGTCGGCCGATTCCAAATTTGACATGTCAAGCTAGCCAAATGGCCATGTTCGCAACATGTGCACGGTATATATGTCAAGTTACTTGACGTGCATGTCACGATTTTCAAAATAATACCTCTCATTTATGTTAGTCATGCACCAATGTATCATTGTACCAATTTTTGGTATATATAGAGTAAACAGAATGACCGCTAGAGCACCATAACCATGGCACAAAAATAATGTGTTTATGACAAGCAAGTCAGGATTTTAATATGACCTGTCTATAATGATCGTCGTAGAGTCACATTTATGCCACACCACTGTTGACACAAATGTCATGAATAATATGATGTCACAAATTGGTCGGCGGCTAAATAGATCGGCAGATATGCTCTAATTCGCCGAAGGTCAATGAAAAATGCTTCACATTTAAGGTATTTTTGCATTGTACCGCGTTTGCAATTGATATTGCTCACGACCCATTCTATTTTTATTGCAGCAATCCGTAGTCTTCTATCTGGTGCATGGACCGCAGTTCCAACCTTGCGATTTTTCCCACGGGTTATACGTGAGAAAGTAAACGCGCGACAAAGTAAATGCATTGAAAAAGATTGTCAAAGTCACGAGCAGTTCTCAAACACCACGATGCAGAGGTGGCCCTTAAACAACAAACAGGCCCTTTTCGTACTCCGCAAGTTTGCTTCCCTGCACTGCTTAATTGCCCATTTAATGGCGGCACCTGCCGTCGTTTTAGGTGGAAATGAGGTCCTAGTTGCACATGTATGCGTTTCCTATGTCAGAGCGTAAGCAAACAACGCAACGCGCTGTGGAATGACTGTTAGCTGGCTTATCCAATATGTGGGGCGATTTGCAGAAAAGCTAGCTTTAGATTTACGAAAATGGTTTATATGGGCGACAAACACGACTAAGGAAGCTACACAGCTTTAGCTACACAATAACGTAGTGTATCAATCGAAATAGCGTTTATTACCCCATATAAAACTAGGAGTCATTTTTGAAATCTATTTTTACAGCTTCGCAATCGATGTTTAAAGAGGCTGAAGTGGGTCTAAATTGTGGTCGCTCCCATAGGCTGTGTGGAAAAATATTCAGATTGTTTGGGAAAGAAGGCACTTAGTGGCACGTTAATGAAATTACGCCTGAAATATTCTAGTGGTTCCCTAGTATCGTAAACCGGGAGTCGTTTTCAATATCGCCTCTCGTTCATGAGATATGATATTTTTTCGCGCACTTCCCGTTCAATTACGGTGGAGCGACTGACGGCCGCCGAGAGATGGCGCGGCATGTTATGTATGAATATCCCGGGGATGAGGCTTCCGCGCATTCGACCGCGCTAGCCATCACCATCCTACTGCCCGTATTGCAACAAGACCACCAGGGTGGCGCAACGTGGCAACACAAAATCGATTTCGTAGCCAGTTGCTTTTGCGTGTTCGGCCAGCGCGTTATGCGAAACCATTCTTACAACATACATGTGCTGCTCCAGCCTTTGCTAAAGCTTACTTCTCTTCTTTCACCAAGATAGCCTTTACCACAGTCTGCGCCCACCCCTAAACCTCTTCCCCGGGTGTCCATCTCCAAGAGTTTACCCGCCCACACAGGTTTCTGCCCTCCAGTGGCGTAGCACACGAAGCCGATGCCCCCCCGCCCCCTCTCGACATTTTCCCTTACGGCATATAGCGCACAAAATAGCGGTCGACCACATCTGCCTGCCCGGCCCCCAATTCTATTTAAGGTGGTGTCCCCTCCGAAAAAACACACGGCTCCAGCTCACAGGATTCCCTTCTTATAGACTACGTCAGCAGAATGGGCCCATACACTGTCACTTCTCCAGCTTTAAAAACTGAGTCATCTTACAACAGCCGTCATGAAATGTCACACAGCTTATGAAATCTGTAAAAAAACAAAAAAAACTGGACACTGGCATTTTTTGTGACACATGAAATGGCCGTTTAGATCACGGTACACAAAATCTCACAGCATGCTCATTCAAGGACGCAAAATAATACGGCTGGCTGACATACAGCGCATTTGCTATTGTAATCGAGCCCTGTCGAGATCGCACTTGTTGATCACGATTTATCTCTTTATAAAAGATGTGGAACTGAGCCAAATATATTTTAACCATGTCTGGCTCAATGGCAATCGATTGAGCACCGTGTGACAATCGTGAAAAATTTGCGCAATAAATATTATGATCATGCCGCAGAGAGACTTTTCCTCGTGTGATATTTCACCTCGTTACAAGTTACGACTCTGAAAGAGGCACGTGCGTGCGTGTGACTCTCGCGTTTGCTCGCAATCATAACAAAAAAGGCTGCGGCTACATGCGGCTGCAAGATTGCTGTGTTGCCCCGCCGCGGTGTTCTAGTGGCTAAGATACTCAGTTGCGGACCCGCAGGTCGCGGGATCGAATCCCGGTTGCGGCGGCTGCATTTACGATGGATGCGAAATTGCTAGGCCCGTGTGCTCCGACTTGGGCGCAGGTTAAAGAACCCCAGGTGGTCGAAATTTCCGAAGCACACCCCTACGACGTCTCTCATAATCATATAGTGGTTTTGGGACGTCAAACACCATATAGCTCTCTAAGAATTCTGTTTTTCACTAAGTGCGAAATACAATTTCGCTGTGTTTCGTAGGGCTGTCTGCTCTTCAAGAACAATGAAAAAATGTAAATTTGTGCATGCTTGTCGCATCAACCATGGCCCGTCTTTGGACGTAAACCTATGATAAATGAAGTAGCGTGATTCCACGATTCTATTGCAGCAAAAATCAGTTTCTTTGCCACAAGCACACGTTAATACCCATTTGACGCTTCCATTCGACAAGGAATGAGCCCGTATACATTTTACAAAAGCAGCGCACTTGGCCCCCATGGTTTTCATATAGGTAGCCGTAGCAGACGACGTTGGCAGTCAGGCATTATAAGAGGCGTAAAGCTTTTTCGGAGAAGTTATTTAGCAATTCGTTCAGTCAGAGGAAATGCTGCAGCAGTATTTTACTGATTTTGTTGAGGGAAGTACCGCAAGAATAAAATGCCCCCACCTCCCCGAAGGGAATCGTGAGGAAATGCGAATGCACCTCTTGCACCAAGAGAGGGTACCATTGCTGTCACACATTCGGCTTCACCGACTTCTGCCATGCTTGAGAGGCGCCTTGCCAGCGAACGGTCGAAATTGAGGCACAGAGTAACATAGTAAACGTAAAGAGCGGATACTCTCATTGAACCATGCGGCCCACATGACTGCTAGCGCTCTTAGCGGCCGGCATTAAACGGTCACAAGGTTCCTTTTCCGGCCTAGCCATCACGACACAGTTGTTTCAGTTTAGGTTTAAGCATTCTTGTGCGAACGTCGGGGATTTATTCTACTGTTGTTAGGGAGAGCTTTCGTTTGCCAATTTTTTAGGGCCACATAGGCTGTGGACACGGCTACTGCAAATACGTTTTTCTGTTGGCAGTTCTTGCGAAAAAAATTGCATGCCCATTTTACAATTGAATCGAGTTCATTCAGACAGCAGTGCCTAAAAACTATTATAAATGAGCTTAACATGCGGCGTTAAGTGATGCATTACCTCTCTCTTGAATATTTGAGAAATCAATGCATATAGTTTAATATTTATAGAACCTGCAGTGTATTTCGTTTCATCGGAAATAACATTGCTATGTGGAAAAAGCAACATCACATCGAGCAAGCTGTAAAAAAAGTACAACATATTCGCAGGCATATTCATTGTCAACTCCAACATTTCAAAACATCAGTAAACATTTCATGTATTATAAAAATTTATTGTTTATTTTATTTATTTATTTTCAGGTACTGTTGGCCGATTAGGCCGTTACAGGCGTGGGGCATAATTCCAATCATTGTTTACGTGAAATACAAAGGCACATCTTATACAAAAGATGATGAAATAAACATTTGTTTTTCGAAACAATGTTTCCGAGTTTGTGAGCTTGGGGTCACCCTAGGTGGGAGGGCCCCTTATTGCAGGAATCCTCTTGCCGCTGTCACCTCCCAGGCCCTGGCGACAAGTCCTCGTTGGTCGTCTAGGTCGCGTGCGGCAATCTTGGCCTCCCACGTCTCGGCTAGCGGGTCGATACGTGCAGTCGTGACGGGCTTGGTATTGGCATCTTCGTGGAGCCACGGCCACAAAAATCTATAAAAAACACACTGACTCATTACATATAAACAGTGAACAAAATCTGACATATATAACTATCATGTCAAACATAAAAAAACAATGCATTGGCGAAAAAAATACAAACATTTCACATTACAATATTTTGCTCTACCACCTACATTATCCGTACATCATTCACTGCACAAAATTAAGCATCACAGTATTATTTTCTACATGTAACATGAAATTTGTGTAATTCCGTACATTCAATCAAATTAAGAAAAAGAGCTATCATTCACGAAGGTTTACTTGGAAAATATACTGCAGTTTTGAATTAAAGTTTTTAAAGTTGCTCAATTCTGTACAGTCTTTTATGGTTCTAGGAAAATAACAGTATGGGCCTGTGTTTACATCATATTTTGTGATTTGAAAGTTGCTGCGGTAGTCACTTTCTAGGTTCTGGGCAGGTCGGGGTAACGAGGTACTGCACAACAACAACGTTATACGCATTTCGAGAATGCAAAAACAACAATTTTACTTTGTCGATATAATGGTGTTTCAAAAGGGTGGGTAAGTTTAGTTGTTGCAGCATCTCTGCAACAAAATTAGTTCGAGGGTATCTTGAAAGAATCAATCTAGCCACTCTTCTTTGTAATCGCTCAACTTTATTGATTGATATTAGGGGCTTAACGTCCCTAAACCACCATATGATTGTGAGAGACGCCGTAGTGGAGGGCTCCAGTAATTTTGACCATATGAGTTTTTTAACGTGTACCCATATCTGAGCACATGGGGTGACAGCATTTTCGCCTCCATCGAAAATACAGCCGCCACAGCCGGGATTCGATCTCACGATCTGCTGGTTAGCAACTCGCTCCAATTTATTGATTAGTACTTTCTGATAAGGGTCCCATATAATACTTGCATAATATAATGTAGGTCTTGCTTTTTTCTAATTAGGCTGTTCACTTCACTGGTATTAACGCAACAATCAGTGTGAATAATCGGACAAGCTGTAAAGAAAGCAACATAAAAACTAAAACTCCATCAGTACTGCTCTTAAAAACAATCTAGCTCACACTGCCCCCGACAGCAAAGTTATAGCGATGTTTGATGGTGTAGACGTCGTTGTCGACACAGTGAACTCCTAATTCTTGGCCATAGATGCGCTGTAGCTCCTTGACTCCTTGTTTCGGGTGGTTGCGGTGAAATTCAGGGTGGATATTTCTCGGTAGATCTTACATGCTTCTTCGGAAAAAGTTTAAGTCATTTGTTATCATTACGGTGAAGCGTAGTGGAGCTGCCTCGTGATGCCACGGGCTTCTTCAGTAGTGGTGAGACGAGGGTTTTGTGATGACATATGTCCCAGGTAATTTACATATGTATGCTTCATTCGTGTGGCTTGAACACGGAATCATAATGCTTAGGAAGATTACCTTCAATATGCTGCGTGTTGATATCACCATTTTCAAAATTTTCTACAATTCTAGGAAGCACCGCTGACCCGGGATAGCTGAACAATTAACACACTTCCAAAGAAAGCTATCGCCCGTCAGCGGAAGCCAAAGAGAGAGTGCCTGTCGCGTGCGCAGCCAATGCAGAAGGAGAATAGAGGGGAGAGGGCATTACCACTCACTCGATACGTTCAGTTAGTGTGCTCTCTACTAACCACCAGTGCCTCTTACGACACACACACACACACACACACACACACAAATAAATAATTAGTTAAATAAAAAATAAAAGAAGTCTATACTGAAGGGCTCGTACTTTGTATGAAGTTCTTCGTATGTAAGGTCGCTCACACGTCGGATAATCTTGTATGGTCCGAAATAACAGCTCAGAAGCTTTTCGGTCAAGCCTGGTCGACAGATAGGAGAACGCACCCACACTTGTTTGCCAGGGTTGTATGCCACGTTTCGACGGCGAAGGTTGTAGCGTCGCGCATCTGCATCTTGTTGGTGGCCGATGTTTACGCGAGCCACTTGACGAGCTTCTTGGGCGTACTTCATGTATTGCTCGCCTTCTGGTGTAAGCGCATCGCTAATATCGTACGGCAGCATAGCGTCAAGCATGGTTTGTACGTTGCGTTCATAAACAAGATGGAAACGTGAAAATCGGGTTGTTTCCTGCATTGCCATATTGCATGCGAACGTGACGTATGGCAGCATATCGTCCAAAAATTTTTGCTGCTCGTCCACGTCCATTGACAGCAATTCCATTATGGTCTTGTTGAGTCTCTCCGTCAGCCCGTTAGTTTGTGGGTGGTAAACCGTTGTTTTTCGGTGACTTGTGCAGCTCAGTCTGAAAACGTACTGCTGTATTTGTGCCGTAAAGGACATTCCTCTATCCGTAATCACACATGACGGCGCACCGTGCTGTAGGACGATGTGGTGCACGAAGAACTTCGCGACTCCAGACGCCGTGCCGTGGGGTTACGCATTGGTCTCAGCATACCGGGTCAAGTGATCTGTTGCCACTTTAATCTACTTGTTTCCAGTGGCCGACAAAGGGAAGGGCCTTGGAAGGTCCATCCCCACGAGGTCTAAAGGTGACCGTGATGGTGCAATAGGGTGGAGAAGGCCCACAGGTTTCACAGGGGGCGTCTTGCGACGCTGGCACTTGCGGCAGCCTTGCACGTAGCGGTGTAAAGTGGTCGAAATTCGTGGTCAACAGTACTGCTGGCACACTCTGGCGAGAGTCCGCGAGTAGCCTAAGTGTTCTGACGTGGGGTCGTCATGACACGCGAGGAGGATGTTATATCGCATGTTGGCTGGTACAATGAGGAGGAAGGCTTTGTTGCTACCAAGAGCAATTTTATGTAAAGGATGCCCCTCATTCATAGGCGTATAAGCGGGGGGGGGGGGGGGCAAGGGGGCGCTAGGTTCCAATCAAGAAGAGCTAGGGGGGTTGAGCCCCTTCACTTTCGGCAATGGTCAATGTTGGCTGCACGCTGGGAAAACCAACAACTAAGACGATGTTTTCTTTGACTACAGTAATTAGTCAGTTAGGATGTGACGACAAGATGAAAAATATTACGAGAAAATGTTACATATAATAGAATATTTCCAGCAATTATGCTGTGAAGATTTCCTTAGCAGGCGTTTCGCGGTGCGGACCACTGTACGAAGATTTCGTGCCTTGAGCTGTAGCATTGCAGAGCAGGCTAGGCCTTATAAGGGCCCTATAGGATTGCATCATTGGCTAATGCACTTATTCTGATGTGCCTGGCTGATGCAGCTACAGATGGAATTGAGATGAATGACCAGTGGAAGGACTTGCTGCTTCACGAAAATAATTTTCTTCCACGAAAAAAGAATAGCATCACCGCTGCTCTGTCGAATCTGCTGTGAGCCTATGAGTGCGATAAATTTTTTCATTGTTTGGTTTTGCCGTACTGAAAGAGCAAAAAAATAAAAAAGGTTTGCGTTGCAGTCCCAAATCAGGCAAATCCATGATCAGATTTGCTTATGGTACTTTGCAACAGTGGCAGCAGCTTGCAAAGTGGCGACGAATAAAGCAATGGATTTGAGCAGTGGGAAGCTCAGCTTATAATATTTCTCTGAAACTTGATCCCACGACTCAGGGAGATAGTAAAAGTCCATGGTTTTTCGCACTAAGTAGACTTAGTCAAGAGTCGAGGTGGTTGGTTTTCATTTAATTTGAGTTTTACGTCTCCCCATAAAACTATTGCAGCAAAGAAGCACACAAGTGCAGCACTACTTATTCCTCTCTCTTTCTCGGCAAAGCTGAGCTAATTGTATTTATTCAGAGAGTTGCGAGGTGATGCATAAAAATCACCACCATATCCACAAATTGATGTGACGTTCGAGGTGTTTGCTCGGAGATAATCGCGCAATCCACGAAGCCTCCGCACACCTTTTCCGCCAGCGTCGCTGCAGTAATCTAGTGGCCAAAGAACTCGGCTGCTGACCCGCAGGTCACGGGATGGAATCCCGGCTGCGGCGGCGTCATTTTCGACGAAGGCAGAATTGTTGTAGGCCCGAGTTCCCAGATTTGGGTGCATGTATAGAAACCCAGGTGTTCAAAATTTTAGGAGCCCTCCATTACACCTTATCTCTCAATCATATGATGGTTTTGGGACATTAAACTGCACATATCAATCATATATATATACGTGATAACGTTGGTACATTTCCCATGTAGCAAATTTTGTTTTCATGTTTCTCCGCATACCCCAAACTTTGTAGTAGAAAACGGCGCCTTGCTCACAACCTTTTCACGCAGTTATAAAGATATCGCACAAATGCCTATGTTATTGATAATGACACGATATATACCATATCTATGACGATAATAATTAAGCACATGTTGGGGGCTCTGTATACCCTGAGAAGGCAGGCCCTCCTGCGGAAACATTGAAAAGCCGCAACAAGCTGGTACATGCAGGAACCCGGCAAGCACGAGCCACACACGGACGTCAACGTCTTATTTCACGTTGGCACAGAGCTGTCACCACTATGCTCCGGTACAATTACTCCCCCGCCCAGAAAGGAACCAACCTGGCGACCTATTGAAATGACACGACAAGGCGCTCATAGCACGGTTTCAGGAGTGATAAATGTACTGTTTCACGCCCACGGTAGCGTTGTTCTGAAGGTGGATTAATGAGCTCAACTTCATAGTTGACAAGACATGTGTTATGTCTAATATTCGGAGACGAACGTAGACTAGCAAAACAATTTACGTATGGCTACATATTGTCGCAAGTACGACGGTACAACAGTAAATGAAAAGGGTGAGGCGGGTGGCAGCCTAGACATGCAGCTTTATACCGATCGCAGTCGGGTCACATGATTACTGGCAGCTGGGCTGGCCACGTCTATCGACAATACGTGGCACTATCGCATACAGGACATTTCCTTCCGCTTAAATTGTGGGGAACTACAGTTACACAAAATTAAGATGGCGTGTAGCGATCTGGCGCTCGTCGACTGCGTACTGGATATTTTCGTACTGATGGTGCTGCCTCGAAGGCCACGGGCGCTGCCGTAGGTGTCTCTGCAGTGACATGCAAGAACTCTCAGAAGGTGTCCTTGTTCTCCTCAACATCGGAAACGTCCGCTGCACCCAAGAGAAGCTGATCTTGGTGACGATGCCACACTGCCAGGCCCCGTGACCTGTGTATTTTGATGGCATACGAAACAGGTCCTTTCTGCCGCAATACAGTACCCGGAAGCCATCTCGGTGGTCCCCTGTAATTTCGAACTAGAACACCGTCACCTACAGCAAATTGTCGAGCTTTGGAGCTGTATTGGCTGGACTGAATAAATTGCTGGTGGTGAACTAATTCTAATTCTGGATTGAGAATGTCCAGTTTCGGAACGAAGACGGCGACGGAACATAAGGTTAGCCGGCGCTTCTTTCGTCGTAGCATGGGGTGTATTTCTATAAGCAAGCAAGAAGCTGTCAAGGCTAGCCCGCAGGTTTCCAGCATTTAAATCCTTCTTCACGGCCGTCTTTAGAGACTGAATAAAACGTTCTGGCAAGCCATTCGAACTTGCGTGATAACGCGCTGTTGTGACGTGGCGCGCTCCTATCTTTCGAACAAACGTTTGGAACTTGGCAGACTTAAATTGTGGGCCGTTGTCTGACACGATCGTTGCCGGATAACCGAAACGGCTAGACAATTCGCGAAGACGATCGATGCGAAGACAATCACGAAGACGATCGAGGCGTAAAGCCCAAAGAGCGAGGTGGCCACTAGGATATTTCATGGATGCTAGCCAGCATAAGGCAAAGTGATCTGTGACAACATCAAACGGGTGTCCGTAAAGGTAAGTGCGAAATTTTCCTATAGCCCAAATGATAGCCAAGCACTCCTTTTCCTTGACGAAATAGTTAGACTCTGCCTTGGTTAGGGTACGGCTGGCATAGGCGAGAACGTACTCGTCACATCTATCCTTGCGTTGAGCGAGAATGGCACCGAGGCCGACACCGTAAGCATCCGTGTGAATTTGAGTAGGTGCGTTGGAATCGAAGTGGCGGAGAACTGGCGGAGACGTGAGTAGCCGGTGCAGCGCCGTGAATGCGTCATCGCAGTGGAAATTCCAGCCAGAGAGGTCCGCGCTGATGGAGAGAAGCTGAGTCAGGGGGGAATTCTAGAGGCAAAATTGTGAATGAAACGCCGAAAATAGGAACGCAAGCCTACGAAACTATGGAGCTCATTTAGGGTCGTAGGCTGGGGTACTCAGCAACGGTGCGCAGTTTGGCAGGGTCTGGCGATATTCCTTCTTTTGAGACGACGTGGCCGAGAATATCAAGTTTGCGGCCGTAAAAACGACATTTCTTGAAGTTTAGTTGCAACCCGGATGCCGTAAGGCACTGGAGAACTTGTTCCAGACGAGAAAGATGAGTTTCGAAATTTGCCGAGAATACAACTTTGTCGTCTAAATAGCAAAGACAGATGTGCCATTTAAGTCCTGTGAGGACACTGTCCATCATCTTTTAAAAAGTCGTAAGCGCATTGAAAAGACCGAAGAGCATTACAATAAATACACATAGGCTGTGAGAAGTCACAAACGCTGTTTTTAGACGGTCTGGTTCGGCCATTGGCACTTGCCAATATCCAGAGCGTAGCTCCCATGAAGTGGAAAACTCCGCACCTCGAAGGCAATCCAAGGCATCATCAATGCATGGTAGGAGATAACCATCCTTGCATGTCATCTTGTTAAATCGACAGTTATCCTCGCAAAACCTGATGGAGCCATCTTTTTTTCGCACGAGGACCACTGGCGAAGCCCAAGGACTGTGTGAGTGTTGAATAACACCACGTTGTAGCATCTCGTCGACGTGTTGAGTGATGACGTCACGCTCAGCCTGCGAGACGCGGTAGGGGCGCTGATGAAGTGGTTATGATGACCCATGTCGATATGGTGAGCGACAACTGACTTGTGTCCCAAGGAAGGCTTTCCGTGGTCGAAGGAGGCACGGTAATGGTCAAGTAGTTGAATGAGCCGATTGCGCTGGTCTTGGGTAAGGCCGGTGTCTACGCTGCGCAACAGAACGTCTTTATCAGGTAGTGAGGGCGTGGTGGCTGCTGTGACAGCATCCACGGAAATCGGCATCGTATCCATAGGGGCATCGAAATGAAAGATGTTATCATAAGTGTGAAGACTCCCAATACATTCGCCATGCAAAAAGGTAGCAGAACAAGGGAACAGATTGCAGACACACACGGCACTGAAGCCATCGGAGAGTGTTATGGCGGCAAACGGGACGACAAGGTTTCGGCGACGAGCGCATTCTTGTGACGGCATAAATAGGGCAGTTAAATCATGGACGGAGCTGCACAAAAGAGATACCGCGGTGACCGAAAAAGCAGAGATGACGACGTCAGTGGCGACGATCACCTTTTAGGGTGAGCAAGGAAAATCTATGAGTGTCGTGCTGAATGGAAACAAAACGAGTTGAGCACGAGCGCAATCGACAACCGCATGATCAGCGGAAAGAAAGCTCCATCCCAGGATGACTTCATGAGACGCATGCGGAAGGACAAAAAATTCAACGATGTAATTAAAGCACTCCTTGAATCACAACACGAGCAGTGCATGTGGCAGAAGGTTGGACCTGCTGCAAAGTCGCTGTGCGTAAAGAAATTTCGACCAGTAAAGTCATCACTTTGTACAGTTTGCGGCATAACACTTCACTGATTACACAAATAGCGGAACCTGTGTCGACAAGAGTAGTTGTGGCGAAACCGTCCACAACCACGGCAATCTCGTTAGGGAACGAAAATGAGACCTTGGAAATTTCATCGATGGCGCAAGTCTTGCCTCAGGAACTGTGACTGTTAGTTTTCCTCTTGGGCGTGGTTGGAATGCCGAAGCATGGGGGAAGGAGACCGAAGACGGGGTGAAGGAGGTCGACGTCACCTGAAGTTTGGCCGACGTGAGCGGGGATCAGGTGCATCAGGTGTCACATCCAATTATGATTGCCGAGGTATGTTGCCGGAATGCTGAGCATCATTAAAAAAGAATCCACGGCGACGACAGTAGCGCACGACATGTCCTAGAATACCACACTTGTAGCCGAAGGCCCGGCTATCCGGAGTATGCCAAGAGTTCACAGGTGCTAGAGGTGGGGGAAAGGGCCGATTTAGCAGATAAACTGAAACTGGTGACCTGTAGTAGTTGGTGGCTGAACTGTACGAAAAGGCGGCGGTTGGGCAGGAGGTCGGCGGACGGCTTCTGCATAAGTCAGTGGTGCAGCAACTGATATTAGGGACGCGGGTGACGGGAGAGCCTCGGCAACTTGCGACTGAATAGCACAGCGAAGTGAGTGGCCCAGCGCTGTGGGGGTCTCGTTGAGTTTGGCCACAAGAGAGAGCTGTCAAGCAACGTCCTTTCGGATGTACTCTTGAATTTGAGGCATTAACGCGCTGTAGTCGGGGCCACTATTTTTGCACTCCAGAGCCGAAATATCCGCTGTTTGCGTATTAGCGCGACGGGTAGAAATTCACTGCTTGCGCAGCTCATCGAAATTTTGACATAGCTGAATCACGGCCATGACGGTCTGTGGGTCTTTGGCCACAAGCATATGAAAAGCGTTGTCATCAATGCCTTTCAATATAGTCTTTATTCTGTCAGCCTCCATCATCCTCGCATCAACTCGCCTACAGAGGCTGATCACATCCTCAATGTAGCTCCTGAAGCTCTCACCATTTCGCTGAAATCGTCCCCGCAGGTCAAGTTCAGCGCGAAGCTTGCGCATGTCTGGACGACCGAAAAACGAGGTCACGGTCTTTTTGAAAACCAACCAGGTCGGGATGTTGGCTTGGTGGTTGGTGAACTATAGGTTGAACAAATCTGTCAGGTAGAAGATGACATGAGTCAGCTTCTCAGGGTTGACCCGCTTGTTAATCGCGCTGGCACGCTCGTACTCTGCCAGGTAGTCCTCGACATCATGACCTTTAGTGCCGTTGTATACTGGTAGGTGACGCTGACGAAGTACACCGGTGCACATGACAGGCGGCGGCGTGGAAGAGGCTTGTGGCGGATCAACGTGCTCGGTCATCGCGGAATCAGATGGTATCTTACGGCTGTGGAGCTCCAGGACGTTATCCAGCCCGTTTTCACCAAAAGCAACGAGCGAGGTTACGTAAAAACACCGGTGATTATTGAAGAAGCGTTAGCCGCAACAAGCTGGTACAGACAGGAGTCCAGCAAGCACGAGCCACACACGGACGTCAACGTCTTCTTTCACGCTGGCACAGAGCTGGCGCCACAAGGCTCCGGTAAAATATATATATATATATATATATATATATATATATATATATATATATATATATATATATATATCTATATATATATATATATATATATAAGGGAAACAAGAAGTGTATACTTAAGGGCTCGTTTTTCGTTTTTACAGAATATTATTGAGATCTAACAGACAATAATGCCAAGGAAGTATAGGGGAAGTTATTAGGCCAATTGTAAAGTAAATGAGAAGAAAGAAAAGTGGGAGAAAAGATAACTTGCCGTGGGCAGGATCCGAACCTGCGACCTTCGAATAACGCGTATATATATATATATATGTATATATATATATATATATATATATATATATATATTATATATATATATATATATATATATATATATACCAGATTCTTTGAACGTCATTCACGCTAGACCCGACGTATTGTAGGCAAGAAAGAGACGACGAAGCTTTCGTGGAAGCGTCTTTACTAAACGTTTAACGTTTTCAGCTGGTGGACCAGCCTTTGTCAGAATCTCCTCGTCTCTTTCTTGCCTATATATATATATATATATATATATATATATATATATATATATATATATATATATATATATATATATATATATATATATACTTCAGGGTCGAAACAGGTAAGTCCCCCCCCCCACTAAGGAAACAGCTGATACGTCACTGCCCTCATTGGGCGAATGGATGACAGTTCGCGAGCAATGCGCCAAGCAATGTGAGAATTTCAGCCTTCTAAGGAATTGATAAGAGGGCACAACTGCCGACCTGCTCGCTGTCTAGACATAAAGTCAGAATCATTGAGGGCTCCGAGAAAGCCATCAGCATACTGCGAGAACTTATCAGGACGTCCTAGAGGTGCTCAAGAAAGTGCGTCAGCATCTTCGTGCTTGCGCCCAGACCTATACACAATCGGGATGTAAACTCTTGCAAGCGCAAACTCCACCGCACGAGACGACCAGGCGTATCGTGGAGATTGGCCTGCTGACACAGCGAATTATGATTGGTCACCACTTTGAGAAGGAACGGCCTTAGAGATAAAGTCGAAACTTTGCCGTTGCCCACACGACTGCGAGGGATTTCTTATCTGAAGTAAAGTAGTTGGCCCCGGCTCGAGAGAGAGTACGACTGGCGTAAGCTATAACGAGTTCAACGCCGTCGTGCTATTGTATGCAAGAACAGCGCCAAGGCTGACGTTGCTGGCATCTGTTTGAACTTTGGTATCAGCGTTATCATCGAAATGCGCAAGAACTTGTTCTAATTGCATTCTTTTCCGTAATTATGCGAAAGCTGCTTCTTGCACTGTATTCCAGGAAAACGGTACATCATTTCGGGTGAGTCGTGTGAGTGGTTCGGCTATCGTGGAGAAGTCGGTGATAATAGGCGCACAAGTCAAGGAAACGCCGCGCTGTTTTTTTTTGTCTGACGAAACAGGGAAGGTGGCGGCTGCTGCAGTTATGTCGGGGTCAGGCCAAACTCCATTCGCACTCAAGACATGTCCCAGAAATTGCAGCTCACTGTCGCCGAAATGGCACTTCTGGGGTTTTAGCGTGAGTGTGGCCGAACGAATAGCTTCCAGAACCATTTGTAGACGCTTCAGATGTTCTTAGAAACTCTCAGCGAAGACGACCACGTCGTCAAAATACACAAGGCAGCTTTACCGCTTCAAGCCAACGAGAACGGTATCCATCATCCACTGGAATGTTGCTGGAGCCGAATGGAGGTAGAAAGGAAGAATTCGGAATTCATGAACCTCTATCTGCCTATAGCCACTTTTCAAATCAATCAATTAAAATTATTTCGCGTGTCGCAGCCTGTCGACAGAGTCATCAACCCGTGGAAGCACGTAAACGTCTTTCTTGTTGATGCTATATAGCTTCCTGTAGTCAATAGAGAATCACTGCGTTCCGTCTTTCTTTTAGATGCGGAAGCATCTTATACTCGCGCCTTGTAGTGCGCCGTCCGCACCGCTTCTCGAACATTCGACAGCTGACGCGCGCGCATGCGCCGTCGTGCCGTCGCCCACCATCTGTGCCGCGCGCGCTTCTCCTTCGAGAACATTCGACAGCTGACAGCGCATGCGCCGTCGCGCTGTATATATACTCAAGGTCGGCGCTCGCTCGCTCAGTTGCCGCTCGTCGGTTGGTTTGTACGGCGCGTCGACGTCCAAGGTCGCGGTGAAATGAATTCCAACGAATCCACAAACACAATTATCGACGTCCCTTCGACCAGCGCCGCCCTTTCGCATACGTGTGTACGTGTTCACTCATTTAACACCCCCTCCTACAACCACGTTAACCAATTTAGCCATCGACCCAAGTAAGTCGCAATTTAACACCCCATTTCACAACCACGTTAACCAATTTAGCCATCGACCCAAGTAAGTCGCACTTTAACACCCCGTTAACCAATTATATGCTCCGCATCCTCCTCAGTGTTCCCCCGAGGGAAGCTGCGGGCAATTTTTTTTTACTAGAATGACTGGCGACAACGACGGGGTGCTGGATGGTTCTATCATACCGTCGTCAAGCTTCTCTTTTAGCTGTTTCTGTATAGCGACGCGTTCTTTAGCCGAAACATGGTAAGGTTGCTAGCGCATTGGGCGAACATCATCGTTGGTAATAAGTCGGTGCTTCGTGAGGTGTGTTTGACAGACTCTAGATGAAGAGGCGAAGCAAGTTTGAAATTCTTTCTACAGGGTATGAACTGCGGCCTGCTCATCTGAAAGCTTCGATTGATTGATTGTTTGATTTATATGTGTGGTTTAACATCCCAAAACCACCATATGATTATGAGAGACGCCGTAGTGGAGGGTTCCGGAAATTAGGGTTCATTAACGTGCACCCAAATCTGAGCCCACGGGCCTTCAACATTTCCGCCTCCATCTGAAATGCAGCTGCCGCAGCTGGGATTCGATCCCGCGACCTGCGGGTCAGCAGCCGAGTACCTTAACCACTGGACCACCGCGGCGGGGACGCTGAAAAATTACACGGGTGAGCTTGTCCCGCGGTGCAAGGCAGCCTGCCTGCTGATGTACGACTAGGAAACCATGAGTGCCGGGAGGTGTTGTACGTCGTTCCAGGTCACTGCTTGTTCCTGATAGAAGCTGACTGTATGAAAGACTTCAGAATTAAGCTGTGCAATGTGAGGGATGTTAAGGTTATCACGTTGGTTGAGGGACTCGTCGATGAGTATGCAAATGTTTGCGATGACGCCTTGGGAATATTCGAGGAAGTGTTGGTGAAGAGAACAATCGAAGACAACATGAAGCCGAAGTTCTTGAAAGGTCGTCCTATGATGGTTACGCGCTACTTTTGAATTCCTTACCTTTGTTTTGTTATAAGGTTGTTATGTTATCAAGTGAATCATTCCACTAAATGAAATTCTTGAAACATGTAAGAAGGCTACGCACGCCATCCCTCTCTCGTAGTGACTGCTTCATGCTGTACCCACTACAACTAAAACCGTCGCAAGCTTTTCTAATAAGGTGCTAGCATTCCGGGACGCGGATGGTGCATGCATGCCCTTTCTGAGTGAAGCGGGCGCTGCAACAGGCATTAAAACACGTCAGTATAATTAAGCGTGACGGACGGTATAGTTGTTCATGGGTCTATACATTATTAGAAATCTCTATTACTACGCACGCCACACATATGTAGAGTGGTGAATTTTTTGGCGAAATAGGAAGAAAATTGACAACTTTTGGTGGCATTTTGCTCGTTTTTTGGCGAATTTTACTCTAAAGTCTGAGGCAACCCTAGTGCTGAGGCCCCTATACCTGAAGTTGTCCAGAAATTACAAAGTTAGCAAGACCTAGTCAACTTTACAGCAGGTTCCTGCCGGGGCTGTCTATAGCGTGTCGCATCTTCTGAACGAGCTGCTTGTGCAAATGTGTCTTGGGAGTGTCGTGAGGATTGACCAAAGAAAAAAGGAGTTACTTATTTCAGCAGCAACGCTGGCACATTATGAACCCAAGACATTTGTGGAGTTCGTTTGCGATGCGTCACCGCACAGCGTGGGCACCATTGTGTCCCATATTGAACACTCGGGGGATGAACAACCAATCACAATAGCATCATGAAGCTTCACGCCAGCCCAGCAGAATTGCAATCGTCTCGACAAGGAGTCTCTTGTGCTCATGTTTGGCGTAACCGAATTCCGACAGTACCTCTGGGGAGGCACGTTCAAGGCCATTACGGGCCGTAAACTACTACTGAGCTTGCCTGCTCCGCACAACTGCGTGCTTGAGATGTGCGCACCAGGTATCATGCATTGGGTTCTGATGCTCGGAGAGTATTACTACTTATGCTCGGAGAGTACTACTTTATTGCGGTAAAATATTCAACTTCTGGCAGCTAGTACGAGTAATATTGGGCCGTCAAGCGCGGCTCGTGCTAAGGAATCGGCCTGTTCATTTAATATTTATCGTCAGTGTCCTTGAACCCACAGTAGCCTCAGGTATCTCAACTGCGGTGCATAGGAATAATGTTCAGAATGTCCTCACAGTTCGAAAGTTCTCAAAAGCTGTAAGAGCTGCACAAACTGAAAGAGAATACGTCATTATGACAACACTGTTTTGATTTGACGGAAGTTTTTAAAGGGCAAAAATAACCGCCACGAGCTCAGCTTAAAAAAAAAACAGGTCAGACCTGTGCGGAAGGTGCAGCACAGTCACAGCGAAAGCAAGAAGAGTGGCATTTCAGAGTTTTTTCTAGACACTCATTGGGTAACTCCTGCAAGCACACTTGCTGGATACCCACTGCGGCATTATAATAAATATTTTAGGGTATAGGCCGGCATTCACTATGCTATTCTTCATAATTCTTCTGGAAAGCGTGGTATCCACGCAACTATTGCGAGTAATTTTGTGCCAATTGTTCGTGCAGTGGCTGACGAATATGAGAAAATATGCCTGAAATCGGTATGCGCCACAGTTAATATGTGACCAAGAACAAGCTTTTGTAGTGGGTTGAAGCATTGGAAGAACCACTTGTTACACTTTTCGCACTGTGCGACGACTGCTTGTTTTTTCACTGTTTTTAAACACTTTGTAAGTCGTAACAACGCGATTGCTTTCCCGACATCAAGCCTGCCAAAAGCAAGTTTACCAATGAGTCCCAAGTACCTGCGTAGCTCGGTAGTACAACACTGGGCTCGCACCCGGGATCGAGCCCCACTGTGTCATTGGTACAAGGTTTTCATGCTAATTTCGCGTGATGTGGTTACGGACACCGACAGCGGTGGCTGCGGCTGCGATGGACAACTATAACGCTGCGCGAGACCCGAGTTGTGACTTTATAACAGCTTTCGCTGTAAAAATTGAGTAAAGTCAGCCTGTCGCACTTATAAAGACCTGTTAAGTTAATAATAGGCAATGCCTGTATTTTCATTATTGGCTGAAGCATCTGTGACTTTTCTATCGTTTGTTTCTGCATGCTCTAGGTAATCCATTATTATGTTATTTAAAAATTTGAGACACTGTAACTTTGCTTTTGGGGGGAAAATAGCATCAAATTTATTTATAACATCACCATTCAGATCATTAGTCACAATGAAATTTCTAATCTTCAGATTTATACTTCGCATTTTCTTTTGTACAAACATGTTCTGGAGTGTGTGAAACCACGGGAAATGAGCAAGAAAGAGAGCGTCAGGGTCTGAGATTAAAGCACATTGAGATCTTCTTGTCAGTAAAGTATATAATTTTTAAAAATGCTGGTACTGTCAAAATGCGAAATCGACAAATTAGCGTAGGCAGGCGTGCTTCCTGACACAGTACATTGACAGCCACTAACCTGGGGAGCCCCTGCGACATTCGCATTGCTCCTAGCTCCAAGACAACTAGGAGTTTTGTTTTATAAGCAGAGAATAGCGCAGAATATATAGTATGCATCGAATTTCAAGATTGCGCGCATTTACATATTTCACAACATTATCAACGTGTGCCTTCATAACCCGTATTTACGGTTACACAGCTTGTGCAGTAAGCCTGAGGCCCATTGCGCCTTGGCACTCTATATACACTAGTTAAGCTTTTAGTTATGAATGATTTTATGGTTTGTTTGTTTGGCAAATAGCACTTGCAAATACTCACTCGGGGATTGATGATGATGATTTATGAAGAATTTGGTCATGTTACCACAGTTTCTAGGCTCTCCTTCTTCTTCTTCTTCTTCATGATCATATTCGCTCGAGCTGGAACTCCCGGCTGTCGCCCTGTCCCTGCCTCACCTTCGGCATAACGGCTTTGCTAGTGACACGCCTTGCTCCTACGTCGAAATGTCCCCGGCAGTCGCTACGTTGTCTCTTACCAGCCGAGTGGCCCTGAGTTTAGCCCGAGTGCTTACGCCACTGACAACCAAGTCGGCAAGAGCGCCGTCCACGAAGCCGTTCTCCGATCGACCTGACTACGACACCTACCGCTTCTTGGAGCACCTCAAGTCTGAGCAAGCTCGACAGCTGCGTGAACGCGACAGCAGCTCCAACGCAACTAGCCGCGTAGGCTTTCTACCTGAGATCCGAGTGAGCAAACTGTTCTGGGTGAGCTTTAGCGGCAGAGGTGGACGGCAAGATCGTGCGGCTGATGACCGTCGACGCGCCGCGGATGATCCTACTTCTGACCTTCGTCGCCAGGTGCTCAAGTTCATCCAAGGTCACCAGGTATTACAGGGGAATCACCCTGTGCACTATAATTGCTTCTTTTCTCTTGCTGTTGGTTGGCATAACATGTTCACCAAGTGTCTGCAAAAGTGTCTTTCAATGGAATCGCGTACACCAGAAAAAAAATGAAGAGGGCGTAGGCAAAGGTTGAAAGGAGGATAAGACGCCATTCGATCAGCCCGTATTTCTTTTTTTGTCTCTTCATTTTTGCTTTGATGAAGGTACGACGTTAGTCTGCAGGTTACAGAGGTTCGACGTTACCTACGAAGTAAGGAAAGACGCCTATCATGCAGTTCATTAACCATTGTAGATAACGCGTATATTAAGACTAGATCGAAGTTGTCTTGCCTCAGTTCATTCATAGATGCACACCCACCGTTAAGTTGAACACCTCACTTTTCACGTGTCTTTCAATTACAGCTCATCGTTAACATAACGTGCTCGTGCGTGCTCATGAACGTGAATCTACTGGTCAAGCTCGTGGCCTTCAACGGCAGCCGTGGTGGCTCGGGCCCCAGGATTTCGATGTACGGCGAGTCGTACGCTTTGCTCGAGAGGCGACTGCTTCCCGGCAAGAAGCGAGACGAGGTCAGCGATGTCGAAGAGGAGACGGCCATCAACGGCGAAAGCGCGCGTGCCTTCGGAGCGGGGCGACGACCGCAACACGAAAGATGCACTGGCTGCGTGGACGACGAGTCTTCTGAAATCAGCACATTATCCGAGATTGGCGACGCTGAGGGGGCAACCATTTGGTCACAGCCATATGGTATGGTTACCGTCAAGCAATATTCATTTTCTTGTCGTTCTCTAAAGTATACAGTGCAAGAGGAAAGGTACGTACAATAATATGACGTATTGCAAACTAGAGGTATCTGCTTATTACGCAATTTAAAAGTACCGAATAAAGTAAATGATACAAATTTCAAATTTTCTTTTTTTCCCATTAAGTAACAACATAGGATGATTCTTTGTAGCCTTTAATCACATATTGATCAGTACGAAGTGTATTATCTGTATTTGTGTTTGCTTTGTTCCTTTCTTGTTTTTTTCTTTCACCCTCACTTTGTTTGGAGCTGTGTAAAGTCTGTAGTATTGAAAAAAACAAAACAAAAAATGAAAGAATTTGACAATCAATGCAATGATTAGCAGTAGCATACTTTGAAATTTGAACAGTTTTCAACCTTGAATTTGTTTGTTTGTGCCTGCGTGCGTTTGTATCTGTGCGTGTGTATAGATATCACTGAAGCAAAATCTCAAAATTTTCAGTTAGAGGACATTTGCATTCCGCCTCTTTTTGGTTACGCCAATGACGATAAGTCAAAATATATAAGCAGAACGTCAATACACCACCCATCATCGTTGTATGGTAGTTCTTGAGCATGAATTGTGACGCGAACGTAGCTGAATCGAATCGTGGCCGTGATGGCGGCAATTCAATCGAGGCAATATGCTTGCTGCCCGTGTACTGAAACTGAGTGCACGTTAAAGAACTCGTGGTGTGTCTAAATTTTCGGAGCCTTCCACTATGGTGTTCCTCACAATCATATCGTGGTTTTGGGGGATGTCAACCCCGATAGTTTTCGGTCAATATTAACACAAGACCGAAAGATTCGTGGGCTCATAGTCTGATTCTCGCAGTCATACAAAAAGCATCGCACCACGGAAGTAACCGGACTCGCTAACGTAGAACGCTTCGGCGATTACCCGCGAGTTCTTATAGTGGTGCCTCGATAAAACCTATTGGTGTCCGACAGCGGTGGTTTTCACGTGTGCCCTCTTCTATGTGACGGGAGATGATATGAAGGTTGCCCTCCTTTTAATCAATAATTGCGTGTGACTGTCTGCTACTGCATACTTGCTCCAAGTATTACCCCGCATTCTCAAACCAAACCTGTCTCGACAGTCTTTTTTCACTGGGACGAGTTGAGATCAGCGCCGTCACTCAACTCGCTTAGTTTCTGAAAAGCCACTCATATTTTCTTGAAGCAGTGCGAATCGGGCACTCGTTCTGGGATCTGCGCAGAACATCGTTGGCGCAAACTTAAAAGACGTCGAAAGAAGTGACTCGGAATAGTGCACCCAAGTCTCTTCTTTGGACGTCGTTTAAGATTGCGCCAACTATGTTCTGCACAGTTACACACCTACTAGCCCGACAGTATACGTTACTGAGCTACAATTCTGGGCTCCTTTTCTTCCTCGTCCCGTGTGCGCTGCTTCGACCAAAGATGAACGCCGTTGAGCGTCTACATCAAGTTTCCATTGTGATGGAATCGCTCATACGCAATAGGTGATCACTTTTTGCATATCGTAACAAGGAGGTCACCCACTGGGTGCGTGCTTCCCCGGTTTTTTTTCTGAAATCAATTCTCCCGTGATATATTCAGCGCAAAATGACACTTGACTACATTTTTTCTGCCCGACCCCCATGCGCCCACTCCAAACCACCTCCTGCTGAATGAATTTCTGCCCACACCACAGACTGCACCGATAGTCATCCCTATCATCGACGTTATTTAAATGGAGCGTTACGCACCAGGTATTCTGTAGCCTCAAGCTGCAACGTTCACATTATAAGATGAAGCTTTTTTTCTACACATATTTTGTGCAGAATTATATTCAGCTGGATAGAGACGCTCACAGCAATATCTCGTCATAATTTTTAAAGTATAATCCCCGCAAAACTCATTCATTCTTTTCAGCGTCATCAGAATCCATCTGTAATGACGAAAAGAACCAGGCAAATATAGCTTACGTGGTACGAAAATGCGACAAATACAGTGAGCTATATTTATTTATTTTTTGGCAGCAACGTTAGAGTGCGACAGATGTTGGTTGATTTGGTGGTCTTGACAAATTACTCTGCCAGAGTTAAACTACGCTACCGAAATGTCATTCTATACCAACAGTATTGACGTAATACGTCAGCAAAGCAGCGCTGTAAGGATCTAAGAATTAGAAAAAACCATAAGATTAAGAACACCTGTTGATATATTGTACCTTGCACATTATACATATGTTCATTATTGGTATCGTTATGTCTCCCGTTTCACTCTGAATGCTAGCAATACTACCAGCTTGGAATTCTTCTGATAAGCAACTCCCTCCCCTTAAATTTACGAGCCCCTCTTATAGTTTATGTAGTTAGGCAAGCAATACTCTAATCAAAAGGTAGCACGCCATAATCATTTGGCGAATCAATTTACGCATGCCTATAACAGGGCTAACTTCTTCAGTTTAAACGAGCGTGGGCTCGATTTTTCTTTACTTTGAAGTATTACTATTATCTTGTCAACGATGTCACACTTCCCACACAGTCCGCCAATGTGTTCCCGAGCCGGCTGTTGGATCTGTGCAACCAGGACACACCCCTCACTTCCGTGGCTTTTCTGCTCAAGGAGTAAGTGTAGTAATGCAGTGTGGATGACGATACCAACATTTAATACACGGGCGGGACACCAGTATTTCCAGTAGCCACCAAACTAGAAGAATGTATTCGAACAGAAACACAAGAACCGATAAAAAATATTTCATCAAACGGTAATTTGTTGGTTTCTTTTTATTGCGCTAAAGTATTGCTTTCTTAGACCAGGCTGCAATGTTTATGAGGCGGTAATGCTGAATAAATGTACTGTGTATAACTTTTACGTTCACAGCGTATGGTCGAGGATGCCGAACACACCTAGAACATCAGCAGCAGTAACCAGCGCTTATCGAATCATCTATGTACCTTTTTTTGAGCAACCTTCAATGCACCGGCATGAAGGGCTGTCGTCAAGTTATTACAGGTTTTTCAAATCCGGTTCGGTTTTCACGTGCCTTGAAAAGCGAACCCATTGGTAGACCTGGAGTAAGGAATTGGGCGAACGATGAAAGGCGGGAGACTATAGGGGACATTTATCTCAAAAAAGGGAATAACAGTGTAAACACGGGACGAACACAAGCGCAACAGTGCCCTTTCTCGTGATATTTTTCGTCCAATCTTTGCTGTGTTTTGTGCTTTTCGCGCTACAGATAACTTCTAAATATGCAACACATGTAACTTTCCCAACGGTATAAACTTTTGTTCTGTTCATTGACTGTTTGAGACTTGAGTAAAATGAGCTGCGTATAATCCGAGTAAAATGAGCTGCTTATTTTTAATGTAGACGTATGGGAACATCCTCTATCCACTACTTTTGAAGAGAATCAATAACAATCAGCATCTAGCGGTTCTTCAAGGTCCAGTAAAGTCAATATAAAGGCATTGCCATCACCTGTCCCAAAACGGCCATGGCGTCATCTCTACCAGCCCCAGAATTCACAGAATTGGCAGAATTGACACTGCCGATCTGCAATGGTGATGTCCTCGCCGAATGGAGACCACCAGACATGGCTCCTGGTGACATCATTCATCTTGGTCATTCCAGGGTGCCCCACATGCAGGAGGCAACACTTCTTGCTGTGATGCTCTTGGGATGGCCACTCGCGATTTGAGAACTATAGAGTCTTCTTGTACGTTCATCTGAAGTTTTCGATCTAGGTAGAACCTGAACTCTGGGCAACATAACTCAGCTCCAGATCATACGGTGTCTCGTAGCTTCGCTAAGCTTGGGTCCTTGGAAGTATAGCTTCCGCGACTGCAGTCGACCGCAGCATCTGGTGATATATAAGCTGCCCCTTTTATGAAAATTTCCGCTGGCCTTTACACAGGTTTACAGGCCTTTACACAGGTTTAGCGTGTACTGCTAGTGGTAGGTGACTCAAAACATCTGCGTTGGCAATGCTTGCGCCCGGTTGGTACATGAGCTTGTAGCAATACTCTCCAAGCATCAGCGCCCAACGCATGATACGTGTTGAGCACATCTCAAGCACGCACTTGTGCGAAGCAGACAAGCTCAGTAGTAGTTTACGGCCCATAATGGCCTCGAGCTCGTTCCAGAAGTACTGTCGGAATTAAGTTATGCCAAACATGAGCGCAAGAGACTCCTTGTTGAGAAGATTGCAATTTTGCCGGGCTGGCGCGAAGCTTCATGATGCTATTGCGATTGGTTGTTCAGCCCCCGAGTGTTCAATATGGGACAGAACGGTGCCAACGCTGTGCGGTGACGCATCGCAAACGACAACCACAAATGTCTTGGGTTCATAATGCGCCAGCGTTGCTGCTGAAATAAGTAACTCCTTTTTCCTTTGGTCAATACTCACGACACTCCCAAGACAGATTGGCACAAGCAGCTCATTCAGAGGATGCGACACGCTATAGACAGCCCCGGCAGGAACCTGCTGTAGAAGTTGACTAGGTCTTTCTAACTTTTTAATTCCATGACATCTTCGACTATAGGGGCCTCAGCACTAGGGTTGCCTCTGACTTTCGAGTAAAAGTTACCAAAAAACAAGCAAAAACCACCAAAAGTCGTCAATTTTTTTCCCATTTTCAAAAAATTCACCACGCTACATATGTTTGGCGTGCCTAGTAGTAGGGTTTGCTAATTATGTATAGACCCATGGACAACAATACCGTCCGTCACGGTTAATTATATTGATGCGTTTTAATGCCTGTTGCACCGCCTGCTTCACTCAGAAAGGGCATGCATGCACCATTCACGTCCCGGAATGCTAGCGCCTCATTAGAGAAGCTTGCGACGGTATTAGTTGTTGCGGATACAGGATGAAGCAGTCGCTAGGAGAGGGACGGCGTGCGTAGCCTTCTTACATATTTCAAAAATTTTCGTTAGTGGAATGGTGCGCTTGCTAACCGATCATGCTTATTACAAAACAAAGGTAATGAATTCGAAAGTAGCGCATAACCATCACAGGACGAGCTTTGAAGAACTTTGGCTTCGTGTTGTCTTCGACTGTTCTTTTCATCAACACTTCCTCGAATATTCCCAAGGCGTCATCGCAAACATTTGCATACTCATCGACGAGTTCCTCAACCAACGTGATAGCCTTAACATCCCTCACATTGCAAAGCCTAATTGTGAGGTCTTTCATACAGCCAGTTTCTATCAGGAACAAGCAGGGACCTGGGACAACGTACACCTCCCAGCACTCATGGTTTCCTAGTCGTACAGCCGAAGGCAGGCTGCCTTGCTCCGCGGGAAGGGTGCACCGGTGTAACTTATCAGCGTCCCCGCTGTGGTGGTCTTGTGGCTAAGATACTCGGCTGCTGACCCGCAGGTCGCGGGATCGAATCCTTGCTGCGGCGGCTGCATTTCCGATGGAGGCGAAAATGTTGTAGGGCCGTGTGCTCAGATTTGGGTGCACGTTAAAGAACCTCAGGTGGTCAAAATTTTCGGAGTCTCTACTACGGCGTCTCTCATAATCATATGGTGGTTTTGGGACGTTAAACCCCACATATCATCATCATCATAATCAACTTTTCACCGTGACACTTGACGATTCCAGACGACATGAAGTAAATGTGACGAAAGGTCTCTTTCGACGCGAAGGACACAATCCCTTCCGTGCTGAGTTCCATAATGAGTTAACTTTCATTCACGCACACCTCAAGCCGATGCGGGCTAGCGTCGTGATCCGGTACGTGGACTTGCCACATTTCGTCGACTTTCTGCGCTGGTGTCTCAGAGCGGCTTTCTCTTTTGTCTACGGTATGGAATAAATGATATTTCCGAGACAAAGGCGTTGAGCCACTTTCGCTCGTAACTGTAACTGCCTTGCCGTCGCATACTCGCGCCAAGTGCCCCTTGCATCAGCACTTCTGTCAGACGGTGCTTGCCTCCGCGGCGAAAACATAACACTTGTTCCTGCTTCAGATTTCCTGAATCACGTTAAACAGGATTTGTCGGTGCAACAGTCATTGGCATAATCATTGGCAGCGCGCAAGGATCTTTGTTCGGCAATTACACCACGATAACTGTCTTATTTGAGGTATCAAGGGTCTAATCTACACAACCGTCAGCAAGTTTGTTCAAGCTAGTGAAAAAATTCCCACCGTTTTACCAGAATGGCGTATTTCTGAAATAAACTTGAACACTCAAAACCACTTCCGTTGGTCTTGGTGAAAAATGCTTCTTCTGTTTGACAAGTATCGTTGATAGCAGAAGGGTTTCTTGAAGAGCCAGTTGGTACATGATAATAAGTGTAGCAGTGCACGAAATGGGACGGAGAAAGATTGAGCACACGGCACAAGCGTTGTGCCATGTGCTCAATTGTCCTCCGTCACATTTCTTGCGCTGTTATACTTATTATCATGTACCACCATGTCTTGCGCTGTTATACTTATTATCATGTACCACCATGTGGCCTGTTCTGAACAGGTGAAAAGTACTGCTCACTTTTCTCATCTTCGAGGTCGTTGGCTATGAAAAATATTCTACTGGCTCTTGATAATAATCCCAGCTTATTGTTCCCACGTAGAATTGCTCAAGCTTGCCGACTCCAGGCATTCTCGCTGATATATGGTAGAGAACACAGCCCCTACAGGGGAAGTTACAGGCAGCACCAGCAGATCTCACAACGCATTCTCATCGCAACTGTCATAGCAACCCTTGGAGAGCAGCTCAATGAACAGCATGCTTGATTCCATGCTTGATGCCGTGGAAAAACACTTCCTTTTATTTCCTACGCACCCATCTTTTATAGCAACCTTAGAGATAGCGTAACACGATGCATATGCAATCTGTTAGTGATAGAATATCACACGGTGCGTGTTCAGTAGGCTAATGCTACAATGACGCCTCCCGCTATCACTGCAGATGCCCGGATTATTTTACGTGGCTTGCCCACTGCCACCAAAGCGAGGTCTTCCAGGTGGCGTCCCCGCTGAAGCGATCGGTCCTCAAGGCGATTCTGGTAACGGGAGTATTCACAGATCAACGTGTGGATGCCATCGCAGCAGCCATTGAGTGCAGCGTGTAAGTTGGCGCGTTGGCTTCAGCAAGTTAAAGTTCATGTGCTACTTAGTACGTTTATGCATCCGTAGAGGGTTCTATCCGAATGGAGTGGACTCGACAGTGACATGCTTCTAAAGAAACATTCAGCTCATAAAGAGTTCTTAATTAGCGGAACTAAGGCATTCATCAGCACTTGAAGCAGTATAGCGTATTATGGTAAAGAAAAAATGGCCGACCACACCAACTCAAGAAGAAAGAGCACTAACTTTCAACTAAGCTTCATTTGAAAATCGCATCCAATATGTACACTTGTGGAAGCATACAACGAACACTCGATGTCGTCGCCAAGATACGACACCACGATCTCATCGTCACATATCCAAGATTCATAGAGGGTTCACCTGAATAAATAAGGGCATTCTATGTTCAGATAAGGCTAGCGAAGGGTCTCCGATACATGTGGTGCCCACTCTCTCGCTATATAATTTGCTTCAAATATTTATCGAGTGCTTTGTTAATGGAGCTTTTTTACCGCTTCGCATTGGTGAAAGTGAGGTAGTTGAAAGTTAGTGCTCTGTCCACTGGCGTCGGTCTGCTCGACCATTTTTTTTCTTTACCGTAATGCGCTATGTCAGTTTAAATACGATGAACAAACTCGCCGAATCTTCTCTTGTGATATTATACAGCAGTCGTTCGACTGAGTGTGTCACAATGGACAACTGTTCGTTAACGATTCATTGCCGATTGGATAAGCTTCTTCTTACAATGAGTAAAATTTTCCTATTTGTTTTAAAAAGTTTTGCAAAGAAATGTTTAAAATGCCTAATATATTGTATTTTATTTCACGTGCATACAAATTACCCTAGATATCATGTAGCCAATAAATTTTGTGTTTCGTTCTTTCTTTTTTTCAGCAAGCTTAAGATACTTCGACACGGAGTGTGCTACAGAATTACCAGTTTCGTTGAAACGCAGTGGTTAGAGACGGATTCTCTTGCTTGAGTGTTTTACGCAAATTAGCAACGGATGAGTTACTCCTATGTACTCTTAGTTACCATCGATTTTAATTATTTTGTTGCCCATCCTTATAAGTTCTAATTCTACGCTAGTGTGTTCAGATGGCCCACAGGGCATTACGCATTAATAAATGTTGTAGTCTTGACACTTCGACAGTGCCACAACACGCAAATATTACTAATAAAGTTTTGTGTACTCAATTTATGTTGTTATGTGCAGACAACTCGTATTCTAATTTCTTTAAACAATGCCATTTAACCGAAAAATGTTTGCATACTTGTTTAAAACAGCATTCTTTACACCCACGAACTGAAGACCAAGCTTGCGACCTTGTTGCCATGCCTGCATCTGTCCGAGCATCGAGAATTGCCGCGAACACTTTAAAATACACCTTCAACAGACCGTACTCGTTCCAGAAAACATCCAGTTTATACAACGGGCACCGGATAAAGACTTTGAGCATCTCTGACCAAGGAAAGGTTGTGTTGGTAGCGTCTTTTTTGAATGTGCCGATATTTTTTTTTCTACACACGCTTGAAAGCACCTCGTAATCGGTGGCAGTGCATTTTATCAGGGCAAGGCTTAAACAAAGATGTGACGTAGTGATGAGGCTGATCAGAATTCAATCAAATGAGATATAGTTTTTATAATACATGAGCGTCAACCCGCGAACACTCTAGGTGAACAGCGCTCAAAATGACCTCGCGCCAGGGCCGTATACTAAGTGTTAGGGCGTTGACGCTAAGGAAAACTAACACCATTAAATATTACACGTGAGCTTTCACGCAATAACGTACAGGGTGTTTCAAGAAATGTGTCCTATATTCTTTAAAAAATCAAAGAAAAGGCGTATGTGTGTCCTACTTGCGGTGTCGCCTTTGTGTGGCAAAAGGATCTTCAGGTGGGTACAAACAATAATTACGGTAGTAATTTTAACAAATTATTATAATTGACTTTTTCAACAGTGGTGATAGCCAGTCGAGTCAACTGGGCAAACTCAAGCCATTCCACAGCCACTTTTAAATTTTTGAATAGTAGCCACTGATAATCACCACGGGGCGATGCCATGAGCCTAATTTATCTGGAGAAACCGAAACCGATTGATCGACGCACCAAATAGCGCATCTACCATTCACTTTAACATCACCCTTAGTGACGACACTGTTTCTCTCGCCGTTATCAGCCGTGAATTCAGAAACTTCGTTTCAAAGCCACTTATCGATATTCGCTTATTCTTCTCCCTCAATGCGAGGGAAACAATGTCGTCAATGAGAGTGTTGTCGCAGTGAATGGCTGATGCGCTGTTCGGTGTGTCGTTTTCCGTATCGCCAGCTAAATTGGCCAGATTGCCTCGCTCTGCGGTTATTAACAGTGGACGCTTTTCCTAAATTTCAAAGTGGCCATGAACTATACGTAGGAAGGGCTTCAAGTCACCCCTTTACTCGACCGGCTATTCTAGTTCGAAAGTTAATTCTTTAATTTGTATGATTAGTGCCATAATTAATGTTTGTAACCATCTGAATATGCATTCTGTCAAAGTAGTTCCGTAATTAAAAAATATTACACCACACATTTCCTGAAACACCTGATATATATATATATATATATATATATATATATATATATATATATATATATATATATATATACCAAAAAGTTGAGGACGGGCCAAACGAAAACTTTTTATTTTTCCTACGTTTCAGTCGGGGACCGGCCTTCATCAGAGAAAACGATCGTGTTTTCCCTGATGAAGGCCGGTCCCCGGCTGAAACGTACGAAAAATAAAAAGTTTTCGTTTTGTCTGCCCTCCACTTTTTGGTATTTTTCCACTTGATCCAAGGCTTCTTTTTCATATATATATATATATATATATACATACATATATATATATATATATATATATATATATATATATATATATATATATATTGCCACCTCTTTCTAGTAGTGGGTCGTATGCCAAGGTGAAGGCCCACACCACAGAGAAGAAAGAAGTGCACGTGGGCCCTCGCTCTGGCAAACAAGCCCAACCGACGCGCTTGGTTAGAGCCCTGTTGCTCAGACGTCAGTAAATCTTGTCGACACCCCCTGGAGTGACGTGACAACTGGTGGAGGTGCGGGGTAAGCCCCTCACGGATGTTGCAGACCCCTCCTGGAAGCGGCACCACAAGCCCAGTTCGAGTCAACACTCCCGTTCATCGGACAAGCCGCAGGATCAGGGGATTGCCTCCCGAAGCTGACCCTATAGTTCACACCAGCATGATGAGCACGTCCGTTCAAACCACTCTAACAGGTACGGAAAATCCCCCGGTGACTCGGTACACCCTCGAAAGTCCGCAGGTTCCGACACCGTTTCATGGCACCGAGCTCGAAGACGTCGAGGACTGGTTGGTCGACTTCGAGCGCGTGGCTGCTTTGAACGACTGGAACGACGCGGCCAAACTACGACGTGTGTACTTCTATTTAGAGGATGGAGCACGTACCTGGTACATGAATCACGAGGAACAGATGACATCGTGGCCCGAATTCCGCCGCCGGCTCTTGGATACTTACAGAAGTGCTGATCGCCACGAACGAGCGGAACGAGCGATCCAGGCCCGCATCCAGATGCCCAATGAAACTGTCATGACCTATGTGGAAGATATGACGCGCCTGTTCCGACGAGCCGATCAGAGTATGACAGAAGAAAAGAAGGTGCGTCACCTGATGCGGGGAGTTAAAGAGCAGCTTTTCGCTGGTCTTGTACGGAGCCCTCCGAACACGGTCGCCGAGTTTTTGTCTGAAGCTGTCACGATGGAAAAGATGCTTCAGCATCGATCCACCCTGTATGAGCGGCAAGTGAACACGTCCACTGCTCAAGTTCTAACGAATATTGGGAGCAACACCGAGTGTCTGCGCGACCTTATCCGCTCCATAGTACGCGAGGAGCTGCAAAAGGCTGCCACACCACCATTACCTACGGTGAGTTCCATTGCAAGCATCGTCAAGGACGAGCTGCATCATGCCCTTCGTGACCCTGTGAGTCTGAATAACGCCACACCCGCCCCGGCTGACTACCACCGTCCGACCTATGCAGAAGCCTTGAAACGCCCAGTTTCCTCTTCCCCGCTGTTTGTTCAGGCACCTCCTACGGTTTCACTTCAGTCGGCGCAGCCTCTACGGTACTACGAGAACACACGCACACCGCCACCCCTCGTTTACGCCAGCCCTGTGCATCTTGCGGAACAACCAGCACACTACCTTGACGACAGACGTGCTTCGCCTCGGAAATCTGATGTTTGGCGCACTCCTGATCGCCGACCTTTGTGCTTCCACTGCGGTGAAGCGGACCATTTGTACCGCCAGTGTCCATACCGGCGCCTCGGGCTGCGCGGATTTTCAGTATATTCAGCGCCTCCTCGGTATGGCCAGCGACCCCGGGACATTGAGGACTACCTGGCTCAACAGCGCATGCCGCCGCCTTCTGGACGGCAGTCGCGCTCACCGTCGCCGAGGCGCTTTTCATCTTCGCCACAGCGCCATGCTGGCGCACGGTTCTCCAGTCCCCGCCGGGAAAACTAACGCAAGCGACCCTTGGAGGCGAGGTCGCTGGCAGTCGACGTGCTGAAGACCTCCGATCGACGCTAACAGTAAAGGGTGTAGATTCGACTGAGCGATATGTGCGGCTTTCTCTGGATATACCGGTGCTGATAGATGGCTATGCAGTAGGTGCTTTAGTTGATACCGGGGCTGACTATTCGATACTAAGCGGGAAAATGACCAGACAACTAAAGAAGGTAATCACGCCTTGGCATGGCTCCGTGATTCGAACGGCTGGTGGCCACACCGTCTCTCCGCTTGGAACCTGCACGAGTAGAGTTCGGGTCTGCGGTCATACTTTTGTAGGAAGTTTCCTTGTGCTCCGTGAATGTTCACGCGACGTTATTCTTGGTGTTGACTTCCTGCACGAATATGGAGCTGTCATTGATCTTCAAGAGAATCGCATCACCTTCTCAGCCGACCGAGCAATCGACAAGCAGGACGACCAACAACGTACCGACGTTCTTCGTGTTTCTGCTGAAAGTATAACGCTTCCTCCAAGAGCCAGTGTTATTGTCGACGTCACATGCTGTGGATTGCGAAATGGTGAAGCGATTGCAGAAAGTAATTTTGAACACCTGCTGACTCAAGGTGTTTGTGTGGCTAGGAGTATCATACAGCTACGTGATGGCCGATCTCAACTGCTCGTTACAAATTTCAGCAACGAACACCGACACCTTTTCCGTGGCACTTCGTTAGCGTTTGCAGATGAATTAGGAACCATTCCCATCTGCTTCTCGTCGGAAGCAGTGGAGGCCGCCGATACGTCTCTAAACAATATCGATATTAATTCTAACCTCACACCAGAAAACCAGACAGCACTGCGGAAACTCTTGCTTGAATTCAAGTCATGCTTCGCTGCTTCCTCTAAGGTGCGCCAGACTTCGATCACTAGGCACAGAATCATCACTTACGACGACGCCCGCCCAGTACACCAACAGCCTTACCGTGTGTCAGCGAAGGAACGAGAAGCCATTCGTACGCAAGTTCGAGAAATGCTTGACGACGGCGTCATCGAGCCTTCCAACAGTGCGTGGTCCTCTCCGGTCGTCCTAGTCAAGAAGAAAGACGGAACGCTACGTTTTTGCGTCGATTACCGGAAGCTGAACAGCGTGACTAAAAAGGACGTGTACCCGCTGCCACGCATCGACGACTCGTTAGACAGATTACGCCACGCCCACTATTTTTCCTCTTTGGATTTAAAAAGCGGGTACTGGCAGATTGAGGTTGACGAGCGAGACCGCGAGAAAACGGCATTTGTGACCCCTGATGGCCTGTATGAATTTCGAGTCCTTCCTTTTGGTTTGTGCTCAGCGCCCGCAACCTTCCAGCGAATGATGGACACTGTGCTTACTGGTCTGAAGTGGCAAACTTGTCTGGTATACCTTGATGATGTTGTCGTTTTTTCTGAAACCTTCCAGCAACACCTTCACCGCCTCAGGAGTGTGCTACAGGCTATTCAATCAGCAGATCTTACACTCAAACCGCAGAAGTGTCACTTTGGTTATGAAGAGCTCAAATTCCTTGGCCATGTAGTCAATGCGAATGGAGTACGACCCGACCCCGACAAACTTGCCGCTGTAGCCGCGTTTCCGCATCCTACAGACAAAAAGACTGTTCGGCGCTTTCTGGGTTTGTGCGCCTACTATCGACGATTTATTAGAGGGTTTTCGAAGATAGCGGAACCCTTGACTCGCCTTACACGCGACGACACACCGTTTGTATGGGCTACCGAACAACAGGCTGCTTTTGCCGAGCTACGACAGCGGATGCAATCAGCCCCTGTTCTTGCGCATTTTGACGAAGATGCTGACACAGAGGTGCACACTGACGCCAGTAACATCGGCCTCGGCGCAGTGCTCGTCCAGCATCAACACGGCAAAGAAAGAGTCATAGCTTATGCCAGCCGCTCACTGTCCCGTACCGAGGTGAATTACACGACCACAGAGAAAGAGTGTCTCGCAGTAGTGTGGGCGATCACCAAGTTTCGTCCGTACCTCTATGGTCGTCCATTTAAAGTGGTGACGGATCACCATGCCCTCTGCTGGTTGGTAAACATTCGTGATCCCTCTGGACGACTGGCCCGATGGAGCTTGCGTCTACAGGAATTTGATGTTACCATAGTATATAAGTCTGGACGGAAGCATGAAGATGCTGATACGCTGTCACGTGCACCCATACCTTTAGTCAATCAAGAAGACGAGGACGATGACGGTTTCCTGGGCGCCCTTAGCTCATCTGACTTGAGCAGACGCCAGCGAGAGGATGAAGAGATTCGACCGCTCATCGACTATCTGGAGGGTCATAGCGCCGTTATACCTCGCCATCTATCTCGCGTCGTGACATCTTTCTGCCTCCGAGATAATGTCCTGTACAAAAAAAAACGCCCGTCCTACGAGCCGCGCTTACCTCCTCGTCGTTCCGAAGGACATGCGGGATGAAGTCCTCTCTGCGTGTCATGACGAGCCCACATCTGGTCATCTAGGTTACTCGCGAACGCTCGCCAGAGTAAGTGAGGCGTACTACTGGCCCGGACTTTCTGCAAGCGTGAAGCAGTACGTTAAAAGCTGTCGCGAATGCCAGCGTCGAAAGTCGCCACCAAGCAAGCCGGCTGGATTACTTCAGCCAATTGATCCACCCCACAAGCCATTTGACCAAGTTGGCATGGACATTCTCGGCCCATTTCCTTTATCGTCTGACGGCAACAAATGGGTCATTGTTGCAACTGACTATTTGACCCGCTATGCTGAGACACAGGCGATACCACGAGCCACGGCTTCTGAGGTAGCACAGTTCTTCATGTGCCACATTGTTCTGCGCCACGGTGCTCCATCTACAGTGATAACCGACAGAGGAACAGCGTTCACTGCACAACTTATTGATGAAGTTTTTCGACTAAGTAACACTAGGCATCGAACGACGACTGCTTACCATCCGCAGAGCAATGGCTTAACCGAGCGACTAAATAAGACAGTCACAAACATGATCTCCATGTACATCGACGTCCAACACAAAACATGGGATCGCATTTTGCCTTATGTGACGTTCGCTTATAACACCGCCGTTCAAGAAACAACCCGATTTACACCGTTTCGCCTTCTCTACGGCCGCGAAGTTCAGACGATGCTGGATGCGATGCTTCCTTGTGAAGGCGCCGATCAATTAACAACTGACGCAGAAGAATTTGCAGAGCGTGCCGAGGAAACTCGCCAGCTCGCCCGGCTACACATAGGTCAGCAGCAACAGGTTGATGCACGACGTTACAATATGCGTCACAATGACGTATCTTACAGACCGGGAGACCAAGTTTGGATTTGGACCCCTGTTCGACGCCGTGGCCTCTCCGAAAAGTTGCTCAGCAGATACTTCGGTCCGTATAAAGTATTGCGCCGCGTGAGCGACGTAAACTACGAAGTGGTTCCGGACGCTACGTCGTCACGATGGGTACAACGAAAACAACCGACCTCTGACATAGTTCACGTGGTGCGCATGAAGCCCTATTTTGCGCGTTCCTAAAAGACCACTTTTCCTGTGTTTTTTTTATTTGTGCTCAGACAATTGCCTCATCATTGGTGAACTTATCGCGTCTAACATTTCATTATTGGTGCCTTTTTTTCATTGTTTAAACTACTTTGTTTTGTTTTTTTTTCAATAACTTTGCAGCATCGGGACGATGCTCTTTTTTTTGTTGTTGAGGGGGAATATTGCCACCTCTTTCTAGTAGTGGGTCGTATGCCAAGGTGAAGGCCCACACCACAGAGAAGAAAGAAGTGCACGTGGGCCCTCGCTCTGGCAAACAAGCCCAACCGACGCGCTTGGTTAGAGCCCTGTTGCTCAGACGTCAGTAAATCTTGTCGACACCCCCTGGAGTGACGTGACAATATATATATATATATATGTATATATATATATATATATATATATATATATATATATATATATATATATATATATATATATATATATATATATATATGGGATATGGTACAACGGGAGCGTTGTCAACAAGGATAAATATATTTATTTATATGATATGATGAGTTATAACTCATCCCCTGATGAAGGGAGGACCCCTCCCGAAACTGTTGGGAAATAAATATATTTATCCTTGTTGACAACGCTCCCGTTGTACCATATCCCATACCTTCACGAAGACTAACTGGCCCATTCAATTATTACTCCCACTATATATATATATATGGTAGTTAAGGAGATCCTCCGTGAGCAGGCACAGACCGTGGCTAAAACGTCGAAATAAAGCACGTTGTTACTGCTCAAGGAGGATCAATTCTCCGATCTACTCCACTACTAGCAACGCTACGGCCACTCAACCACTATGCCTGCATTATATATATATATATATATATATATATATATATATATATATATATATATATATATATATAAGTCAAGTAGATCCTCCAAGAGAACGGTAACAACGGAAGTGTTTAATTCGACAGTTTCGGCCAGAGTCTGGCCTTCATCAGGAGTCATGGTACATTCTGTTTGCGCTCACATTTATAGTATTTTGGGTAAAAAATGAGAGGGAAAGAACGAAAAAAACAGAAAGAAAGAAAGAGTTTGAAAAACGAGAGAGGAAAGGATATCCAGAAAGTTCCAGGTTCCACTGTGCTTCGCGAGTGGCGTCGTCAGTGTGTATTTTCTTAGTATTGCGTTCAGTGCAGTTTGGTGGCGGTCCCTTTATTGTAAACGGGGCCTGGCTAAGGTAAGGGCTTGCGTGTCGCGAAAAATGCTTTTTTTATTATTATTTTTTATTTTTTAAATTTTTTATATTTTTTAAAGACCGTCACTAATTCGGCGTCGGAGACAGCGTTCCGAGGCTCCAGGAAGTCGGCGCGGGAGAAAATGTTTCTTAAGGCGCTGTCTGTCGTTTTGAATGCTATTTTGCTCTGCGAATCCGCGTTTGGGGGTTTTAATTGTGTATGGGGTGGCCCTTCTATATGTCGGGCTTTGTTGTCGAAATGCGGGAAGGGTTTCCAAACTGCGAGAAAGGACGTTTGAAGTGATTGCTATTTTGTACTGGGAAACCGCGTTCGGGGCGTTTAGTTGTGTATGTGGATGTCGGGCTTTGTTGCCAAAATCGGGGAGAGGTTGCCAAAAGGCGAGAAAGGACGTTTGAGGTGATTGCATTTTGTTCTGGGAATCCACGTTCGGGGCTTTTAGTTGTGCATGCGGTGACCCTTCGACAAGTCGGGCTTACAACTATTGTTCGGTTATTCAGAGAAATAGAAATAGACGACAGTGGTTCACTGAAACACGCAAAGATATTTGTAGTTGTCCAGTCCTCGTCGCCGCCACAGTGCCGCGAAATCTTGAATTGTTATGATTACAATTATAAACTTATATATACACACATACACCCACATACACATGCGCATATACATAAGTACATATACACATATAAATGTACATGTATATATTATAGTGCTTTGATTGCTGCAAGTGTACCCGGACTTTCATTTATGCCTTTTTCGAGGGTGTTAAATCGGTGTATGAGGTATGATTCACGTTGTTCACGTTCCCGGTTTGATTTAAATCCTGTTTCTAAAAGTGTGACTGACAATTTGTCGAAGGAGTGGCCGGGAAGGTTAAGGTGTTTTGATAGAGGTAGATTCGGCGCTGATTTCGCGTGGGCTCTGTGATTATTGAAACGAATCCTAAAGGGTGTTTCCGTTTGTCCGATGTATTGCATGCCGCACACGTTGCATTCAAGTATATATACCACATTAGAGGAATCGCATGTTAGATTTCCTCTGTTAGGAAATCGAGGAAATCTAACATGCGATTCCTCTAATGTGGTATATCTACTTGAATGCAACGTGTGCGGCATGCAATACATCGGACAAACGGAAACACCCTTTAGGATTCGTTTCAATAATCACAGAGCCCACGCGAAATCAGCGCCGAATCTACCTCTATCAAAACACCTTAACCTTCCCGGCCACTCCTTCGACAAATTGTCAGTCACACTTTTAGAAACAGGATTTAAATCAAACCGGGAACGTGAACAACGTGAATCATACCTCATACACCGATTTAACACCCTCGAAAAAGGCATAAATGAAAGTCCGGGTACACTTGCAGCAATCAAAGCACTATAATATATACATGTACATTTATATGTGTATATGTACTTATGTATATGCGCATGTGTATGTGGGTGTATGTGTGTATATATAAGTTTATAATTGTAATCATAACAATTCAAGATTTCGCGGCACTGTGGCGGCGACGAGGACTGGACAACTACAAATATCTTTGCGTGTTTCAGTGAACCACTGTCGTCTATTTCTATTTCTCTGAATAACCGAACAATAGTTGTAAGCCCGACTTGTCGAAGGGTCACCGCATGCACAACTAAAAGCCCCGAACGTGGATTCCCAGAACAAAATGCAATCACCTCAAACGTCCTTTCTCGCCTTTTGGCAACCTCTCCCCGATTTTGGCAACAAAGCCCGACATCCACATACACAACTAAACGCCCCGAACGCGGTTTCCCAGTACAAAATAGCAATCACTTCAAACGTCCTTTCTCGCAGTTTGGAAACCCTTCCCGCATTTCGACAACAAAGCCCGACATATAGAAGGGCCACCCCATACACAATTAAAACCCCCAAACGCGGATTCGCAGAGCAAAATAGCATTCAAAACGACAGACAGCGCCTTAAGAAACATTTTCTCCCGCGCCGACTTCCTGGAGCCTCGGAACGCTGTCTCCGACGCCGAATTAGTGACGGTCTTTAAAAAATATAAAAAATTTAAAAAATAAAAAATAATAATAAAAAAAGCATTTTTCGCGACACGCAAGCCCTTACCTTAGCCAGGCCCCGTTTACAATAAAGGGACCGCCACCAAACTGCACTGAACGCAATACTAAGAAAATACACACTGACGACGCCACTCGCGAAGCACAGTGGAACCTGGAACTTTCTGGATATCCTTTCCTCTCTCGTTTTTCAAACTCTTTCTTTCTTTCTGTTTTTTTCGTTCTTTCCCTCTCATTTTTTACCCAAAATACTATAAATGTGAGCGCAAACAGAATGTACCATGACTCCTGATGAAGGCCAGACTCTGGCCGAAACTGTCGAATTAAACACTTCCGTTGTTACCGTTCTCTTGGAGGATCTACTTGACTTATTGCAACGCTACGGCCATTTTCGCCACCATGCCTGCCTATATATATATATATATATATATATATATATATATATTACTCGGATACTGCCCATGGCTAGTTATCTTTTCATCCACGTTTCTTCATAATACATTACAATTTGGTCTACATTACACTATGGCTACTGGTAGCGATGACTGACACTCCCATGTTTAATTCACATATAAACCCAATAAAGTGGCGGGGGGGATAGCTATCGTGGTAGCTCAGTGGTAGAGCATCGAACGCGTCCTTGGAAGGTCGCAGGTTCGCACCCTGCCCACAGTAAGTTATCTGTTCATGCACATTTCTTCATATTTACATTACAATTCGGTCTAATATCTGCCCCTATACTTTCCTTGGCATTATTGTCTGTTTGATCTCATTATTATTGTCTAAAACACAGAAAAACGAGCCCTTAAGTACACACTTCTTTCCTTCTATGCACATACAGACACACACACACACACAGCCATTATATATATATATATATATATATATATATATATATATATATCTTCTCACCTACTTTTCTTTCTTTACAAGTCGCATTACGATTCAGCCCTATAACCTTCCCTATACTTCCCTTCGCAATATTGGCTGTTAGATGTCATTATTATTGTGTCAAACACGGTCAAACGACTGACACTCCCACATTTCATTCACATGTATTCCCAATAAAGTCACTGAGGGTTTAGCCACTGTAGTAGCTCAGTGGTAGAGCATCGAACGCGTTATTCGAAGGTCGCAAGTTCGGTTCCTGCCCACGGCAAGTTATCTTTTCACACACTTTTCTTTCTTCACAGTCATATTACAATTCGGTCTAATAACTTCGCCTATACTTCCCTTGGCAATATTGTGTCTTAGATCTCAATAATGAGGCTGCATGGTTTCGCGTGCTTTCGTGTGGAAGAGGACGAAAAAGTTTGGACTGAGCCGCTTCTTGGCCTAGGTCAACGAGCAGTAGAATGCAACGCTACCTTCAACGTGACAAAATTGGTGGAGCTGCTGGGTACGATGACTCACGACGCACCCTATGAACCCCATGCTTGTATTCCGCCCAGGAGCCGGAATACAAGCTCTGGGCTTGTGAACACGCCAGTTGACAGAACAAGCCACCGACAATGATGCCTTCCATCAGAGACTGTGGAACAACATATCCATAGCGCGATTATGACTTCACATCAAGGCACCATGGAAACTTTTACGTCGTCTACACCAATTTATTGCACTGTCCAGAACCCGCTGATGCCTGGTACCTTTCATGGAGAGCTGTTTGAGGATGTGGACGAATGGCGGAGGTAGTTCGAACGTGTCGCAGTGATCAACTACTGGGACGAAGCCGACAAACTCCGCAACGTCTACGCCTGCCTTAAAGATGGCACCCGAACGTGGTTCCTGAACAGAGGCGATGTCTTGACATCCTGACGTGAGTTCCAGCATCGCCTCTTGAGAAAACTACCGGAGCACCGACCTCCGCGAACGTGCTGAACGTGCATTACACTCACGCATCCAGATCCCTTATGAGACCGTCACCATGTACGTGGAGGACATGACGCGGCTTTTCAGGCGGGAGGATCCGGCATTGCCAGAAGAAAAAAAGCGGCGCTATCTCATGCGAGGAGCGAATAAACAGCTTTTTGCTGGTCTGGTGATGACGAGTCCTCGTAAAAGTGTAGCGGAGTTTCAGACCGAAGCCACTACAATGAAGGTACTTCATCAACGGTCTGCGCTATTTGACCGGCAAGTGAATGCTGCATTATCTCCTGAATTTTCCACGACATTCTGGGACAACAGCATTGAATGGATTCGCGAAAACGTTCGCTCTGTCGCCTGCGAGGAAATGGCAAAACTACACTGGGCGAGACAGCCGGAGGTGAGCAGCATCACCAGTAATATCCTGGACGAGGTCCAGCAAGTGCTTCGCAGCCGTCGCTGTCAACCGATGGCTACCAATCTAGAACCACTTCCAGCGTCCACTAGTGTTGGGAACCACACATATGCCGAAGCCTTGCGCACTTCCATGCCGGTCTCAAGCCCTGCAGTCCCAATTCAGACGATGTCGCCAGTTGTTATTCAATCAGTCCACGCTGTTTTGGACATTGACGGTCACCTTGCTCCCATGCGGAAGTGCGATATCTGACGTACGTCAGATAGAACACCTCTCTGCTTCCATTGCGGTGAACCCGGTCACATCTACCGGGAATGCCCGTATCGACAACTAGGACGGCGCGGTTTCTCTATTCACTCGCCTCGTTCACTAGTTGGTCAGAGGCCAAGAGAAATTGAGGACTACCTCGCGCAGCAGCGTCTACCTTTCTCACGGCGTCGATCGCGGTCACCATCTCCACGGCGAACCGCAGCCATTGGGCCACGTTTCGGTATGAAGGCATGGATGCTCTCCAAGGAGTCGTTGGGAAAACTAAAGGCAGCGACTTTTGGGGGTGAAGTCGCTGGGACTCAAAGTGCGGAAGACCTCCCAACGACGCATCACAGAAGGCTCCAGACATTGAATTGACGTCTGAGTACAGTGCGAGAAAAACACCGGGTTGTGTGGCTGAAATCAGTGACCGAGTCTCGCTCGACATTCCCGTGCTGATAGACGGCCTTCAGGTCAGCGCATTGGTAGACACAGGTGCAGATTATTTTAATATGAGCGGAAAATCGGCAACCAGTCTGAAGAAAGTGGTGACACATTGGAATGGGACGAGTATTCGCATGGCTGGAGGTCACGTTATTACTCCATTGGGGTGCTGTACCGCAAGAATGGAAAAACGCAAGTCAATGTTTGTGTTCACCTGCCTCGCACTACGCGACTGTTCTCGTCAGGTCATCCTTGGTATGGACTTCCTTCGAAAAAACAGTGCGATCATAAATCACCGCGAGTGAATGGAGACTTTCTCGACGCAATGTTCAACCGATCGAGGCGTCGATAGCTGTCGTATACTTGCGCTGCGTGTTTTTTATTTATTTATTTATTCAATACTGCAGACTTGAGGTCCAAGCAGGGTGGTAATACATATAGAAATATAAACAAAATAATTGCGAAACGAAACTCTAGAGGGCGTAGAAGGTTGTCTGGTGGCCCCGCCGCGGTGGTCTAGTGGCTAAGGTACTCAGCTGCTGACCCGCAGGGCGCGGGTTTGAATCCCGGCTGCGGCAGCTGCATTTCCGATGGAGGCGGAAATGTTGTAGGCCCGTGTACTCAGATTTGGGTGCACGTTAAAGAAGCCCAGGTGGTCTAAATTTCCGGAGCCCTCCACTACGGCGTCTCTCATAATCATTAAGTGGTTTCGGGACGTTAAACCCCACATATCAATAAATCAATCAGGTTGTCTGGTGGGGTAATTCATTCATCACTTGTAATACAGTTCCATTGACTTATGGTTCGTGGAAAGTACGAATACTTCAGTAGGTCTGTGTGAGCAAAATATAGAATCAAGACCTTTGGGTGGTGGTGTTGGGTGGGCCAGCTCTTAAGCGGTGTCAAATGCGGGGATGGGTGTAGAGCTAGTTTTTTTTTTCTTCAAAAGTTTATCAAGAAATTCTAATCTAGCATTTTGTCTTCCCGTCTGCAGCAAAGGAATGTTGTTGGCTATCATTAAATCTGAGGGTGAGTCTACTACGGAGTACTTGTTGAATATAAATCTAACAGCTTTCCATTGACAGAAGCGTGCTGACGACAGGCCGACGAAAGCGTGACGCTGCCTCCCCAAGTGACTACTTTCGTGGAAGTCACCTGTGAACATCTCAAAGATACTGACGTGGTCGCTGAGAGCAACGTATCCTTTTTTCTCCTTCAAGGTGTGTGTGCAGTGCGAAGAATTCTGCGTGTGCGTGACGGACGGTCACAGATACTCGTCACAAATTTCCACTTCGAGCACCGACATCTCTTCCGCGGCACCACTATGGCCTTTGGAGACCGTGTGGCGGATGGCACCGAGTGCTTCGCATCCAAGGAAATGGTTGATGAAGACAAGTTTCTGGACCATCGACGTTGATTCGAAGCTTTCGGACCACTGCGGTGGCTGCATTTCTGATGGAGGTGGAAATGTTGTAGGCCCGTGTGCTCAGATTTGGGGGTACGTTATAGAACCCCACGTGGTCAAAATTTCCGGAGCCCTCCACTACGGCGTCTTCCATAATCGTATGGTGGTTTTTGGACGTTAAACCCCACATATCAATCAATCAATCAATTGAAGCTTTCAGACGAGAAGGCCGCACTTCTTACCCTGTAGAAAGAATGTCAAACTTGCTTCGCCTCTTCATCTAGAGTCTGCCAAACACCCCTCACGAAGCACCGAATTATTACCAACGATGATGTTCGCCCAATGCGTCAGCAACCTTACCATATTTCGGCTAAAGAACACGGTGCTATACACACGCAGGTAAAGGACATGCTTGACGACGGTGTGATAGGACCATCCAGCACCCGTGGTTCTGGCCAGTCGTTCTAGTAAAGAAGAAAGACGGAACGCAGTGATTTTCTATTGACTACAGGAAGCTCAATAGCATCACCAAGAAAGACGTTTACGTGCTTCCATGGTTGATGATTTTGTCGACAGGCTGCGACACGCGAAATATTTTTCATCAATCGATTTGAAGAGTGGCTATTGGCAGATAGAGGTTCATGAATTTAGAGTTCTTCCTTTCAACCTCCATTCGGCTCCAGCAACATTCCAGCGGATGATGGATACTGCTCTCGCTGGCTTGAAGTGGCAAAGCTGCCTTGCGTATCTTGAAGATGTGGTCATCTTCGCTCAGAGTTTCGAAGAACATCTGAAGCGTGCACGAATGGTTCTGGAAGCTATTCATTCGGCCACACTTGCGCTAAAACCCCAGAAGTGTCATTTCGGCTGGAATGAGCTGCAATTTCTGGGACATGTCGTAAGTGCGAATGGAGTTCGGCCTGGCCCAGACAAAACTACAGCAGTCGCCACCTTCCCTCTTCGGTCAGACAAAAGAAACAGTGGGGCGTTTCCTTAGCTTGTGCGCTTATTATCGCCGATTCATTACGAACTTCTCGACGATATCCGAACTGCTAACGTGACTCACCCGAAGTGATGTACCGTTGGCCTGGACTACAGAGCAAGAAGCAGCTTTTGCATAATTACGGAAGCGAATGCAATTAGAACATGTTCTTGCGCATTTCGATGATAACGCTGATACCGAAGTTCACACAGATGCCAGCAACGTCAGACTTGGCGCTGTCCTTGTACACAATGGCACGACGCTGTTCAACTTGTCATAGCTTACGCCAGTCGTACTCTCTCTCGAGCCAAGCCAACTACTCTACTTCAGATAAGGAATGCCTCGCAGTCGTGCGGGCAACGGCAAAGTTTCGGCTTCACCTCTACGGCCGTTTTTTCAAAGTGGTTACCTATCATTAATCGCTGTGTTGGCTGGCCAATCTCCGCGATAAGCCTGGTCGTCTCGTGCGGTGGAGTTTGCGCTAGCAAGAGTTCGACATCACGATTGTGTATAGGTCTGGGCGCAAGCACGAAGATAGTGATGCACTATCTCGAGCACCTGTGGGACATCCTGATTTCGACTCGCAGTATGCTGACGGCTTTCTCAGAGCCCTCATTGATTCTGACTTTATGTCTAGACAGCGAGCAGGTCAGCAGTTGCCCCTTCTTATCAATTCCTTAGATGGCTGAAATTCTCACGTTTCTCGGCGCATTGCTCGCGAACTGTCATTCATTTGCCTAATGAGGGCTGTGGCGTACCAACTGTTTTGTGAGGGGGGGCAAGCTTACCTGTGTCGGCCCTGAAGTATGTATATATATATATATATATATATATATATATATATATATATATATATATATATATATATATATATATACCCTGAAGTATATATATATATATATATACCCTGAAGTATATATATATATATATATATATATATATATATATATATATATATATATATATATATATAAGGGAGTTTAATATCGACTCCAGGTAGTAGGCAGGTAGCCGGTACGGACAGAAATGCTCGAGCAGTCCAGCGTCTACAGCTCGTGCACCCACTCGCGCTTCGCACTCAGAGAGAGAGGGTCCCACTAGTCAGTGCCTTGCGAATTCCCCACTACAATACCCCGGTGACGAAGACGAGCCATCCTGGCGACTCAAGGTGACGAGAGAAGAGGAGGATCGTAGCAGGGCTTGAGGCGACTGACGTGGACCGTCTCACGACCAAGGCGGCGCTTGTCCGTGGACGGCTTGAGAGGTTCCATCACATAGGTGACAGAAGAAGGGTGCTGTATGACGCAGTAAGGGCCAGTATACTTCGGTGCAAACTTGAGAGTCAGGCCAGGAGAGTGGAAAGGCAGTCGGAGCCACACGAGAGAACCGACGGGGAAAGTGTCCTGAACAAGATCACGGTCGTGGCGATCTTTTTGGAGGGCTTGATTATCGGCTGCGAAGGACCGTGCAAGCTGACGACACTCTTCAGCATGTTCGGCCATTTCAGAAACTGGGCTGAACTCGGAGGCATCAGGATTGTATGGCAGAATTGTGTCGAGTGTTCTGCATGGGTCACGACCATATAAAAGGAAAAACGGAGAAAAGCCCGTTGTTGATTGAATCGCCGTATTGTAGGCATAAGTCACGAAAGGAAGAACAACGTCCCAATTGGAGTGCTCGGAATCAATATACATAGCGAGCATGTCTCCGAGGGTTCTATTGAAACGTTCCATTAGGCCGTTCGTCTGAGGTTGGTAGGCTGTTGATGTGCGGTGTATTGTACGGCATAAATGTAAGAGCTGCTGCAGATCTTCGGACAAAAATACGCGGTCCCTGTCACTCAGGAGCTCCCGTGGTGCACCATGACGAAGAACAAACCGACGCGAGATGAAGGTTGCAACTTCACGAGCACGAGCCGAAGGTAGCGCTGCCATTTCGGTGTACCTTGTAAGATGGTCGGCAGCCACAATCACCCATCGATTACCACCAACAGAGCACGGTAGCGGGCCGCATAGGTCAATCCCAACACGGTCAAATGGGCGTGAAGGACATGGTAAAGGCTGCAGTTGACCGGGTGAATGAGGAAATGTCTTGCGCTGCTGACACAGGGAACATGAGCGAATGTGTTTGCGTACAAACGTGTACATACCCCACCAGTAGTAACGTTGGCGAATCCGCTCATACGTCTTTAGCGCACCGGCGTATGCGTGTTGCGGCTCAGAATGAAAATAATCGCAGATATGAGACCGCATATGGCTGGGTATGACTAGCAGCCATTTACGACCCACCACTTGGTAGTTTCGACGGTATAACAGGCATCCCGTATGGCGAAATGCGTTGCTTGGCGGCGAAGAGCACGCGGGTAACCGGAAGTTGATGCGTCAGAAAGCATATTCAAGAGCGAGACAATCGAAGGGTCTTTCTGCTGTTTGGATGACATGTCTGTGACGCTGACGGCAGAGAGGGTAAGGTCAAGGGCTGATATTTCTGTATTATCAGATTTCACGGGTGATCGTGAAAGCGCATCTGCGTCAGAGTGCTTTCGCCCCGATCGGTAGACGACACGTATGTCGAATTCCTGGAGGCGTAGTGCCCAACGTTCGAGGCGACCAGAAGGATCTTTCAGTGAAGCCATCCAAAAAGTGCGCGATGGTCAGTTACCACATCAAACGTTTGGCCGTACAAATAGGGGCAAACTTGTTTAACGCCCACACAATCGCCAGGCACTCTTTTTCCGTAACAGAATAGTTGGCTTTTGCCTTAGTGAGGGCGCGGCTGACATAGGCGACCACATACTCCGTAAAACCTGGTTTGCGTTGCGCGGTACTGCACCAAGGCCGGCGCCACTTGCATCTTTGTGTACTTCGGTCGGCGCAGTAGGGTCGTAATGACGCAGTTCGGGTGGTGAGGTAAGGAGTTGGCGCAGTGTTACGAAGGATTCGTCACAGGCTGCAGTCCGATTCGAAAGATCTGCAGGGCCAGCAAGGAGTTTGGTGAGAGGAGCGATGTTGGAAGCAAACTTCCGGACAAACCGATGAAAATAGGAGCACAGGCCCACAAAGCTCCGTAGTTCTTTAACTGTAGTCGGCTTAGGAAATTTGGCAACAGCACGAAGCTTGTCAGGGTCGGGAAGGATGCCGACTTTCGAGACGACATGACCAAGTATGGTGAGTTGTTTAGCCCCAAAGTGACATGTCTTCAGGTTAAGCTGAAGCCTGGAGTTTGTAAGGCACTGTAGACTTTCACGCAGACGAGTGAGATGCGAAGTGAAATCAGGTGAAAAGACCACAACGTCATCAAGATAGCACAAGCATATGTTCCATTTGAGACCGCGTAAAATGCTGTTCATCATTCGCTTGAATGTGGCGGGCGCATTGCCGAGTCCGAATGGCATTACGGTAAATTCATAGAGACCATCCGGTGCGACGAACGTGGTTTTTGGACGATCAGACTCAGCCTTCGGGACCTGCCAATAACCTGAGCGAAGGTCAAGCGAGGAAAAGTATTCTGCACCTTGGAGACAATCGAGAGCGTCGTCTCTGCGGGGAAGAGGTTAAACATCTTTCCTCGTAATGTTGTTTAGGCGCCTGTAGTCTACGCAGAACCTGATCGAACCATCCTTTTTTTTATGAGTACAACTGGTGAAGACCAAGGACTACAAGAAGGCTTGATGACCCCACGCTGTAGCATGTCGTCTACTTGTTCTGCAATTACGCGACGCTCCGCTGGGGACACACGATAGGGGCGCTGGCGCAAAGTACTACTCTTCCCTGTATCAATCGTGTGCACAACGGTGTTCGTTCTTCCTAGCACCGCTCGGAGAAAGTCAAACGATTGCCTAAATTTGTGCAACAGGGTAACAAGCTGCTCTCGTTGAGCCGGGGCGAGATGGCTGTCAATAGAACTGTGAAATGCATCGGACGACACGCTCTTCGAGGCAAAGTGAGGAACCAACGCGTTCAGCTCCATATTCGGCTTGGTGTCGAAGAAATGGGCAGGCACAATAGTACCTTCATCGATAAGCTGAATGTGGCCGAGCGTCTCGTTGCGGCGCAAACTGAGGGGGCACGATTTCGGATTGGAAATAAATATTCCGGTAGGGTCTTGACAAAGCGCAAGAACGGCGAATGGCAGCGATGTTTTGTGGCGGCTACCGAAGATGTCAGATGGCGTGAATAGAACGGCAGCTTCAGAAAGTGAAGTGTTGCAGGCAGGGACAAACTGGGCGCTGAAAGGAGGAAGGTCTATGTCCGTCGCGACGCAGAGTTAGCCACACTAGATACGGCCGCATCAACAGAAGGCGCATCACGAAACGGTAACAGCTCCACTTCGGTCCGAGCGCAGTACACGATGGCGTGATGACGTGGTAAGAAATCCCATCCGAGGATGACATCGTGGGAACATGAAGCCAACGCGTGAAATTCGATGATGTACAACACGTCTCGAATAACCACTTTTGCCGTACATGCCGCTACACGCTCAATTTGTTGGGCGCTCGCAGTGCTTAGAGAAACTAAGGGAGAAAGCATCGTCACTTTACGAAGAGAGGGGCAGAGTCTTTGACTAATCACAGATATCGCGGCACCGGTATCGATGAGTGCAAGTGTTCGTACACCTTCGACAATTACATCGATAAGATTGGCGAGAGACAGGCGAGGACCTAAACGATTAGGCGATGACGCAGCTCGTGCCTCCGGAGCTGCGGCAGTTAGTTTAGTTTCCGTCTCAATGGAGGTGGGTCGTCGACGCATAGGCGACACACACCGACGACTTGTTGAAGGGGAAGGTGAGCGGGAAGTAGAACGTCGAGAAGCGTAGGTTCGGGTACCGGAAACAGCTTGCGCATCGCGTTCGTGAACTTCAGGTGGCACGTGAGGCGTGTGGTATGTAGACGCTAAACTGCTCGAACATTTCTGTCCGTACCGGCTGCCTGCCTACTACCTGGCGTCGCTATTAAACTCCCTTGCAAAGTGGTGGAGGTGCGGAGCATGGAGGCCGAAACGAGTAGTCAGGGTATCTTGGTGCAATAACTGCGAATCACCGACGACATAGACGTGCAACGTGACCTGAAATCCCGCAAAAGTAACATATTGGCCGTTTGTCAGCAGTGCGCCAAGGATTTCCGGCGTGCTGCTGTGTAGCTGAAAACGGCGTGGTAGAAGGTCGCACAGGTTGTGGCGTATACAATGGCAGACGAGGCGGAGGCATTGCCATGACGGCCGCTTAAGTCAGTGGCGCGGCAACAGGTGTTGGTGGAGAGGCAGGCGTAGGTCATGGCAACGCCTCGGAGACCTGCTCCTGAATAGCCTGTCTGATTGTTAGCGTTAGGCGGTTCGTTGGTGCTTCGGTGGTCGGCAGATACGAGAGACACGAAAGCTGTCGTGCGACCTCTTCGCGTACATATTCTTTTATCTGCTCCAGCAGGGTGCTGTCACCACCGATGGCCAGGGCAGCGAGAGAGTCGTCTGCAGTCGTCGACCTCCGAACTGATGCACGTTGCTTGCGAATCTCTTCCAAGCTCTGGTACAAGGTAACAAGTTCCGATACGGTACTTAGGCCCTTTTCCAGCAACATTTCAAAGGCATCATCGTCTATTCTTTTCAAGATATGCCCGATCTTGTCTTGTTCAGCCATCTCAGGGTTAAAGCGGCGGCATAAATCGATGACATCTTCAATGTAGCTAGTGAAGTTTTCGCTCTGCCTTTGTGCTCGTCCGCGTAGGCGCTGTTCAGCATGCAGCTTGCGCATTGCGAGGCGATCAAACACAGCTGCAAGGGTGGTCTTGAAAGCGGCCCAAGTGGTAAATTCAGTACGGCGGTTTGTGAACCACAGGCTGGTGACGTCTTTGAGATAAAATAGGACGTACTCTAATATCGAGATGTCGTCCCACTTGTTGGCGGCGCTCACCTTTTCAAACAGCTGCAACCAGTCTTCCATATCTTGGTCCTCGGTGCCGCTGAAGAAGGGGGGATCCCGTTGGCGCAGGGTGGTAGGTACGATGACCAGTTGAGTTTGGGCCGTGCTTTGCAAGGGAGTTTAATAGCGACGCCAGGTAGTAGGCAGGCAGCCGGTACGGACAGAAATGCTCGAGCAGTCCAGCGTCTACAGCTCGTGCACCCACTCGCGCTTCGCACTCAGAGAGAGATGGTCCTACTAGTCAGTGCCTTGCGAGTTCCCCACTACAATATATATATATATATATATATATATATATATATATATATATATATATATATATATATATATATATATCGAACGAAGGTATCGAACATTGAACGCGTTATTCGAAGGTCGTAGGTTCGATTCCTGCTCACGGCTGGTTTATTTTTCATCCACTTTTCTTTCTTCTTATTTACATTCCATTGGTTCCAATAACTTCCCCTGTACATTACTTGGCATTACTGTCTGTTAGATCTATATATATATATATATATATATATATATATATATATATATATCTTGAAAGTCTTCCTGGATTCCGGTCGAGTAATAAGTCACCAGAAGAAGCGAACGAGCAAACGAAAAACGATGCTTTAAGCATCGTTTTTCGTTTGCTCGTTCGCTTGTTCTGGTGACTTTATATATATATATATATATATATATATATATATATATATATATATATATATATATATATATATATATATATATATATATATATATATATATATATCTTGAAAGTCTTCCTGGATTCCGGTCGAGTAATAAGTCACCAGAAGAAGCGAACGAGCAAACGAAAAACGATGCTTTAAGCATCGTTTTTCGTTTGCTCGTTCCGGTGACTTTATATATATATATATATATATATATAAATATATATATATATATATATATATATATATATATATATATATATATATATATATATATATATATATATATATATATATATATATATATATATATATATATCATGACCTACTGTACTTTTGACCTACCCAGCTGGCGGCGGTCTACAAAGCTACCTGCGCCGGCTCGGATTCCGAACTTCGCCGCCTAGGGGGCGCTCGAGTTACCCCAGCTGAACGCCGGTGAATGCATGGGAATGCAAGGGTTGCCGCCGGTTAGAGAAGAGTTTCATCACGCATTGCATAAATGTGGCGGCTATCTTGAATAATTTTATTTCTTGTGAGTTTGAGAATCTTCTTTTGCATTTTAGCTGACATTTCAGTGCATTATTTTTCAAATCGAATCGCAAATCAGGTGCAAACACATGTATCAGCGTGCAAAAAAGGAAAGAATGACGACGCAGACAGGTTGTAAAAAGCCCTGGCCATCAAATGTTTAACTCATGCTACCAGCTATATGGGTATATATCGTAAGAATTGTTGCCGTTGGATTACACTCAGCTGGTTTGAATTTACTGTCTGAGCAAGAAAGGGCAAGGACTATGACACTTGCCAGTGTCCGCGGCATCCGGCGCGCATAGAAAACAATCCAATACAGATAACTTCGCGAATAAATACCTTCGTCTCAAATGGCACATGTAGATGGCAGGTACATGAATAATCAATGAAAAACACTGTGCATCAGTTTTGAACCAAAACATCACTTAAAATCAATTATTTAACGCTAATTCTTCACACAATTGGTGTGTTTCAAAACCTAGTTGCATAACCACATGTAGTGACATGGTTTACATATGTGCACTCATGTCATCTTTCATTTCTTTTGCTAATAAGCAGTTGTGAGTATAGCGCGTCATCGTTTACTTTCTTGAGGTTGTCGATTTATTATTTTTTGCGCTAATATGCGTTTCAGTCTGTCATGCACCACCAACCCGCCTAGCAACTCACTCTTTTAGAGACACGTAGTCCTTTACAACACAGAAATCACCACGATCTATTTTTGATGGGCCTCGGTCACTGGAAACCCATGGAACTACACATCAGGAGTCTTTCCTTGCCTCGATTCACAGAAAAGCATGCAGGACAACACCATCGTGATGGTTAATGTGCACCAAGAAACCTCGCTTCGCTGGTGTACAAACAGCGCCGACCTGCACGCTTCTGTCGCAGCTCGGCACGAGCTGACGGTAGCGAAAGATTGTCATTATACTTTGAAGTTTATTGAAAAAGAGGTTTTTATTCCTTTTATTCGTCCAGAGTGTATGCGCGCGTAAACATTGCTGCTTTTCTCCCAGCGTCATGGGAGCAGACGAAAAAAAAAGCGCAGCGACCAATGTTTTGGCCGCCAGCAACCGGTGCGGATGAGGCAAGTTGCAGCGCCGCAGGGCTCATAGTGGCAGGCACCAACAGCAGTAAGGGCGTTGGTGGCTGGGCAGGTGAGTAAAATACAGGAGGTCATGATATATTGCCACAGAGATTGCTCCTACTAATTATTTTACAAAGAGGACCAATGGGACGCAATGTGAGCGTCTACAGTGCCTCGCAACTAACGACACGCTATGTGAGCGTCTACAGTGCCTCGTAACCAACGAGACGCTATGTGGCGTCTGCAGTGCCTCGCAACCAACGAGACGCTATGTGGGCGTCTACTGTGTCTCGCGCCTGCTCACGCATCTTGGGCAGAACAGCTCATGACTCGGGTGGAGGAGCACGAGCCGGGAAGACTAACGGAGGAGTTGTTCAGAAAGGGACACGTAGGCGGAACGCTTTTAGCAGACTCTTCTTTGTGACATAGCTAGTTTTCTGGGCACTAGTTCGCCCTCAATAAATCATTGTGTGTGTTCCCCCTCTTGTATTACGTGACATTCTGGTGGAGGTGCGGGGTGTGATTGGAAGTCTCTTGGCACAAGAGAAAGAAGCCCTGACCCCCAGCGATTGGAGCCTGGCCTACTTACTCCAGTACACCAGCGTTCGAGTCACCACCTCCGAGGTGAGTCACCTGAATTCGGACCATTCCTCACTACTCCAGCAACACGGGCAGCGGTAACCACCAATTTCAGAGAAATGGTCAATCCAGCTTCAGCATCTGAGCTCATCGTGTCTCCCCCGTGCTTACCTGAACCCTTCCACGGTGACGCGCACGAAGATGTGGAAGACTGGCTGGAGCATTTCGAACGGGTCACAAGGACCAATGCCTGGGATGAGGCGATGAAATTGGGCCGCGTGTTTTTCGCGTTGGAGGATGGAGTGAGAGTATGGTTTGAGAACCACGAAAGGGCAATAGCGACGTGGGAAGACTTTCGGCATGAGTTGCTTGCTGCGTATGCCAGCACGGATCGCCGGGAAAGGGCAGAAAATGCCCTTAAATCATGAAACCAACGCACGAACAAGAGTGTCAGCATGTATATCGAGATCATGTCCCGCCTCTTCAAACGAGCCGATCCGAACATGACCAAAGATAAGAAAGTGCACCATTTGATGCGTGGAGTCAAACAGGACTTATTTGCAGGCCTGGTTTACAATCCTCCTCGTACCGTTGCTGAATTCCGCACAGAAGCCACGACCATAGAAAGAGCACTCACTACAATCGGGATGCCGGTAGTGAGCCCGCGGGCATCCTTTTGGTAAAGCGAGACAGCAGCAACAAGACGCTGAGGGAGCTGGTGCATTCCATCGTCAAAGAGAAGGTTCGTAACATTCTGCAACCGCAAGTAATGCTGACAGTTTCATCTCTCACATCCGTCATCCGTGATGAAGTTCGACACGCCATTCTTCAGCCAGAACCAGAAGTGCAACCTCTTCGACTTCAACAACCCCTGCAGGAACACCATGTATCAACGTACGCAGACGCTTTACGCCAACCTGCCGTCCACAATGCCTCGTTCGCGACTCCCGGTGCCCGCCAGTCAGCTTCGACCAGCCCACCTTTTCTTGGAGAGCAGAGACCACGGAAAAGCGATGTGTGGCGCACACCTGACAGGACACCGCTCTGTTTTCACTGCGGAGAAGCTGGACATCTTTACCGACACTGTCCATACCGAAGGGTCGGTCTGCGTGGGTTTTCTGTGTATGCTCCATGCCCACGTAATGGTGAAAGGCCTATAGAAATAGAGGAGTACCTTTCAAGGCACGGATCTCCAGCCGCTAGCTTCCAGCACCAGCCAAGGTCACCAGCACCAAACCGTTATCAATCGCCAAGTCCGCGACGTTCAAGTTCACCGCCAAATTCACGAAACCATTGGTCAACAAGCCCGCATCAGGAAAACTGAAGCCAGCGACCTGGGGAGGCAAGGCCGCTGATGTCCGACAGAGCAAAGATCCTCCGTCAAGGCCCCAGCGAAGCAGCGACGAGCAGAAAATGACGACAAAAATAAGTAAAGAAGAAATTTCTTCAGACTTGCGTGTTACTATGGACGGGTGGGAATTTAACGTATTGGCTGATACTGGTGCTGCTTATTCAGTCGTAAGCTATGCAATCGCAAAAAATTTGAAGAAAGTTTTGACGTCTTGGAGTGGACCAAAAATACCCACGGCTGGGGGACATCTGATAACACCTCTGGGAAGATGCACCGCCAGGATCAGAATTCAGGATGCCACTTATGTCGCTGATTTCCTGGTTCTGCCAGAATGCTCAAGAGACGTAATAATCGGAATGGATTTTCTGCTAGATAACGGCGCCATAATAAACCTGCCGAATTCTAGTATTTCTTTTCCCAAAAAGCTGGCCATAGACGAGGAGACGGGAAGTTCTGCGTTGCGTGTTATCGATGGCGACGTAACCGTGCCACCACAATGCAGCTTCCTGGTTGGCGTAAGGAATGATGCATTCGTCGACTCTGAAGGAATAGCGGACGGCAATGTCGAGCAGCTGCTAAAGAAAGGTATTTGCATAGCTCGAGGCATTATTCGCTTACGTGGTGGGCTTTCCAACGTACTGCTCACTAACTTCGGAAATGAAATTCAGCATGTCACAAAAGACACTGCCATCGCTTTTCTACACAGCTTTATTGGAGTTACCGACTTATGTGCCATTGCGTCAGATCCGCCTACTTCGGAAACTACGCATGACCTTGGAACATCAGTTTCAATGAGCCGAAGTCTATCGCCAACCGAGAGGAAAATCCTGGAAAACCTAATAGATGAATTCGCAGAATGTTTTTTCTACCTCATCAAAAGTACGTCGCACGCAGGTTGTGAAGCACAGGATTATAACAGAGGAAACAGCCAGGCCAGTGTATCAACACCCTTACCGAGTTTCGCCGAAAGAACGAGAGGTTATAAAGAGCCAGGTGCAGGAGATGTTGCAGGATGATGTCATTCAGCCATCTAGCAGCCCGTGGGCATCGCCGGTAGTTGCCGTGAGAAAAAAAGACAACACGTTGAGATTCTGTGTAGACTACCGGAAACTAAACGGCGTAACCAAGCGGGATGTATACCCCTTACCGCGTATTGACGACACATTGGATCGCCTACGGCACACCAGATATTTCTCTTCGCTCGACTTAAAAAGCGGATATTGGCAAATCGAAGTGGATGAAAGAAACCGTGAAAAGACCGCTTTCATAACTCCGGATGGCTTGTACGAGTTTAAACCACTACCTTTCGGCCTCTGTTGTGCACCAGCGACATTCCAGCGCATGATGGACAGTATCCTCACGGGGCTGAAGTGGCAGTCATACCTAGTCTACTTGGACGATGTTGTGGTATTTTCTGCGACGTTTGACCAACACGTAGAGAGACTGCAGTCAGTGCTTCAGGCTATCCAGTCGGCCGGCTTGACAATCAAACCAAAAAAGTGCCAGTTCGGCTCCGACAAGCTTCGTTTTCTGGGACACGTAATCAGCGCGGAAGGTGTTGGCCCTGATCCTGACAAGACTGCGGCGGTCGCAGGATTCTGAAAGCCCAGAAACAAGAAAGAGGTGCGTTGATTTTTGGGCTTATGCGCTTACTACAGACGATTTGTAGAAAATTTCTCGAAGGTCGCCGAACATCTAAACAAACTCACAAAAGACGAAGAATCATTCGCTTGGGGTGCAGAACAAGAAACAGCTTTCAACGAATTAAAGCAACGTTTGCAAAGCCCGCCGATCCTTGCCCACTTCGACGAGACCGCTGACACGGAACTCCATACAGACGCAAGCAGTATTGGTCTCGGCGCAGTACTCGTACAATGGCAAAATGTAGAAGAAAAAGTGATAGCTTACGCAAGCCGAACCCTCTCAAAAGCCGAAAAAAACTATTCCGTGACAGAAAAAAAGTGTTTGGCAGTGGTATGGGCTATCAGCAAGTTCAGACCATACCTCAACGGAAGGCCGTCCCGTGCCGTCAGCGACCACCACTCACTTTGCTGGCTGGCGAACTTGAAAGACCCGTCGCGACGTCTTGCCAGATGGAGCCTCCGACTGCAAGAATACGACATTACTGTAGTATAGCGGTCTGGGCGAAAACAGAATGATGCCGATTCCTTATAACGCTCGCCACTTGACTCTACTCCTTCTGAAGAAGACGACTCGACACTTCTCTGTGTTATGCAAGCCTCAGATGTTGAGGAGCATCAACGACCTGACGCAGAACTGCTCCCATTGATCGAACACCTCGAAGGGCGTGCCGGCCAGGTCCCACGTGTATTTAAGAGAACATTATCTTCATTCAGTCTCCGTGAAAATGTGCTATACAAAAGAAAAACTTTGGGCAGGCATAACAAAGAGAACATCTATTTAGAAGGTCAGGGAGCTCTTGATGTCATTTGGACAGCTACGTGCATTCAATCTTGTGAAAGACAGCACAACTGGACTCTCCAAGGGCTATGCATTTTGCGAGTACGTGGAGGTTGCTACAACGGATCAGGTGTGTGCGTCATTGTTTGTTAGCTGTAGGGCTCCCTGCTGCCTCTTGTACCTCCCACATTTCAGCAAAAGCCTGTGCGCTATCTGTGTTGAAAAGTTTGTATCTAGTCCCGTTCATGATGGGCCATGCATTTGACCCCCTGCACTATTGCGGCAATGGCGTAGTGGTTAGAGCATCCGCCTCGCATGCAAGAGGTCCGTGGTTCCAATCCCGGTACCGCGCAGTTCCCAACCGGATTAAAAAAAATAAAGAATCCGCGTGTTGATGGAACTGCATTAAGAGGCCCGGGGTGCGGCCTCACCGGCAAACACCGCCTAGAACGCACTCCCTCACCAGAGAAGGATTGGCCACCCTGGTGCAGTATGTGGCCACTACCTCCCACATGCTTACGTCATATAACTCACGGCCCTCAGTCCCCAGCAGCTGCGAAGCAACTGACCACCGCGGTGGTCAGATCTGCAACGCAGCAGAGGGTGCTAAGAATCTCTGGATCCGGACAGGCCGCCATTGGAACCTGAAATTGGAAACGTTTAACGCTAGAACCTTATCTAGTGAGGGAAGTCTAGCTGTACTATTCGAGGAGCTAGAGGGTGTTAAATGGGATATAATAGGGCTCAGTGAGGTTAGGAGGCCAGATGAGGCCTATAGGGTGCTACAGAATGGGCTCGTCGTTTGCTACAGGGGCTTGGCATACAGAAAAGAACTGGGAGTGGGGTTTCTAATTCACAGAAACATAGCTGGCAACATAAAGGAATACTATAGCATTAATGAAAGGGTGGTTGGTATCGTAATTAAACTGAATAAAAGATACAAGATAAAGGTAGTACAGGCTTACGCGCCTACATCCAGCCATGATGACGCTTCAGTTGAAAGCTTCTATGAAGACGTGGAATCGGCAATGAGTAAGGTAAAAACACAGTATACTATAGTGATGGGCGACTTTAATGCAAAGGTAGGGAAAAGGCAGGCTGGAGACCAGGCAGTAGGAGATTATGGCATCGGCACTAGAAATGCCAGAGGAGAGCTACTAGTAGAATTCGCAGAACGCAATAATTTACGGATTTTGAATACCTTCTACCGAAAACGAGAAAACCGCAAGTGGACATGGAGGAGCCCTAATGGCGAAAATAAGAACGAAATAGACTTCATAATGAGTGCACACCCTGGAATCGTGCAGGATGTGGAAGTGATTGGCAAGGTACGATGCAGTGACCATGGAATGGTACGGTCTCGAATTCGCCTAGACTTGAAGAAGGAACGACAGAAACTGATACGCAAGAAGCCAATCAATCAGCTAGCACTGAGAGGGAAAGTACAGGAATTCAGAGTGTCGCTGCAGAACAGGTACTCGGCTCTTAGTGAGGAAACCAACCTTAGCGTAGATACAATGAATGATAATCTGACGAGTATAATTACGGAGTGTGCAGTGGAAGTTGGAGGCAGGGTAGTTAGACAGAACTCTGGCAAGCTTTCCCAGGAAACGAAGAACCTAATTAAGAAGCGTCAAATCATGAACGTGTCAAGTGCAACAGACAATATAGAACTGGCAGAGCTTTCGAAGTTGATCAATAGACGTAAGACACGCGATGTAAGAAGGTATAACATGGAGAGAATTGAACACTCTGAAAAACGGAGGAAGTGTCAAAGCATTGAAGAGAAAACTTGGGATAGGCAAAAGTCGGATGTATGCACTAAGGGACAAAGAAGGCAAAATAACTACCAATATGGATAGGATAGTTAAAATAGCAGAGGAGTTTTACAGAGATCTGTACAGTAGTCGAGACAACCACGACCTTAATACTATAAGAACTAGCAGTAACCCAGATTACACCCCACCAGTAATGATAGAAGAAGTCAGAAAAGCTTTGGAGAGCATGCAAAGGGGCAAAGCTGCTGGTGAGGATCAGGTAACATCAGATCTGCTGAAAGATGGAGGACAGATTGTGTTAGAAAAACTAGCCACCCTGTTTACGAGGTGTCTCTTGATGAGAAGAGTACCAGAGTCTTGGAAGAACGCTAACATCATCTTAATACATAAGAAAGGAGATGACAAGGACTTGAAGATTTACAGGCCGATCAGCTTGCTCTCTGCAGTATACAAGCTATTTACAAAGGTAATTGCTAACAGAGTAAAGAAAACATTAGAATTCAATCAACCAAAAGAACAAGCAGGATTTCGAACAGGCTACTCAACAATTGACCACATTCATACTATCAATCAGGTAATAGAGAAATGCTCAGAGTATAACCAACCACTATACATAGCCTTCATAGATTACGAGAAGGCGTTTGATTCAGTAGAAATATCAGCCGTCATGCAAACACTGCGGAATCAGGGCGTAGATGAAGTATATATAAACATTCTGGAAGAAATCTACAGGGGATCAACTGCTACCATAGTGCTTCATAAAGAAAGCAACAGAATACCAATCAAGAAGGGTGTAAGGCAGGGGGACACAATTTCCCCAATGCTATTTACCGCGTGCTTACAGGAGGTTTTCAGAAGCCTAGAATGGGAACAGTTAGGGATAAGAGTCAATGGAGAATACCTTAGTAACCTGCGCTTCGCCGATGACATTGCATTGCTGAGTAACTCGGGGGACGAATTGCAACTAATGATTACGGAGTTAGACAAGGAGTGCAGAAAGGTGGGTCTTAAAATTAATCTGCAGAAAACGAAAGTAATGTACAACAACCTCGGCAAGGAGCAGCGCTTCGAGATAGGTAATAGTGCACTTGAAGTTGTAAAAGACTATGTCTACTTAGGGCAGGTAATAACCGCAGAGCCGAACCACGAGATTGAAGTAACTAGAAGAATAAGAATGGGATAGAGCACATTCGGCAAGCACTCTCAAATTATGACAGGTAGATTGCCACTATCCCTCAAGAGGAAGGTATATAACAGCTGTATCTTGCCGGTACTTAGCTACGGAGCAGAAACCTGGAGACTTACAAAGAGGGTTCAGCTTAAATTGAGGACGACGCAGCGAGCAATGGAAAGAAAAATGGTAGGTGTAACCTTAAGAGACAAGAAGAGAGCAGAGTGGATTAGGGAACAAACGGGGGTTAATGATATCATAGCTGAAATCAAGAAGAAGAAATGGACATGGGCAGGACATGTAGCGCGTAGACAGGATAACCGCTGGTCATTAAGGGTAACTGACTGGATTCCCTGAGAAGGGAAGTGGGTTAGGGGAAGACAGAAAGTTAGGTGGGCAGATGAGATTAAGAAGTTTGCGGGTATAAATTGGCAGCAGCGAGCACAGGACCGGGTTAACTGGCGGAACATGGGAGAGGCCTTTGTCCTGCAGTGGACGTAGTCAGGCTGATGATGATGATGATGATGATGATGATGATGAACAAAGAGAAGTTCTTACTCGTCGTTCCGTTAGCAATGAGACCCAAAATCCTAGAAGCTTGTCATGATGTACCATCGTCTGGTCACTTAAGCGTCAGCCGGACGTTTGCCAGAATTAATCAGAAGTATTACTGGCCCAAGCTGCTGGCGTCCGTGCAGCAATATGGGAAGACATGTTGCGAATGTCAAAGGCGCAAAAGACAACCACTAAATACGGCCGGCCTGCTCCAGCCCATAGTACCGCCTGCTACACCATTTGTACAAGTTGGAATAAATCTTCTTGGACCCTTCCCAATGTCATTATCGGGCAATATGTGTATCGTAGTCGCCACCGACTACTTAACGTGGTATGCTGAAACCGGCTGCCTTGAGCGAGGAATAGCAGCTGAAGTAGCCAAGTTTTTTGTGCACAGCATAGTTCTCCGACATGGCGCCCCAAAGGAAGTAATCACCGACCAAGGAGCAGCCTTCATGTCAGAGTTGATGCAATGTTTGATGATAATGACGAACACCAGCGATAGGAAAAGCACTGCGTACCATCCCCAATTAAATGGGTTAACGGAACGCCTAAATCGCACGATCACTGACATGCTGTCGGTGTACGTGGACTTGGAGCATAAAACGTGGGATGAAATCCTGCCTTACGCAACGTTCGCCTATAATACGGCCCTCCAAGAGACCACCCGCGTCACCCCATTTCAGCTTGTCTATGGTCGCATAGTCAATTCAACTCTCGACGCCATGCTCCCAGTCGACAATGACCAGTACGAGCCATCTGACATTGACGAATTTCTGCAGAAAGCTGAAGGAGCACGCAAGTTGGCAAGGCACCGAATACGTCAACAACAGTTCAAGGATGCGGACTACTACAACCTGCGCCGCAGGAGAGTCAAGTACCAGCCAGGTGATCAAGTATGGATCTGGACACCAATACGACGTCGCGGCCTGTCAGAAAAGCTCCTTCGACAGAACTTTGGTCCATACAAGGTCCTTCGCCGGCTAAGTGACCTAACTTATGAAGTAATCCCTGACGGACAAGAGCACTCACAACGACAAAACCATGCGGAGGTCGTCCACGTTGTCCGCATGAAGCCATACCACGAAAGAGAATGAAACATCTACCCCCTCGACTATTAACCTTCCGAATTCGCGCATCGAGGCGATGCGCACTTCGGAGGGGGAGTAATGCCACAGAGATTGCTCCTACTAATTATTTTACAAAGAGGACCAACGGAACGCTGTTTGAGCGTCTACAGTGCCTCGCAACTAACGAGACGCTATGTGAGCGTCTACAGTGCCTCGCAACCAACGAGACGCTATGTGGGCGTCTGCAGTGCCTCGCAACCAACGAGATGCTATGTGGGCGTCTACTGTGTCTCGCGCCTGCTCACGCATCTTGGGCAGAACAGGTCATGCCTCGGGTGGAGGATCACGAGCCGGGAAGACTGACGGAGGAGTTGTTCAGAAAGGGACACGTAGGCGGAACGCTTTTAGCACACTCTTCTTTGTGACATAGCTACTTTTCTGGGCACAAGTTCGCCCTCAATAAATTAGTGTGTGTGTTCCCCCTCTTGTATTACGTGACAATATATTAAGGACAGAAGTGTACACTTGAGGGCTCGTTTTTCCGTGTTTCACACAGTATTAATCAGATCTAACAGTCAATAATGCCAAGGAAAGTATAGGGGAAGATATGAGACCGAATTGTAAATGTAAATATGAAGAAAGAACTCATCCCCTGATGAAGGGAGGACCCCTCCCAAAACTGTTTGGAAATAAATATATTTATCCTTGTTGACAACGCTCCCGTTATGCCATATCCCATACGTTCAGGAAGATTAACTGGCCCATTGAATTATTACTCCCACTATATATATAATATATATATATATATATATATATATATATATATATATATATATATATATATATATATATATATATATATATATATATATACTACCAGAGCATACTCGTGCCAGCGTGAACGAAGGCGTTGACGTTTCATGTGTGGCTCGTGCTTGCCGTCATCCTGCCTGTACCACTTTGTTGCTCCTAACGCTTCTTGAATAATAACGTGTTTTTACGTGACCTCACTCGTTGCGTTTGGTGGAAACGTGCAGGGTAACGTCCTGGAGCTCCGCAGCCATAAGCTACCATCTGACTCCGCGATGACCAAGCACGTCGATCTCCCACAAGCCTCTTCCACGCCGCCGCCTGTCATGTGCACCAGTGTACTTCGTCTGCGTGACCCACCAGTACACAACGGCCCTGAGGATCATGATGTCGAGAACTGGCTGGCAGAGTACGAGCGTGCCAGCGTGATTAACAAGCGGGTCAACCCTGAGAAGCCGACTCATGTCATCTTCTACCTGACAGATTTGTTCAACCTATGGTTCACCAACCACCAAGCCAACATCCCGACCTGGTTGGTTTTTAAAAAGACCGTGACCTCGTTTTTTGGCAGCCCAGCCATGCGCAAGCTTCGCGCTGAACTTGGCCTGCAGGGGATGATTTCAGCGAAATGGTGAGAGCTGCAAGAGCTACATTGAGGATGTGATCAGCCTTTGTAGGCGAGTTGATGCGAGGATGAAGGAGGCTGACAGAATAAAGAATACATTGAAAGGAATTGATAACGACGCTTTTCATATGATTGTGGCCAAAGACCCACAGACCGCCACGACCGTGATTCAGCTATGTCAAAGTTTCGATGAGCTGCGCAAGCAGCGAATTTCTACACGTCGCGCTAATACGCAAACAGCGGATATTTCGGCTTCGGAGTGCAAAAGCAATGGCCCCGACTACAGCGTGTTAATGTCTTCAATTCAACAGCACAACCCGGAGGAAGTAGCTCAAAAGCTCTCTCTTGTGGCCACAATGAACGAGACCCCACAGCACTGGACCACTCATTTCGCGGTGCTATTCAGACGCAAGTTGCCGAGGCTCTCCTGTCGCTTGCGTCCCCAATATCAGCTGCTGCACCGCAGACATATGCAGAAGCCGTCCGCCGACCTCCTGCCCAACCGCTGCTTCCTTCTTACAGTCCAGCCACCAACAAGTACAGGTCCCCAGTTTCGGTTTATCTGGTAAATCGGCCCTTTTCACCACCTCTAGCACCAGTAAACTCGTGGCGTACTCCGGATAACCAGCCCGTCTGCTACAACTGCGGTATTTCAGGACATGTCGCGCGCTACTGTCGTCACCGTGGATTCTATTTTAGTGATGCTCACCCTTCCGGCAACATACCTCGGCAATCAGAATCGCCTATGACACCTTATGCACCTGACCCCCGCTCACGTCGACCAGACTTCAGCCAACCTCTACCTCCTTCACCCCGTCTTCGGTATCTTTCCCCCATGCTTCCGCGTTCCAACCACACCCAAGAGGAAAACTAACAGCCGCAGTTCCTGAGGCAAGACTTGTGCCACCGACAAAAATTTCCAAGGCCTCATTTTTCGCCCCCTTACGAGATTGCCGTGTTTGTGGATGGTTTCGCCACAACAGTTCTTGTCGACATAGGTGCCCCTATTTGTGTAATCAGTGAAGTTTTATGCCGCAAACTGTACAAAGTGACGACTCCACTGGTTGAAATTTCTTTACGCACAGCGAGTTCAAAGCACGTCCAACCTTCTGCCACATGTACTGCTCGTGTTGTGATACAAGGAGTGCTGTACGCCGTTGATTTTGTCGCCCTTCCGCATGTGTCTCATGAAATCATCCTCAGATAGACATTTCTTTCTGTTAATCATGCGGTCGTCAATTGCGCTCGTGCTCAACTCGTTTTGTTTCCATTCAGCACGAAATTCATAGATCTCCCTCACTCACCCAAAAAGATGATCATCGCCGCTGACGTCGTTATCTCTGCTTTTTCGGTCACCGCAGTATCTCTTTTGTGCTGCTCCGTCCCTGATTCGACTGCCCTCTTTATGCCGTCGCAAGAATGCGCTCGTCGCCGGAACCTTGTCGTCCCGTCTGCCATCATAACACTTGCCGATGGCTCCAGTGCCATGTGCGTGTGCAATTCGTTCCCTTGTCCCGCTACCTTATTGCAAGGCGAATGTATTGGGAGTCTTTACACTTATGATGACATCGTTCCTTTCGATGCCCCTTCTTATACGACGCCAATGTCCGTGGATGCTGTCAAAGCTGCCACCACGCCCTCACTACCTGACAAAGACGTTATGTTGCGCAGCGTAGACACCGGCCTTACGCAAGACCAGCGCAATCAGCTCATTAAACTACTTGACCGTTTCCGCACCTCCTTCGACCATGTACAACCTCCCTAGGGACGCACGTCAGTCGTCGCTCACCATATCGACACAGGTTATCATAATCCACTTCGTCAGCGCCCCTACCACGTCTCGCAGGCTGAGCGTGACGTCATCACTCAACACGTCAACGAGATGCTGCAACGTGGTGTTATTCAACACTCACACAGTCCTTGGGCTTTGCCAGTGGTCCTCGTGCGAAAAAAGGATGGCTTCATCAGGTTTTGCGTAGATTATCGTCGACTAAACAAGATCACACGCAAGGATGTTCATCCCCTGCCACGCATTTATGACGCCTTGGATTGCCTTCAAGGTGCGGAGTTTTTCTCCTCACTGTAGCTGCGCTCTGAGTATGGGCAAGTGCCAATAGCCGGACCAGACCATCCAAAAGCGGCGTTTGTGACCCCTGACGGCTTATATGTATTTAATGTAATGCCCGTCGGTCTTTGTTATGCGCCTGCGACTTTTGAAAGGATGATGGGCAGGGTCCTCGGGAGACTTAAATGCACATCTTTCTTTGCTATTCAGACGACATAGTTGTATTATCGGCAAATTTCGAAACTCATCTTTCTCGTCTGGAACAAGTTCTCCGGTGCCTTACGGCAGCCGGGTTGCAACTATATATAGTTCAAGAAATGTCGTTTTTACACCCGCAAACTCGCCATTCTCGGCCACATCATCTCAAAAGCAGGAAAATTGCCAGACACTGCCAAACTGCCTGCCGTTGCCGAGTACCTCAAGCCTACTACCCTAAAGAAGCTCCGTAGTTTCGTAGGCTTCTGTTCCTAGTTTTGGTGTTTTATTCGCAATTTCGCCTCTATATTTGCCCCCCTGACTCAGCTTCTCTTCAGCAGCGTGGACCTCTCTGGCTGGAATTCCCATTTTGATGACGCATTCACGGCGCTGCGCCGGCTACTCACGTCTCCGCCAGTTCTCCGCCACTTCAATCCCAATGCACCCACTGAAATTCACATGAATGCAAGCGGTGTCGGCCTCGATGCCATTCTCGCTCAACCGAAGGATGGCTGCGACGACTACGTTGTCACCTATGCCAGCCGTACCCTAACCAAGGCAGAGTCCCACTATTCCGTCACGGAAAATGAGTGCTTGACTATCATTTGGGCTATAGAAAAACTTCGCACTTACCTTTACGGACGCCAGTTTGATTTTGTCACAGATCACCATGCCTTATGTTGGCTAGCATCCATGAGAGATTCTACTGGCCGCCTCGCTCTTTGGGCTTTACGCCTTCAGGAATACGACATCTGTGTTATTTATCGCTCAGGACGCAGACATTCAGACGCCGATGCTCGATCCCGTTCTCCACTGCCTCCTGAGCTTGCCTGCTTACCAACTGTCATCCGCAATTCGTCATTGTTGATCATCACCGCCATGCCATCCGAGCAGCGCAAGGATTCCTGGATCAATTCTTTTCTCCACGTCCTTTCTCACGATTCGTCAGAATCGACTTCATGCTCCCTCTCTCGTCAAGCAAAACACTTTGCTGTCCGTGAAGGTTTGTTGTATCACCACAATCACGTGACGGACGGCCGTAGGTGGCTGCTTGTCAAACCTTGTCATTTGCACTTGGACATCTGCGCTGCCTTTCACGATGACGTCCTATGTGGCCACGCTGGAGTATTCAAGACTTACTCTCGCCTTCGTCTAAGATAATACTGGCGCGGCATGTATCGGCACGTTCGCCAGTATGTTCAGCCATGCACCATGTGTCAACGCCGCAAGACACCTTCTCACAGCACTGCTGGCCCTTTGCAACCCTTAATCTGCCCAGCGAGACTATTCGATCGCGTCGTAATTGATATTTATGGTCCTCTACTCAACAATTTTCGAAGCAACCGGTGGTTTATTGACACCGTCGATCATTTGACACGCTACGCTGAAACATCTGTTCTGCCTGCTACCACTGCGAAAGACGGTGCGTCCTTTCTTCTTCACCATCTCAATTTGCGACACGGTGCACCTCGTGAATTACTGAGTGACCGAGGACGCGTGTTTCTCTCGATGCCGTCGACGAGCTGCTCAAGGATTGTCGTACTGTCCGTCGGAAAACCTCAGCATACCATCTTCAAACCACTGGCATGACAGAACGCTTTAATCGTACGCTTGCAGATATGCTTGTCCTGCACGCGTCTGACGACCATACTAATTGGGACCAACTGCTCCCTTTTGTCACATACGCGTACAACTCTGCCCCACAAACAAACACCGGCCTTTCTCCTTTCTTCCTCCTATTCGGACGTGAGCCATCATGCTCCATGAACACCCTTCTCCCTTACAGGCCTGATGTTTCCGAAGCGACGCCTGTTTCAGAAGCAGCTGCTTATGCTGAAGAGTGTCGTCAACTCGCTCGCTCATTTACCGCACAAGACCAATGGCGCCAGAAAACTGACCACGATGCCTCTGCGTCAAGTGTCCACTATAACCCAGGAATGTCGGTTTGGCTCTGGGTCTCCTCTACCCCTCCCGGTCTTTCCCCGAAGCTTTCGTCAAAATACCATGGCCCCTACCGTGTGGTGTGACAAACATCTCCTGTCTACTATGAAGTTGAGCCCATTTATCCACCTTCAGACCAACGCTACCATGGGCGTGAAACAGCACACGTACCATGCCTCAAATCGTGCTATGACCCCCCTTGTCGTGTGATTTCCATAGGTCGCCAGGTTGGCTCTTTTCTGCGCGGGGAGTAATTGTACCAGAGCATAGTGGCGACAGCTCTGTGCCAGCGTGAAAGAAGACGTTGACGTCCGTGTGTCGCTCGTGCTTGCTGGGTTCCTGCCCGTACCAGCTTGTTGCGGCTTTTCAAAGTTTCCGGCAGGAGGGCCAGCCTTTTCAGGATATACAGAGCCCCCAACGTGTGCTTAAATATTATCGTCATAGATATGGCAAATATCGTGTCATTATCAATAAACAAAGGCATTTTTGCGATTGTGAATGCGTGAAAAAATTGTGAGCAAGACGCGGTTTTCTACTACAAAGTATGGGGTATGCGCAGAAACATGCAAAAGAACCATGCTCCATGGGATATGTACCAACGTTGTCACGTATATATATGATGGTGGTAGATGTTGATTGATATGTGGGGTTTAATGTCCCAAAACAATCATATAATTATGAGAGGCGTTGTAGTGCAGGGCTCCTGAAATTTCGAGCATCTGGGGTTCTTTAACATGAACCCAAGCCTGGGCACTCGGGCCTACAATATTTCCCCCTCCATCGGAAATGACGCCGCCGCTGCCTGGATTTCATCCCGCAACCTGCGGGTCAGCAGCCGAGTTCTTTAGCCACTAGCCTACCGCGGCCGGGCTGGCGGGAGATGTGTATGGAGGATTCGTGGATTGCGCGATCATTTCCGAGCAAACACCCATAACATCACATCACTTTGTGGATATGGCGGTGATAATTTATGCATCACCTTACAACTCTCTGCGTAGATAGAATTAGCTCAGCCCTGCCGAAAAATAGAGACGAATAAGTAGTGCTGCACATGTGGGCTTCTTTGCTGCACATAGGGATATGTGGAAACGTAAAACTCAATTCAAGTTAAATGAAAACCAACAAGCCCGACTATTGAATAAGTCTACTTAGTGCGAAAAATAAGGGACTTTTACTTTCTCCCTGATTCGTGGGATCAAGTTTCAGGGAATGAATATAAGCTCAACTTTCCACTGCTGAAATTCATTGCTTTATTCATCGCCACTTTGTAAGCAGCTGCCACTGTTGCAAATAACCATAAACAAATCTAATCACGGATTTGCCTGATCGGAGACTGAAGCGCAAACCTTTTTATTTTTTGCTGTTTTAGTACAGCAAAACCAAACATTGAAAAGAATTGATCACAATCATAGGCTCACAGCAGCTTCGACAGAGCAGCGGTGATGATATTCTTTTTTACGGAAGAAAATTATTTTCGTGAACTAGCAAGTGCTTTCACTGGTCCATAAAAACTTTGTTCAATTCCATTATCATCAGCCAGGCACATCAGAATAAATGCATTAGCCAATGATGTAATCCTATAGGGCCCTTATCAGGGCTAGCCTGCTCTGCAATGCTACAGCACAAGGCACGAAATCGCCGTACAGTGGTCTGCACCGCAAAGAGCCTGCTAAGGAAATCTTCACAGCATACCTGCTGGAAATATTCTATGTAACATTTTCTCGTAATGTTTTCATCTCGTCGTCACATCATAACTGAGCAATTACTGTAGTCAAAGAAAACATCGTCTTAGTTGTTGGTTTTCCCAGCGTGCAGCCAACATTGACCATTGCCGGAAGTGAGGGGACTAAACCCTTTACCTCTTCTTGATGGGAACCTAGTACCCCCTTGCCCCCCCCCCAGCTGATACGTCTATGAAGGAGGGGCATCCTTTACATAAAAAACTCTAGGTAGCAACAAAGCCTTCCTCCTCGTTGTACCAGCCGACATGCGGTATAACATCCTCCTCGCGTGCCACGACGAGCCCACGTCAGGACACTTAGGCTACTCGCGGACTCTCGCCAGAGTGCGCCAGCAGTACTGTTGGCCACGACTTTCGACCAGGGTACACCGCTACGTGCAAGGCTGCCGCAAATTCCAGCGTCGCAAGACGCCACCTGTGAAACCTGTGGGCCTTCTGCACCCTATTGCACCATCGCGGTCACCTTTAGACTTCGTGGGGATGGACCTCCTAAGGCCCTTTCCTTATCGGCCACTGGAAACAAATGGATTAAAGCGGCAACAGATCACTTGACCCGGTATGCTGAGACAAATGCCTTACCCCGCGGCACGGCGTCTGGAGTCGCGAAGTTCTTCGTGCACCACAACTTCCTACGGCACGGCACGCCGTGATCTGTGATTACGGATAGAAGAATGTCATTTACGGCACAAATGCAGGAGTACATTTTTAGACTGAGCTGCACAAGTCATTAAAAAACAACGGTTTACCACCCACAAACTAACGCACTGATGGAGAGGCTCAACAAGACCATTGAGCACTTTCCGTCAATGTACGCGGACGTGCAGCAAAAATTCTTGGACGATATTCTGCCATACGTCACGTTCGCATGCAATATGGCAATGCAGGAAACAACCCGATTTTCACGTTTCCATCTTGTTTATGAACGCAACGTACAAACCATGCTTGACGCTATGCTGCCGTGCGATATTAGCGATGCGCTTACTCCAGAAGGTGAGCAATACACGAAGTACGCCCAAGAAGCTCGTCAAGTGGCTCGCGTAAACATTGGCCACCAACAAGATGCAGATGCACGACGCTACTACCTTCGCCGTCGAAACGTAGTATACAACCCTGGCGAACAAGTGTGGGTGCGTTCTCGTATCCATCGACCAGGCTTCACCAAAATGCTTCTGAGCCGTTATTTCAGACCATGCAAGATTATCTGACGTGTGAGCGACCTTACATACGAAGTACTTCATACAAAGTACGAGCCCTCCAGTATACACTTGTTTCATTTTTTTATTTAAATATTTATTGTGTGTGTGTGTGTTTGTGTGTGTGTGTGTGTGTGTGTGTGTGTGTGTGTGTGTGTGTGTGTGTGTGTGTGTGTGTGTGTGTGTGTGTGTGTGTGTGTGTGTGTGTGTGTGTGTGTGTGTGTGTGTGTGTGTGTGTGTGTGTGTGTGTGTGTGTGTGTGTGTGTGTGTGTGTGTGTGTGTGTGTGTCGTAAGAGGCGCTGGTGGTTAGTAGAGAGCACACTAACTGAACGTATCGAGTGAGTGGTAATGCCCTCTCCCCTCTATTCTTCTTCTGCATTGGCTGCGCGCGCGGCAGGCACTCTCTCTTTGGCTTCCGCTGACGGGCGATAGCTTTCTTTGGAAGTGTGTTAGTTGTTCAGCTATCCCGGGTCAGCGGTGCTTCCTAGAATTGTAGAAAATTTTGAAAATGGTGATATCAACACGCAACATATTGAAGGTAATCTTCCTAAGCATTGTGGTTCCTTGTTCAAGCCACACGAATGAAGCATACATATGTGAAGTACCTTAGACATATATCATCACAAAACCGCAGTCTCACCACCACTGAAGAAGCCCGTGGCATCAAGAGGCAGCTCCACTATGCTTCACCGTAATGATAACAAATGACTTAAACTTTTTCCGAAGAAGCATGTAAGATCTACCAAGAAATATCCACCCTGAATTTCACCGCAACCACCCGAAACAAGGAGTCAAGGAGCTACAGCGCATCTATGGCCAAGAAGAAGGAGTTCAATGTGTGGACGGCGACGCCTACACCATCAAACATTGCTATAACCTTGCTGTCGGGGGCAGTGAGAGCTAGATTGTTTTTAAGAGCAATACTGGTAGAGTTTTGGTTTTTATGTTGCTTTCTTTACAGCTTGTCCGATTATTCTCTCTGATTGGTGCGTTACTATCAGTGAAGTAAACAACCTAATTAGAAATAGTAAGACCTAGATTCTAATACGCAAGTAAGATATGGGACCCTTATCAGAAAGTACTAATCAATAAATTGGAGGGAGTTGCTAACCGGGAGGTCGTGGGATCGAATCCCGGCTGCGGTGGCTGTATTTTGGATGGAGGCGAAAATGCTGTAGGCCCATGTGCTCAGATAAGGGTGCACGTGAAAAAACCCCAGGTGGTCAAAATTTCTGGAGCCCTCCACTACGGCGTCTTTCACAATCATATGGTAGTTTTGGGACGTTAAACCCCTCATATTAATCAATCAAGTTGAGCAAGTACAAAGAAGAGCGGCTAGATTTATTCTTTCAAGATACTCTCGAACTAATTTGGTGGCAGAGATGCTGCAACATCTAAACTTACCCACCCTTTTGGAACACCATCGTATAGACAGACTAAGATTGTTATTTTTGCTTTCTCGAAATACGTATAACTTTGTTGTTGCGCAATAACTCGTTACCCCGACCTGTTCAAAACCTAGAAAGTGACTACCGCAGCAACTTTCGAATCCCCAAATATGATGTAAACACAGGCGCATACTGTTATTTTCCTAGAACCATAAAATACTCTACAGAATTTTGCAACTTTAAACATTTTAATTCAAAGCTACAGAATATTTTCCAAATAAACCTTCGTGAATGATAGCTCTTTTTCTTAATTTGATTGAATGTACGGAATTACACAAATTTCATGTTACATGTAGAAAATAATATGGTGATGCTTAATTTTGTGCAGTGAATGATGTACGGATAATGTAGGTGGTAGAGCAAAATATTGTAATGTGAAATGTTTGTATTTTTTTCGCCAATGCATTGTTTTTTTATGTTTGACATGATAGTTATATATGTCAGATTTTGTTCACTGTTTATATGTAATGAGTCAGTGTGTTCTTTATAGATTTTTGTGGCCGTGGCTCCACGAAGATGCCAATACCAAGCCCGTCACGACTGCATGTATCGACCCTCTAGCCGAGACGTGGGAGGCCAAGAGATCAGCACGTGACCCATACGACCAACGAAGACTGGTCGCCAGGGCCTGGGAGGTGACTGCGGCGAGAGGATTCCTGCAATAAGAGACCCTCCCACCTAGGTTGACCCCGAGCTCACAAACTCGGGAACAATATTTCGAAAAATAAATGTTTGTTTTATCATCATTTGTATAAGATGTCTCTTTCTATTTCACGTGAACAAAGATTGGATACATGCTCCACCCCTGTAATGGCCCAATCGGCCAACAGTACCTGGAAATAAATAAATATACAATTATATTTTAAAATATTTTTGATGTTTACATATGTGTTGAAATGTTGGAGTTAACAATGAATATGCCTGCTAATATTGTACTTTTTTTACAGCTTGCTTGATGCGATGTTGCTTTTTACACATAGTGATGTTATTTCCGAAGAAACGCAATACACTGTAGTTTCTATAAATATAAACGCTATGCATTGATTTCTCAAATATTCAAGAGAGAAATAATGCTTTACTTAAAACCGCCTGTTTAGCTGATTTATAATGGTTTTTAGGCACTGCTGTCTGAATGAACTCGATTCAATTGTAAAATGGGCATGCAATTTTTTTCGCAAGAACTGCCAACAGAAGAACGTATTTGCAGTAGCCGTGTCCACAGCCTATGTGACCCTAAAAAATTGGCAAACGAAAGCTCTCCCTAACAACAGTAGAATAAATCCCCGACGTTCGCACAAGAATGCTTAAACCTAAACTGAAACAACTGTGTCGTGATGGCAAGGCCGGAAAAGGAACCTTGTGACCGTTTAATGCCGGCCGCTAAGAGCGCTAGCAGTCATGTGGGCCGCATGGTTCAATGAGAGTATCCGCTCTTTACGTTTACTATGTTACTCTGTGCCTCAACTTCGACCGTTCGCTGGCAAGGTGCCTCTCAAGCATGGCAGAAGTCGTTGAAGCCGAATGTCTGACAGCAATGGTACCCTCTCTTGGTGCAAGAGGTGCATTCGCATTTCCTCACGATTCCCTTCGGGGAGGTGGGGGCATTTTATTCTTGCGGTACTTCCCTCAACAAAATCAGTAAAATACTGCTGCAGCATTTCCTCTGACTGAACGAATTGCTAAATAACTTCTCCGAAAAAGCTTTACGCCTCTTATAATGCCTGACTGCCAACGTCGTCTGCTACGGCTACCTATATGAAAACCATGGGGGCCAAGTGCGCTGCTTTTGTAAAATGTATACGGGCTCATTCCTTGTCGAATGGAAGCGTCAAATGGGTATTAACGTGTGCTTGTGGCAAAGAAACTGATTTTTGCTGCAATAGAATCGTGGAATCACGCTACTTCATTTATCATAGGTTTACGTCCAAAGACGGGCCATGGTTGATGCGACAAGCATGCACAAATTTACATTTTTTCATTGTTCTTGAAGAGCAGACAGCCCTACGAAACACAGCGAAATTGTATTTCGCACTTAGTGAAAAACAGAATTCTTAGAGAGCTATATGGTGTTTGACGTCCCAAAACCACTATATGATTATGAGAGACGTCGTAGTGGAGGGCTCCGGAAATTTTGACCACCTGGGGTTCCTTAACGTGCACCCAAATCTGAGCGCACGGGCCTACAACATTTCCGCCTCCATCAGAAATGCAGCCGCCGCAGCCGGGATTCGATCCCGCGACCTGTGGGTCAGCAGCCGAGTACCTTAACCACTAGACCACCGCGGCGGGGCGCGCAGGTTGGTCTTGCCGGTGTTAGATATTTCAGGTAAGCTGTACCGTAAAAATCCGATAAACAGCACTCTGTAGAGTTATAGCATGGATGGTATAGGCACTCCTCAATTCTTTCCTGCAAGGAATTTGAACATGTGACATGTTGCGATCAGCCGCTTTTTCACAAAGCTCGCGTGTGGAGTCCACGACAAGTTTCTATTATGACTCCCAAAAATCTGTAGCTTCTGCTGAACGATATATATTCTTCATTATTCGATATGCTGTAAGAAGACATTGGCTTCCGCGTGAACGCTACCACTGCACATTTTCCGCAGGACACCTCGAGGCCTTGTTTACGAAGGTAGCATGACGTCGTTGTAGCAGCCTTATGAAGGCGGGCGCAAAACTGAGGCTTTGTCACACCTGATGTCAAAATGGAGATGTCATCAGCATAGACAGATAGTTCTACAGTGCCAGGTAGCTGCTCGACTAGACCAATGAGAATTAGGTTGAAAAGTGTAGGGCTTAGCACTCCTCCCTAAGGAACTCCTCGGCTGCTGTAATAATCAGGTGTTGGGCCATTCGCTGTCATCACGTAAAATAATCTCAGCTGTAAGTAGCTGTACACCCACATATATAATGCCGCGACAGGTTGGCCCCGTTCAAGTAGCCCGCCGCAATCATCATGGCAAGAGCACCAGCAAGACCCGACTGGCATGTGCCACGCGTTCGTGCGCTTGGCCTACGAGGAAGAGGAAGATAGTTGAATCTGTACCTCTCAGCTACTCGGACTCGACGACCAGAGTCATTAGACTCGTGGGCACAAGTTCGCCCTAATAAAGACGCTTGCTTTTTAAGCCTGTCTGCCTCAGCATCAATACATTTCTGGTGGAGGTGCTGGGTAATGAATCGAAGCCCCGCGAGCTCAAGACAGCGTAGCCCCGACGACCAGCCTGTCAACCCCGTGGAAGTGACTCCTGTACACCACAGGGCAAGTCGCCGTCTTCGAGGTGACTCACCTGAGTTCAATCCTCTCCACTTCACACCAAGGGGAAGTCAAACGATGGACGCCGCCACTATGACTAGCCAGGTAACACCGGTGCAAGTGTTCATCAGCCAACCGCACCAGCCGCCAGTATTCCACGGCGACTCGTACGAGGACGTGGAAGATTGGTTGAACCTGTTCGAGAGAGTGGTGAGCTTGAATGAGTGAGACGAAAAAAAGAAACTCCGTCGCGTATACTTCGCCCTGGAAGGCTTCGCAAAGACATGGTTTGAGAACCATGAAACCTCGCTGTCTACCTGGGAGGTATTTCGACGACAAGCGGTGGCTACGTTCGCGAACATAAACCGAAAAGAAAAAGCGGAAGCCGCTCTTCAATTTAGGAACCAGCTCACAAACGAGAGTGCTGCCATGTACATTGAGGACATGGTCCGTCTGTTCAAGTGCGCGGATTACAACATGGCTGAGGATAAGAAGGTGCGCCATCTAATGCACGGAGTGAAGCAAGAGCTGTTCTCCATTCTCGTCCGCAACCCTCCAAGCACAGTTGCTGAGTTTTATTCGGAAGCGACAGCCATCAAACAAAACAATGGAACAGCGGGCTCAGCAGTACAACCGGAATCTTAACTGCGCATCTGCACAGGTATTCTCTAGAGGCGTGCGAAACGACGTTGAAGCCCTGCGAGAGCTCATTAGATCAGTTATTAGGGAAGAACTGAGCAGACTGCAATTGCCCCAGACTCCAACTGCACTATCTGTTACAGACGTTTTCGTGACGAACTGAGGCAGGTCATACGAGAACCAGAGCGTGAGCTGCAGCCGGTTCGACCTATCCGAACGTACTCTGAAGTTCTCAGACGACCCACAGTACACAGCGATGCAGCAGTTGCGATGGCGGCGACTCCTCTCCCCCCTGCAGCACGCAGCGCACCTCGTCCACGGGAATCAACGGCTACCTATCTGCCCCCAGGAGCACGTAGCACGCATCGCTATGTGGAGCCTAGGCCCAGGAAAAGTGACGTCTGGCATGATCACGAGCGCAGGCCTCTGTGTTTCCATTGTGTCGAAGCGGGTCATTTGTACAGATTCTGCCCTTACCGACAAGCTGGATTAAGAGGCTTCCCGTCGTATGCACCGTGCTCCCGAAACGGCGAACGACCAGCGGAGATTGAGGAGTACTTGTCCACGCGGCAGAACTCGCCACCTCTACGCCAACATCGGTCACGGTCACCATCGCCTATGCGCTACCGGTCATCCAGCCCACGTGCACCTTCAAGGCAGCCTCGTCATCGCTCTCCAAGTTCACTCCCAGAAAACTGAAGCAAGCGACCTGTGGAGGTGAGGCCGCTGATAACATCAGTTACGAAGATCCTCCAATATGACTTGAGGGTGACGACGGTGCATTTCCGGTAAATGGGCGCAGCAACGAAAGCGTTACGTCAGATTTGCGGTTGAGAATGTAAGGATGGGTGCTGAATGCCTTAGTCGACACTGGTGCTGATTATTCAGTGATAAGTCACAAGATGGTGAAGAAGCTAAACAAAGTTGTGACACAGTGGAGTGGATCGCAGATACGCACGGCAGGTGGTCACATTATTGCGCCCCTTGGCAGATGCACTGCAAGACCTGAAATATGGGGCTTTATTTACGTTGCCGATTTCATTGTGCTACCAGAATGTTCAAGGGACCTCATTATAGGAATGGATTTTTTTGCGAGCTAATGGCGCCGTAATTAACCTGCGTAGGTCCAGCGTGTCGTTTTCGACTGAACGAGCTATACCTGTAGAGGAATCTGAGGAACGACGCCTAACTGCTCTACGCGTTGTTCATGATGACGTAACTGTGCCGCCACGCTGCAGTTTAATGGTGCTTGTAGAGAATGACGCATTTTACAACCGCGAAGGCATAGCGGATACAAATGTAGGGCTGTTTTTGAAAGAAAAGTGTCTGCGTAGCTCGGGGTCTTGTTCACTTGACGATGCAGATGTCCTACTTACGAATTTCTCCAATGAACTTCAATACGTCGCTCAAGGCACGGCTATTGCCTATTTATACGACTTCTGTATGGCGACCGAACTATGCAGCTTAACGACGTCAACCACTCGACCAGTGGCCTGCAACATCGACACATCCGTGACCGTCAACCAGAGCCTTCCGGACAGTCAAAAGAAACAGATTTACGCCTTGATAAAGGAATTCTCTGATTGCTTTTCAATTGCCTCGGTGGTCCAGCACACGTCAATTAAAAAACACAGAATTATAACGCAAGACGACATGAGGCCTATATGCCAGCATCCATATCGAGTGTCACAGAAAGAACGGGAAATCATTAAGCAAGTGGAGGAAATGCTTTCGGATGATGTCATCCAGCCTACTAATAGTCCATGGGCGTCCCCCGTAGTGCTCGATAAGAAGAAAGACAACACGCTTAGATTCTGTGTCGACTACCGAAAACTCAACAGTGTAACTAAACGAGATGTCTACCCCTTGCCACGTATTGACGATACACTAGATCGGCTGCGATCCGCAAAGGTTTTCTCCTCCTTGAATCTGAAAAGCAGATATTGGCAAATAGAGGTCGACGAGTGGTACCGTAAAAAACGGCATTCGTGACACCAGATGGCCTCTACGAATTCAAAGCGCTTCCATTCGGCCTCTGTTCTGCGCCAGCGACGTTCCAGCAAATGATGGACACTGTCCTCGCGGGATTGAAATGGCAGTCATGCCTAGTGTATTTGGATGACGTGCTGGTATTCTCTGCAACGTTCTACAAACATCTAGAGCGACTGTGCACAGTATTACAAGCCATCCGGTCAGCAAACTTGACTATCAAACCCGAAAAATGCCACTTCTGCTTCGAAGAGCTGCGATTCCTTGGACATGTCATTAGTTCTGACGGTGTTCGTCCTGATCGCGAAAAGACAGCCGCTGTTCAGAAGTTCCCTACACCCAAAGACAAAAAGTCAGTGCGTCGATTTTTGGGTTTATGTGCCTACTATAGGCGATTTGTGGAAAACTCAAATATTGCAGAACTTCTTACAAAACTAACGAAAGACGACGTGCCCTTCACATGGGAAAGCGAACAACAGAAAACTTTTGATGAAGTAAGAAAACGGCTACAGGGTTCACCAATACTTGCCCATTTTGATGAGACAGCTGACACTGAAATCCATACAGATGCCAGCAATGTCGGCCTCAACGCGATCGTGGTCCAGTGGCAAAATGATCAAGAGAAAGTGTTAGCCTATGCCAGCCGCAAACTCTCAAAAGCTGAGGCAAACTACTCTGCAACTGAAAAAGAGTACCTCGCAGTCATCTGGGCAATAAATAAGTTTCGACTCTACCTATATGGTAGACCGTTCAGAGCTGTCAGGGACCAACCACCATGCTCTATGCTGGCTGGCAAATCTCAAGGATCCGTCAGGTCAACTAACCAGATGGAGCCTTAGGCTGCAGGAGTATGACATTACTGTCGTATACAAATCTGGAAGGAAACACAGTGATGCCGACTGCCTGTCACGCTCTCCCGTCGATGCAAGTGTACCTGAAGAGGAAGACTTCTCGTTTCTAGGCGTTGTCGACGCATCCGAAATCGCTCAACAACAACGAGATGGCCCGAATTTGCTGGCGCTTATACAACACCGGCAGGGTCTCGACGTTCAAGTCCCTCGCATACTCTCCAGAGGGCTCTCCACGTTTTGCCTTCGAGGAAGTGTCCTTTACAGGAGGAACTTCGAATCTAATGGCGAAACGTTTTTACTAGTCGTGCCCACAGCCATGCGACAGGAAATTCTGCATGCATGCCACGGCGAGCCAACATCTGGACACATGGGTGTCAGCCGAACATTCGCCAGGATTCACCTGAAGTTCTATTGGCCTAAGTTGCTCGCATCAGTCCAGCGCTACGTGAAAACATGTCGTCAATGTCAACGACGCAAAACTCCAGCCGTGAAACCAGCCGGCTTTCTCCAGCCAATAGACCCCCCCGGATGCCCCATTCCAACAAGTCGGCATGGACTTCCTAGGACCTTTCCCGACATCATGTGCAGGCAAGAAATGGATTGTCGTAGCTACCGACTATCTTACCCGTTATGCTGAGACTGACTCTCTGTACAGTGCGACAGCTGCCGAAGTCGCCAAGTTCTTTGTGAACAACATAGTGCTAAGACATGGTGCGCCCATCGTTGTTATTGCTGATTGGGGCACCGCATTTACTGCAGACCTTATGCAATGTCTGATGCGCATGACAAATACCGATCACAGAAGAACAACGGCGTATCACACTCAGTCAAATGGCTTAACTGAACGCCTCAACAGAACTCTGATCGACATGCTATCAATGTATGTAGATGTTGAACATAAATAATGGGATGAAATATTACCCTTCGTAACATTCGCATATAATACGGCCGTTCAAGAAACAACCCACGTTGCCCCTTTCAAACTAGTGTTCGGCCGAAGAGTGACCACCCCACTGGATGCCATGTTACCACTACAGGACGAAAACAGCTATCCACCTGACTTAGATGACTTCTTGCAAAGAGCCGAAGAAGCACGACAAATGGCAAGATACCGAATACGCCGTCAACAGCGCGTCGACTCCAGTCGGTACAACAAGCGACGCAGTGACGCGCTTTATCATCCCGGTGACAAAGTGTGTATATGGTTCCCAGTGCGCCGCCGCGGACTCTCTGAAAAGCTTCTTTGTCGATACTTTTGCCCTTATGAAGTACTCAACCGTATCAGCGACGTCTCTTATGAAGTCCGATCCGCGGGACACGTGAGCTCAAGACGCCGCAATCCCACGGAAGTGGTACACGTAGTCCGCATGAAGCCCTATCATGACAGATCGTCGGAAAACGACTGAGAGTGCGCATGTATCATTTCACTCTCTCAAGCATCGGGACGATGCGTCTGAGGAGGGGGATAATGCCGCGACAGGCTGGCCCCATTCAAGTAGCCCGCCGCAATCATCATGGCCAGAGCACCAGCAAGACCCGGCTGGCATGCGCCACGCGTTCGTGCGCTTGGCCTACGAGGAAGAGGAAGATAGTTGAATCTGTGCCTCTCGGCTACTCGGACTCGACGACCATAGTCATTAGACTCGTGGGCACAAGTTCGCCCTAATAAAGACGCTTGTGTTTTTAGCCTGTCTGCCTCAGCATCGCTACAATATCTTGCCACCAAGACCTACTGTTTCCAAAGCACTAAGGATGGCTTCATGGGTGACATTGTCGTAAGCCCCCTTAACGTCTAGAAACAGGGTCGCGCACAGTCTCTTACAGGCTTTCTGGTGTTGAACATATGTCACCAGATCAACATGTTGTCGATTGACGAATGGCCACGCTTAATCCGGTCATGAATACTGGATAGATTTCGTAGTGATCTAAATACCACTATATTCGTGTTAGAATCATTGGTTCTATCGTTGTTCCCACACAACTGGCAAGTGCGATAGGACGGTATGAGGCAAAATCCAAAGGGATTTACCAGCCTTTGGAAGTGGAATGAGGCGACTTGACTTCAATGCCTGGGGAACCATACCAGTCTGCCAGGAGTCGTTGTATAGGCGCAAGAGTGCCTTCCGAGCTTCGTCTCCAAGATTACAAAGGGCACGATAGGTAATGTCGTCAGGTCCGGGTGCTGAAGAACGTCTGCACAGTGCCAGTGCCACCTCTAGCTCATCCATAGAAAACTGGGATTTCATACGGGGATCACGTGAGGGCAGTGGGTTGTCAAATGTTCCCGTTCTTGATACTGTGAAATTGGAATCAGCGGCAATTTTTCTACAGAAAGAATCTGCGACGTCAATCTCTCTGCATCGAAGGTGAAGTGCCAGAGATGTAAACGGGTGTCGCTGACCCAAGGTTGTGCTAAGACCCCGGACAATTTGCCATATCAGTGATATGGCGAACTGTGGATCAAATTGCGAACTTGTGGATATGGCGAACTTGTGGATCAAATTCGTAGATCCAACGACTCGCAAAAGGATGTCCAACGTCGCCTAGCCAGTTTATCCATGTGCCGCTGCATTTTCTTTTGAATCCGTCTAGCCAGTCTCAAATCATCCGTGCACTTTGTGCGTCCGTACCTTCGTTCTGCACGACGGCGTATTGCGCGAAGTTTCTCAAGCTCGACGTCGAAATCGGTGCGCTAGTGAAATGTGTATGCGTGGTATTCAGCAGGACATCCTTTATCGAGTCCTCTAGGTTATATGATGAGCCGTCGGTAAAGCAGTCTTCCATTAACATTTTGAATTTCGCCCAATCGGTGTATTTGAGACCTCTTGAGGACTTGGAGCTCGTGAAACCTTCTATACTCAGGTAAGTTGGCATATGGTCGCTGCCCCGCGTTTCCAGATCCGAAAACCAGTGCACTTTCCTGGTAAGTGAGCGAGAAACCAATGTAAGGTCCAGGCAGCTGCTATAGGCTCATCCGCGTAAATATGTAGGGCTTCCATCGTTACAAACGCAGAGTTCATACTCCGAGGCTAGGGACACCAATTTCCTTCCTCTACAGTTGCCCTTGGAGCTTCCCTATAGGAATAGGTGGGCATTGAAGTCGCCAATGATCACCCATGGCCTTGGAGTCGATGTCAGAATACCGCGTAAGCGCTCGCAATCAAGGCGGCTTGATGGAGATAAGCAAGCTCCGATAATCATGAAAGCAACCTTATCCTTCTTTACAGTAAGGCACACATACTGATTCCCTTCATCAGGCGAGACTCTGTGGTGAACGTAAGTGAGGTCATGGCGAATGAATACAATAACTTTGCTGCAGTCTCTGTGAATGGAGGACATAAAGCACTCATATCCTGACAGCTTGATTGAAGCACACAGGTTGGGTTCACAAATCACGATAATGGGGAAGCGGTTCACAAATACAAACTGCCTAAAGTGAGACATGCGCGACTTCAGTCCTCTGGCGTTCCACTGAAAGACAGATGCATTCTTGACTTCCGCTCAAAACGACGGTGCCTCGCTGGCCATGGTTTTACCTTAGAGCTGCAAGCACCAGACTCAGGGTGTCCAGCGCATGCAGTGCGGTCTGCGCAGCCGAAGTTTTCATATTACTCAGTAGGACACGCATGGTACTCATGAGCGAATGCAGCAAGCTTATCACTTGATCTTCATTCATCGTATCACAGGTTTGAAGGGTCGTCGAGGGCGGCGGGATTTGATGCAGCTCCGAAGTAGGTTGACTTCGTGGAAGTGAGGGCCACTGTTAGGAAGGTGCGACTGCTGTCCCTTTCTTTTGTTTGGCAGTATCCGTCTTCAGTGAGCTCGGCGTTTGTGGGTCAGCCTCTTTGATAGAGGATGACATCTCTCTATCGGTAGGGCAGTTTTCCGTGATGGTCTTCGCCCACGACACCGTCGTCGGCATAGTGTAGCGACAGCTTCCCTGTGCGTTGAATTGTCCCGCACCATACGCCTGAGTACCGCGTGCTCGTTTCGCACCCGTGGGCAATCTTTGGATGAGGCCTCAAGAGTGCCATGGCAGTTTGGACATCGTAACTCGGTGGCACCGCAGGAGTCTTTTAAGTGAGACTCAGCACACCACGGACACACAACGTTGTTCTCACAGACACCTTTTACGTGTCCCATCTTGAAGCACTTGTAGCATTGCAGTGGCTTCGGTATGTATGGACGCACCGAGTGGCGAACATGGCCAACTTTGACATACGAGGGAAGGCTGTCTCCCTCGAACACAAGCCTCAAGCAGCGTGAGTTGCCGAGTCTGGTAATGTGCGTGATGCGGGTGCCTTCTGTCGCTGGCTTTATTAGTATTGGCAGGTCATTAGCTGAGATGGAAAGATCCACGTCATAAATGACGCCTACAGTGCCATTACAACCTGTAGCGACCATTGGCCGACCTTTCACGTTGCCGATTTCTGTTATGTGCCGAAGGCTTTCCAGTGCGCTACGGAGCATAACGTCTACAGCAAGGACATTCTTCCATGCATTGATCCTCACGTCTTTGATCTCGTTCGGCGCGGTTTCCTCGAGAAGCACAAATATAACTTGCCTGATGAGGAGTCGCAAGTTAGATGCAGGGTCTTCGGGCATAAACAGCATGGTGTGCGGCCACCGCTGTGGTGCAGTCTTAACAGAAGAAACACTTGCCGACGATGCCGTCCGCAGCAGTCTTGGTCAAAAATAAACTACATGCATACACATTGTCAACCTGTGCAACTTAATATGAAACTAATTACATATTTGAAATCAGCATTAAAAGGACATATATATATATGGCAAAGAGTTTCATTGCCCTAGCCTAGAGATTAACCAATTTTCTTTAATCTCATCTCCCAATGACTATAACAGTTTCAAGAACTGCCAAAGGTTTGCCCTAAATTTTGCGGAAAATGCTTTTCCGGCTCTTTTGCGAACCTCTAGATTTATTTACATGAAGAGGGAGGAAATTCCATTCGGTTGAGATGAACAAATAAAAACTGTTCGTGTAAGATCGTTTTGGCTAAAATTTGTATTAGGGAGAAGTTGTGTCTGTGCCTAGTCTCTGCTTTTAGAGGAGTTACATAATGGGGTATCTGAAGCCTTTTTTTTCTGTTTTGTGATGGTATGTAGGAACTGGATACTACTAATTTTATGTCTATGTTTGAGCGAATGGATTTAGTTCGTTAGCATTAGTAACAATGGGGAATGTCTTATATTTTCCAAAAATAAATCTTATCAAGGCCTGTTAGTGATGAATTGAGGTATGCGAGCATCCTAGCAACATAAACCACAGTACAGATAACTAATGCTTATTTAAAATGGCTGAATGGATGCCGTGAGATAGAAAACGAAGCTGAAGATGGAAGAGGGGGATTAAGTTCAGAAATTTTCGGGCACAAACAGAACCAGATCCCGCAGGATAAAGTAAAATGGAGATAATTGGGAAAACTTTTGTCTTACAATAAACATAAAATAGGTTTATGGTTGTTGTGTTGATGCTTGCCACAACTGATGGATGAGTCAAGATTAATCTTACATCTTTTACTCCAAATGCATGTTATGAAAGCTTTTGAGTCAAATAGAGGCTGTGTTTTCCCTCTTTTTGGTCACAACTATCCTGTCACTATCTCGCCATTTTCTGTCTGCTACAAGGTCCACCTTTCGATTATGTTTCATCAAAAGGGGACAGTTGCTGAGGATTTTACTATTCACTTGACAGTGCCATACACATTCTAATATACATCTTACTTGCACTTCTGAATTATAACTTCAGAAACTGGAGGAAGACTTTGCATGCTAGTGCGAAGAACAGGAGCGCTTCTATGGCACAAGTACATTCGTCAATGACTATGCCAACATGGATCGGGAACAAGTGACACTACAAGGCCCTCAACGAACTTTAGACACTTCGTATCATCCAAGCTACTGAATTTAGGATCTTGATATGGGCTACAAAGGTCTAACACTGGTTGTATTGTTTGTCCCATTGCATCGAGGGATATTTTTCGAAGCCAAGTCCTGTCAGTAATACGAGTTGTTTGCTGTTATGGTGTATGCCTGCGGGCATTTGTTCTCTGGGAATCTTTCAAGTAGTCGTTATAGTTGTTTCATGCAGGAGAAATGCTCTACATCGCCATAGTCAAGAACAGATGGTGAAATGCCAGGAAGACTCTCAACGTGTCAGGCACATTGCAATGTGAGCTACTGTATTATCAGCCATTTATATATGGTAGTGAAGTGTACGAATTAGCAAGACCTTGAATAGATATCATCTCATGCTTTCCTTTTTTAAATGCTGAGCTCAAACCAATCAGAAATATTCGAAGCTGATTCTGTGACATAGTTGCAAGCAGCTTCATACTGTACCGTACTGTACATTTTCCCTGCGTCTTGTTGTTTTACTAGTAAAAGGGTCTAAAGACTTCATCGCAGAAGATTTCTAACTTTATTTCATTGTACGAAGGTACTGTATGACAGTGCTTTGTGGTGCAATGGCTCAAAAGTGCCTCACTTTTTGAAACCTATTACCAGGGTCCTTTTTTTCTTTTTCAGCAATTTTATGTAGTACTTCAATTAGACGTTCTCTGAAAGAAACTGCCTTTGTTGTGTGTCACAGCCTGTGAGAAGTCCATCTACAGGCTTTTAATTGTTAGCACTGCTCTATGGTGTGACTTAATTGGACAAGAGGCAGTTCTGCTTGATTTGTAGAGAATATCTGTAATCTTTTATTGACAGTGGACACACGTGCATTACATGTCAAAATGTCTAATTGTGCCTATGGGTAACTAATGTTGCCATCTGTAGTCATTGTTCCTGTTGCACGATGTTGGGTGACATAGATAATGTCCCATGTCTACATTTTCTAGTGTTCAAAGTATAGTCTCTTGTTTTGATGTCGCTGTGTACAGAATGAAGGCACCGTCTGTTGCATGTCAGTGAAGCAGTAACAATGTATAACTGTTCTTGTGAACTAGAAGAACCAGTGCTGTGAATGCTGGCAACCATGTTTTGCTACATTTGGACTCCTTTGGATTGTCTCAAGAACCAACACAACTGTAAGCAGTGATAAAAGACCAAGATGGCCAAGCCTTCCAGTAGTGCAGATTCAGTGTGTTGGTTGAGTTTTTGATAGCTTGGCATGATTGTGTGTGATAGAACAAAAAGAGTGGATGTAGCTCATTTTCTGATGCGTATAGGGTTTGCTGTTAACCATAATAAGCACTTAGCGTGCCATACTAGATTTACATAGTTGGCATCTACAACATACTGTGAAGGTTGCTTTTACAGTACTTCTGTGCATATGAAATAGATGGGCTGCCTGCAAAGAGTTTCAAATATGTTGCTTTGCTTGCGCCAGTTGTCAAGGTCACATTTCCAAAAGTGCTTTGTTAAAACTGGCGTAGTTAACAGGCCCAACGTATTGTACATAGTTTGGTACACTTAAAATGCGTAGACTAACTTTCATACCATTTCAAAAAAGAGTGTGGTATACTTTTAGTACACAATATTTTCAGAAGCTTGCTAAGCATAATAAAGCTTTGACATGTTTTGAATGTTTTTTTGCGTGTTGACACCCACCACAGTAGTCTAGTGGTTATGATGCTCGACTGCTCACCCGAAGGCCGCGGTCACATTTTTGATGGAGGCAAAAAATGCTTGAGGCCCGTGTACTTGAATTCAGGTGCACATTCAGGCGGTCGAAATTCATGGAGCCCTCCACCACGGCGTCCCTGATAATCATATTGTGGTTTTCGACCTTAACCCTCTATTGCATGGCATCCTATATTTGGCAAATGCTATTTACCTTTTTTGTGGGTGTGTGCTTCCCATTTGAGAATGTGGCGCCAATGGAGTAATTCTGATAGTTATGTGCATTTGTGATGGGCAAGTAATTGTATATCTCTTGAGTGATAAGCAAAACAAAAGCAAGTTGTGATGGTTAAACGACGTTCGTCACTATGCTTGTCGATAGCGGACGAGAAAGCATTAACATGAACAATTTATTTGATGGCACGGGTGGAACGGCTGACGGCACACGGATGCGCTACCGTGTGCAGCGCCGTTGAGTCGGACGTCGCGGCCAACCCAGCAGTCAGGGTCGCAACTCCTGAGGTCCAGGATCAGGCCACGGCTCACGAGGACCACACCCGGTAGGTCTCGCCCACGAACCTGCTCCCGGCCACTGCACCCAGGCAGGAGCCGTTCGGCAGGCCCCGTCCTTGGACCTTGTACAGGCCGACGGACTCGACCTCGAACAGACCACCGGAGCTCGACCTGGCCGACACGTACGGGTCCCCCGTCCGGCTCAGGAACGCTGCCAGGAACTCGTCCTCTCGAGCGGCGCACCGCTTCGTCTGCCTTCGTGGCCTCAAACCTCGAGCTCTCTTTTCCGCACGTTCCTTCTTCTTGGCCAGGGCACCACCAGGTACCCTCGGGTGCACACTGCAGCTCATGAGCTCGTGGCCCGCGTCCGAGTCTGGCGCGTCGCTCGGTATGGCTCGGCACCGCTCGGCGATTCTTGATTCAGCCAGCAACTCCCCTGGCACCTGGATCCTCGGCCACCCTGGACCTCGCACGGCTCCGTGGTCCGTGCACACACCCGCGTCTCGCCCGGCAGAACGTCTCGCTCGTCCCTTGGCGATGTGCGACGCTCTGGTGACACCGGTGCTTGATGGCATGGGTGCGACTACTGAGCAGTCAACCCGCATCGGAGACGCGATGCTCCATGCGGGGAATGGCCAGCCCGTCCAGCGAAGAGCGTGCGCCGAGACGCGATGCTCGACGCAACCGTGACCATTAGCCAGGCCACGTTCATCGCTGTGTTGAACGGCTGACCGCGGAGACGCCTCGCCGAGATCCGCGATGCCCTCGGCAAGGAAGAGAACAGCAGGCCAGGCCGCGCCCCGAGATGCAGTACTCGTGCCGGCAATGCCGCCCCAGCTGGTAGTTGGACGACAGTAGCGTGGACAGCCGCGTTCCCTGGCCGGAACCTTGATCGCCTGCGTCCAACGCTTCGGCCCGCTGTCTCCCGTCTGCCGCTGCTCCGGCTCGTCCCCAGCCACAAAGCCTACTGCCACGTAATGGTCACGCGTGGCCCAATCATGGCACGTCACCTCTATGAGCCACCACAGGTCGTGATTGGCGCACAGTTGCCTCGTAATCGCACGTGCCTTGTCCCGCACCTTCGTCGTTGTCGTTTTTTTCTCGAATCCTCACACAAGTGCATTTTGGGATGCGACGTGCAACTCGGAGGGGGTAAACGCGAAAAATTGATAACTCTTTTGTGAACGTCTTCACCTCACAAAGGTAGAAAAATACTTTGGCATTCCTTATGATCTCAAATTCAAACCCATTATTAGTTCCGAGAAGTTCTTCCGCAACTACACCAGAGAACTCGACATTGGTGTGTGCCAAATTTGGCACAGTACGAACTTGAAAGACAAAATTGGTATCGGGGTACCATCTGTCCAGTAAAATGCAAAACAAATATATGTAATGCGTAGCCTTCAAGCTTTGGTTATTCAATTTCCTCTACGACTGCAGCTCAGCACCGCTAACTAGCATTTACCTTGTTGCAGATAGTAGGAAATTGCACGGGAGGGGATATAGGTGTTATATGGCAGCGCGATGAAAGCATCCACGTTATTACAGGTCCCTCTATCACAAAGTAGAATTTTGTTCCTCGGTATGGTGAGGGAGAATAGTCTACCAAACTGCCGCTTGAAAAGCAAGATGGAACAGAAATGTAAAAGATATGGTGCTTGAGAGCGACTCGCAACCACAATAAATATGGATTTATCTTCCCAGACAACGCAATAAGAACCTCAGTACATCCTCAGTATGCCTCCATGAGTACGTTATGATGTCCTCAGAATGTTCTCTTATGGTACGAGAGTGGCACTAATTCAGTTCTGTTGTCCGTACACATAACAACCTCAGGGCATCCTCATAACAACACTTCAGGACTTTTTCGGTATCGTTTTAGGACGACCTTTGTGTAGCCGGTTCAGTACTGTAGGCTCTAACATTATGTTCTATTACTACCTATGATTTATTTCTTTTCAACGTATTTACATGCGTCAAAAAAACACCTCTAGAGGTGTGTACGTCAAGCAACAAAGAGGTTTCAAGCAACAAAGAGGTGCTTGGCTGTGACAGTAAAAGAAACAAAGTTTCTTGACAGAAAATAATTTATTATAATCTTAATCACAATTGGTGGTCAGTAGAAGTTTTCAGGCATCTGAGTCAGAGTAGTCCGAGGCAACATCTAGAACAAGAAAGCAATATTCAGACAGAGAACACAAATTTGAAAAAATGCTGTTCTCGGCCACAGCTCCAGAAAAAAATATGTCAGAATGAAGGCAGTTACAATTTTAATGACACGAATAACACATGCAAAATGAACCTGATAATGTCTCGTGTCGAACAACAATTCCATGAGTCTAATACCAATATCAAGTCAATAGATCAAATGTGTAAATAATTAAACATGTAGGCCACTATCAACACCTACGCTCAGGCTGAATGCTTGCAGAGTTGCCGAGAACCTGTGACCTCTTCTTGCGGAGCTTTTCACCAGCATGGCGAAGCCACACTTTTATTATGTTTTTGACACCGCATCTCTTAGCGTCTTTGAAGACCTGCTTCACCACTCCTGGAATGCAAAAATTAGCAGAGATAATATTTTAGATTTAAAACATTCTTCTTGAATGTTTCACCTGATCACTGAATAGTACTGTATTCCTAGGTATGTTCAACGATGAGTTTACAAAAATACATGCCATACAGAAATTGTGCTACACTGAGCTGCACCATATCAAGCACCTGAGGTTTTACATCAGATAAAATTATGGTAGACTTACTGAAGATAACCTCTGGTGTATTGAGGGCCATGAAGTTTTTCTTTCCCTTTTGTCCTACCCAGCTGTACTGCACAGCCACTTCATGGCTGAGCAGCAGTTCTAGAATTCGTCTTGTGGCTGTGCCAACTGATGAACCTCCAATGCCAGATAACTGGTATAGCTATAAAAACAAAATATGTTATTAGTAACACGCAGCTACTCTACTTGAGCTAATTAATTCATATTCAAAAGAAAGGAACCATACCAACTGTTTCTTCATGGTTGCATTGACGGGAAGTTCACTATCAAAGTTTTCGAATTCCTCGATGTCAAGAAATTGCTTCTCCACAACATCTTTGCTGCGTACTTCAGGTGTTTCGTGGCAGATGCGTCTTTGAATTGCATCCACCTGCCTACCTTGCTCCTCGTTTCTCATTAAAACTGTCTGGAGCATCCAGTTCATCTGGTGCAAATATTCTGAAACTGCGACCAAAACAAAGAATTACAAGCAATAGTGTCACTTAGTCAGCCTGTAGCTTACACTTCAGTTGAGGACTAGCACTTACTAAGGATATATATGACAAGCTTTAGCAACTATTTTTCCCTAAAGTAAGCCTACAGGTCTTGATGTTCATATATAGTAAAGATGTGCGAACATTGAAAATTTCAAATATTTTCTAAAAGTGTTTGCTATTCGATTCGCAGTAGAATTTGATTTATTTGTGGGGTTTAACGTCCCAAAACCACCATATGATTATGAGAGGCGCCGTAGTGGAAGGCTCCAGAAATTTTGACCACCTGAGGTTCTTTAACGTGCACCCAAATCTGAGTACACGGGCCTACAACATTTCTGCCTCCATAGGAAATGCATCGGAGTATAATTTTATTAGTCAAACTTCCAGAAGACAAATTCAGTCAAAGTCCAATTGAAAGCAACCAGTTCAGATCTTCAATATGCTTCACCCTATATCACACTCCCATATTGTGGCAGAACTGACTGACTGCTCTAGGTCAAACTTCCCTATGACAAATACAGTCAACGTCCAATCGAAAGTGACCCCGTCAGATTTTTATTATGCTGCACCTCATCGCATTCTCGTGATGAAACAAAGCTGCCTTTCAAGCTCCGCTACAATCGCATTTGCATTAGCTCAAGAACACACTCGTTTCAACTTGGCGATGATAGATGTGGCAGAGACGGGGGCTCAATCAATGCTATTTTGAACCTGAAATTTGGGTGGGAAGTCTGAAAAATCTGGCGCCAAAGACTTTTTGCATCAACATTTTAAATGTTCCTTTGTCTACGAGGCAAATTACGAGGCAAATTACAAGGCTGCTTTGGAACTACAGACATGAAGGGCACACACACTTGTATGCCACATCACTGGGCACTTCCGCAGAAATTGAAAGAGAAGGAGAGGCTGAGGAAATAGCACCTTTGCCTTTCACATGTAAAGTGTTGGCGGCAACACCTTGGTTGCACCAAATCATGTACATTAATACAATTCTGCCTCTTCAATGACTCATTCTCGATAGGACAACCATAAAACAGTACCCCGGAAGTGCTTCATTAGCCTAGCAAAAAAAACACTTCCATGTGGCTATCTCATAAGAATATGCTTAGGAACCCTCTCCGACGTTTTTTTCTGCCATTTCACTTCGAAGTATTTGAAAAAATATTCTAGGAATAGTTCATTCGATCCCCACTCACACTTCAATATTTGAATTCACTTCACAACCAATATTTTGCTATTTGCACAGCTACAATATATACTTCAGAAGCCTTGAAAATTGACATTGCTACAACTCTTACTCAACCACGCAAAACTCATAAAATCTAGTAGAGAAGAGGTAAATGGCACACTGGAAGAAAATATTTCTAGCACATTCTATGATTCTTCATATACTTTCATTATTGACGAAGTGCTAAGTGCAGCGTAATCTATCAATAAAAGATTTGTGTAAAAATATTGCTGTTTTAATGTGTAGTTCCAATACCAGGTATACATACCAAATGATGTTTTACGGCCTTAGTGTGTGAAAGTAAACCAAATTAAGCCGAGTTAACTAATGTACTGCCTGTTAAATCTTACTTTGAGTCCTCCAGACATTCTCAGCTTCACGATGCTGTTGTGGTCGGCCAGTGGGACTAGATGTAAAATATACCATGAAATGTGAGTAACATATTCGTGCAATGATCTTTACGTGCAATGGCTGCATCAAAACTCACGGGTACTCTGCAGATATTGCGCAGAATTTTGAAGACGTTGTCCTTTTTCATCTGTAGAATGAAAACAGAAAAGTCAATATCTTTATTGCCTGAAGTTCTGACTGCTTTTAAAAGAAGTTTCTGGTACTACTACTTACAGCGATGATCATACTGGCTCACAGCTCTTTCCCTTGCACAGTCATCGCCTGTGACACATGCAAAAAGTGCTGTAGCTTTTCTAATGACCATTAATTTGCGAATTCACTTATAACACATTACAAACTCCTTAGTTCCATGTTGGAGAAGGCAAGTTTTTCTGTGCCTAAAATTGTGCCATAGCATTCTTCATAACACAAAAAACAGTCATAAAATCTGTAACCTGTATCATAACTTGTTTTTGAAAAGTTTATGATTCACGTCTAAGGTCATAACATCTTATGTGCATAGCGAACTAGCGCTGCAGTTTCCACGACCACCCTGGTGGTGAAAGCGCGCGCTTCTCAGCGGGTCCCGCAGACGAGGGCGGCGGATGGTAGAGACGGTTCGTGCGCGCATTGCCGTACAAAATCAAAGGGTGCTTGTGGTACTGCTGTGTATTCAATTCCAACAATATACAAAAAGAGGGAGAATGTATAGAGGAAAGAGAAGACATAGAAAGAGGAGACGGCGTTGCATGCAAGCGGTCAGGCGAGCAAAATTGTGCACTCACTCTCCGGTCTAGGGCTGTCAGGCTCGTTTCTAAACTGAATGGTGCGTGTCTTCTATATTTATTCGATAGCGAAGACAGGTGCGAGTGGAAACCAGGACCAGACAGCAGAGCTGAAACGGTGTTTTGCCGGAAATGATACAAGCATATTATGCAACATACGGCATAGGTAATTTTTTTATCTGGCCTGCTGAGCATTGAGTCGTGCACTTCAGGACTAACAACTCTCCATGCGTCCATCCATCTGAACACCACCACCGAATTCCACCTGATGCCACCGCATGAAGCGAATGATACAATAGGCTGGTGATCTTTTTTTGTAAACGGTTGCGTGTAAAGGAAAGCTGCCTTGTACACAAGACTTGTGCGGGGCCACGTTCACCTACGCCTCTGAGTTGTTATAAAAGATACTCTCGCGTGAACACTCGATGTCTAGATGCCTCTGTTTAACTTAATTTGTGCAAAATACGGGTTTTTTTTTGTTACGAACAAAGCAGCGGACTACTCGAAGCTTACCATTCTGGAGTCAGCCGATGCAGTGAGCATTTTTTCAATGGCTGACATGGCTAAACGTAACATCGGAATTTATGCCTTGCTAGAGAAGTATACATCGAAAGTCTTTGATTTTTACTCATTTAGTTCACCTAACACACAGTTTTAATTCTTCCGTTTGCCTGTGTCAGCCTGAAATGAAGGCGTCTGTCCATCGATTATTGCTAGGCTTTCATGCGCCAAACAAGATATTATTTTGAGGTACGCTGTAGTGTGCATATCAGGATTGTGCCCACTTGGGGTTCTTCCAATGCCCACAAATACTTGGTTCACGGGTGTTCTTCTTATAATTCACCCCCACCGAAACGCGGCCGCCGTGGTCGCTAATCTATCCCGCGCCCTCAAGAATAGCAGCACGACACCACACGTGCTATGCTGCCACGGTGGTTTGCTTGATCAACGTTCCCGTGCATACATACCGCGGACAGAGCATACAAATGATGCCTGAAAAAAAATTAACGCAGCCACCACTTACCCTGCTTTTGTGTTTGTTTCGGTTTACTGCAGATGTTGGAAGCTTGGTATTGTCGCAGCACGGACATATCAATGGGGCCATGTCATCCAGCACTAGCATTAGCTCAAAACCCAGCACCCAACCAGAAAATCAGGACGAGAAAGCTGCCATCACGGCACAGCACCGTCCCTTCAATAATACAGTCGATCCCGGATATATCAAACTCGGATATACTGAATTGTTGGCTTTATCGAACAGTTAAAAAATCCCATTGGTACTTTCCATGCAAAAGTATGGGGCCAGTGCACCCATATTGAACTCCCGCACAGTGGGACATCCGCTATATCGAACGCTGCGCCGCATTGAAGCCCAGAAAGTGCATTTTTCCTGGCAAATATTGGTCAATTTTAGGCCGTGTTCTCACAAGTTACGAACCTTTTTCGCGTGCACGAGACGAAAAAAAAACAGGTGTTATTCCATTGCGCTGATCTGGTTCGTTGCACGGCACTTGCTACATCTGTACGTCTGATGCGCGATCCGCCGGTCTTAGCGCGCGCACATAATGTTTTTTCGAAAGACCGATTGCCGAGGGCACCGAAATGAAAATGGGAAGTGACGGCGATCTCAGTGCAATGTTCGCATGTGGTTCACATTCCCTTCCTTGTTGTTAGCGCACAATGGCATGCAAGCCTGAAAAGCATGGCCTTCGAGACGTGCTACCTTGGCACGTTTTTTTAGTGTTTTTGGTTTAAAACACACGTCTTGGAGGCTACGCTTTTTTTTCATCTTTCCGCATCAAAGCCGCTAAAGCAGCGGCTGCCAGCTACAAAGCCATAGTGACATCGATATCGCCAACATGTCCATGATGAGAACTCGGACGAACTCGGCGTTGCATCTTTTGCGCCTTGTGGTTTTCTGCACTTCTGGCCTCCTTCTTGATAAACCCTTATTCGGGAGTTTAACTGAACGTTGACCCGCACGCAGCGATAAAATTATGACTGGCGCTTGGAGTGACGTGACTACGGCACTGTAAACAGTGTTGTAAACGTTCCTTGTGGGCCAGGTGATGACTTCGGGTGCGTCATGACCGCTAACAACGGCGTATGGTGCCTCAATGAATTCTGCGACTTATCAGCATTTCCGGGCACCATTTCAGACAGACGCGGCTTTATCGGTACAGATGACAATGTTGCTGTTTCTGACTGCACTGATGCTGAGATTTTGGCTGCCGCTGTCGCCGAAGTGTACACGTGCGTGTATGATGAACATGCAAACGCCTTCGCTGCCACCGCTAACCAAGCTTGCATAGGCGTTCTGCGTCAACCAACGTTGTGGCCGAAAGAGCTAAGTTCGCTTATTTGGAAAGCTTCAATGATATTAAGGATGACTGAAACTTGAGAGCGCGCAAAAAGCAAAACAAGCTTACGGACTAAATAAAGTGCGGTAACCTGCAGTTCGCACCTTGTTTTCGAGCGAATCGCTATCTTAGCTCTTGTAACGATTTTATAGGCCTGAAATTCTTCAGTTTAGATCTTATATATGCACATTTTGTATTTTGAATTCTCTATATATTGAACTACTTTGCAATCCCCTTCGAGTTCGATATATCCGGGATCGACTGCATATACATAGATGCAGTTCAATTTGCAGGGCTTCTCACCATTCTTTAGTGCTTTTCATGTGAGAGTGGCTTTTGGACAAAGTTATTTTTCTAAACCACAGTGCAGTGTAACTGGCGCAATGGCTTTTCAAGCTGTTTGTTTCAAATTGAAGCACGGCAGTGGCACAAGCGCGTGCTCTGAGAGTGGTAGAATGCGGCCAGTCATCAGGGTGCGAGCAGCTGAGTTGTCTCGCGACTCTTCGCCAGGTGCTCTTTTACAGCGCGCCACCTATCTAGTGCTGGTCTCCCATAGAATAGTGCATACATAAGCATTTGTCAAGAGGGGTCACACCTGTACTAAAAAAAGTGTAGGTACAGAAATGAGTAATATAATACAGTATCTGTACTGTTTCATTTTTGCAATCAAGAGAAGCAACACATTCTCGGATGGTATCGCCTCTAAACATGGAACATGAATATGTCTGTCCACAGTCTCAGTCAGTCAACACTTAGAGGACATAAATAGTCAAATTAGGACAGCAGCAATTTAAAAATGTAGTTTAAATAAAATTCATGAAACATCTGAAATTCAACACCTAGGTCTGGAAAATTCATTTGTAGCAACACACATTACCTGTAGTATATGTAGTGGCTTGATATTACATCTATACCACAAACTCTTTGGTCCTGAGAAGTTGACGCAATTCTCTTGCTTTTTTTCATTAATCATTCAAAATCTTATGGTCACACAACATACTGCGTGGACATATAGTAGGGCATCACTATGTACAGATCTCCCTGATGGCCAAGCACACGGTGGGTCACTGGTAGGCCTTTCCATTGGACTAATATATCTTGTTCTTGGCCTAAAACAGAGCAGCAGAGGTCAGACCGAACTTATAAGGTAAAAAAGGATAGGATCTGAATTTCTCCAATGCTACGGTAGTTTAATTCTTTTCAATATCGCCTTCCATCAACTTACAATACAGCACAAAACCCTTACCTTAGGGCACCACACTTGATGTTCAGTATACAACACGGTTTGGGGTAACATCTATGGCCGTGCCGCGGTGGTCTAGTGGCTAAGGTACTCGGCTGCTAACCCACAGGTCGCGGGATCAAATCCTGGCTGCGGCTGCTGCATTTCCGATGGAGGCGGAAATGTTGTAGGCCCGTGTGCTCAAATTTCAGTGCACGTTAAAGAACCCCAGGTGGTCAAAATTTCCGGAGTCCTCCACTACGGCGTCTCTCATAATCATACGGTGGTTTTGGGACGTTAAACCCCACAAATCAATCAATCGGGGTAACATATGTTACTATGACACAAACATTTGGCCTAGAAAAGCTTCTTCACTCGAAGCTTCTTTCACTAATTACTGAAACGTTTATGGTCCGAGAAAAGACTGCCTCGATATACATTGTAGAAATCCTTACCACTCTGTGCTGAGCTTGCTGACTGCCAAGCGGACGGTGACTCGGTTGCAGGCCTTTGTGCTGGACTAACACATCTTGCTTCTAGTCAAAAACGGAAAAGTGCAAATTTCCAGAGTCCTCCACTACGGCGTCTCTCATAATCATACGGTGGTTTCGGGACGTTAAACCCCACAAATCAATCAATCGGGGTAACATATGTTACTATGACACAAACATTTGGCCTAGAAAAGCTTCTTCACTCGAAGCTTCTTTCATTAATTACTGAAACGTTTATGGTCCGAGAAAAGACTGCCTCGATATATATTGTAGAAATCCTTACCACTCTGTGCTGAGCTTGCTGACTGCCAAGCGGACAGTGGCTCGGTTGCAGGCCTTTGTGCTGGACTAACACATCTTGCTTCTGGTCAAAAACGGAAAAGTGCAGTTGAGACGGAAGTTAAGCTTAAAAAGGCTAGGATCGAAATTTCCACAATGCTGATTAAATTCCTAATGAAATTTCCCCAGCTTACAGTCAATAACCGCCTCACACATATCCCAGTTTATGAGCAGTACGCATCACAATTCAGAGTTACAGCTATGATAACATTTTGGCCTAGGAAAGCTTTTTTGCTCGAAGCTTCTTTAACTAATTACTGAAACATTTATTGGCCGAGAAAAGACGGCCTAGATATATGTTGGAAAAAGCCTTACTACTCTGTGCCCAGCTTGCCGACTGCTAAGTAGACGGTGGCTCGGTGGCAGGCCTTTGTGCTGGACCAACACATCTTGGTTCTGGTCAAAAACGGAAAAGTGCAGTTGAGACAGACATTACACTTGAAGGATATGATCTGAATTTCTCCAATGCTAATTTATTCCTTAACATAACTTCCCCAGCTCCCAAACCATGACCCTGCCTCAATGGTCCAGGAACTGAGTCATAGCACCACACATCTTGCACAGTAGGTTCAGTGGTTTAGGTTCGCTGCTATGCTACAAACTTTTTGGCCTTGAAAAGCTGCATTTAATTAACTCAAAACTTGTTTTATTAATTACTGATAAGCTAGTGGTCTCCCGACTGAATGCATGGATATATAGTAGCGGAAAACTTACCACTGTGCACCGAGTTTGCTGGCAACAAAGGACACAGTGGCTCTCTGGTAGATGGGTGGTCCGGGCTAATATATCTTGCTCCTGGCCAAAATTAGAAAAGCATTGTTGAGACAGAAGTTAAGGTTCAAGAAAAATTGGATTTAAGTTTCTCCAATGCTAATTTCATCTTTGGCAACATAGACAGCTTATCGTAGATAACTCTTACTGGATGCAAGCTACACTCACAGCTATAACAAGGAAACTAAAATTTCTAAAAACATGCTCAGCTTGTAGAAATGTACGCAAAGTCCCAAACCCTACAATTCGTTTCACTCAATTATTAAATATTTTGATGTACTCTTAGAAGATTTCTTTTAAACATCTGTGTAAGCTGTTTTCTAGTTACTAAGAACATAGCTAACAATAGTATTACTGAAATAAGAAAGATATTTTATAAAAATACTAATACTAAAATAGAAAAAAAATATTTTATATATTCAATTCTCAGAGGCTCTTATCTGATGTTAGTCTCGCACTTAGACATTCATGTCAAGGTGCCCTGGTCATAATTATGCAGAATTATTTTGCAGTACTTTCAAGCATGAAAGGTGGTGATAGAAGTAGCTCTTGTGGGAAGTCCATCGTCCTAGTTTTTTTTGCGTTTCCCCTTTCCGTAACTTTTCTTATGAGGTCTGAAGCTAGATGACCCTGATGCCTTGGACAGGTTCAGTCGTGCTTCAGCGTAGGTTTCTGAAAGAGGTAACTTACATGGACAAAATATACAGAACAATTTACTAAAGAGGGAGAGCATTAGGAGTAACATTTACTTCTATTTTGTATTTATCAGCCTTTCTTTCTGCCGAATTTATATAGCCCAGAGCACAATATTTACTGTGTATGCTTGCAGAGCCTTTTTTTTTCCAAGATTACGTAAGACAGAGAAGTGACACTTGAGTATCGCAAGAATGATTGGTTCCGTACTGTGAACTTGGGAGTTAGTCAAGCCTGACACAAAATGAGCTATAGATACCTGCTGCAGAAAAGCTCACTGAGTGGTATGTGCTTTTTTGAAGAAGATAGAGAATCTGCAATTTATAGATAAGTGTATGCGTGGAGCTGTTCTCGTTTACATAACGCAAAACTTCACACAAAAAAAAACTGCCCGACTCATTTTGTTAAGTGAATTAAGGCATTGTCTTCTTAAGTGAATCAGGGCAGTGCATCAAACCAGTAGATGAGTTAAAGAGGTCGTGCAACGTTTTCTGGCTGTCCATTCAATAATATACTTTGGCTCTTTTGAACATATGGGTTGATTCAATAGCTATAAAAGCACAAAAATCAATTTCCTATCAAGCATTCACCTCATCTCTACAGCCCACGTCATCTTAGTCAGCCATTGGCCCAATTAAAAGCCTGCTGACAAAACATTGGGACATGGCGAGGCCTGCTGAGCCATAATTGGCCAAAGCTCGAAAGATCATACCATGCTAATTGGAGTGCAGTGCTGACGGACTTTCCAAACTTTGGTGTTGTAGGTTAAAAATACAGTGGAGGAATATAAAACGTCTCTCAGTAACGGTGATGCGTTGTGCTGAAAACATGTTGACCACTTGTGCGTGTTTTGATCAAATTTCAGGCAGTGGCACTGTATGTAAGGCTATAAAGTTACCGCGACTATATGTGTGCTGGTCTCGCAGCTCGCATTTGACGGGTCAAAGCGTCCGCTATCCAGCCAGTTAACGGTCGAACACTCGTGAACATTTAAACAAAGGTAACTTTAATTAACAGGAATTGGGGTCACATTTCAACAAACATTCACAAGCACTCATTAAGTCCCCCGTAAAAAAGCGGTGCTGTTGCTCGGGCAGGTAGGGTGAGTCTGCCCGCCGCTTGGCATTTCTTCTTCCGTCGACGACCGGTGTTTTCACTCTCTCCGTGAACTGACAGAGAAGATGACAAATGACGCTCTGAAGGTCGTTTGCGGCGCCCGTTTAAAGTGGCCATAACAAAGGAAAAAGGGGTTTCAAGACGTGGAAGTAGCCCCTATTAAGGGATTAAGCGTCTCCCCCGACTTCCTTTGGCGGCACTTGAAAGGCAAACACGGCTCCTGGCCGCTCTCTTCGAGAGGGGACGGCAAACTCCCCGTCTGGTGTCTGCTTGTTAGACGGCACAGTTTGTTGATGGCGAAAACTAGGGCACCACTTCTGACATCGGTCGGCAGAGTTTCCTTATTGCGCCATTCCTTGCAATCTTCACCTCCACCTTGCAAACCATTCCGTCCGCACTGGGCAGGCTTTGGGTGACAACGCCGATAGGCCAATCGTTGCGATTTGCTTCTTTGTCCCTGATGAGCACGACGTCGCCTTCTTTTATATTCTTTCATGAAGTGCACGAAGCGCTCTTTTGTCTCAGGGTGTCCGAAGGTGTCGTCGAGCCGTTTCCACACGATGTTTAAGCCCTTCGAGAAGTCATCCACATGAACAGATTTCAACCTTCGGACTTGATGCGATGACTCAGGACCAAGCCATTTGATTAGAAGGTCGAGCTCTTCCTGCGCAGAAAGGTCTACATCCCTGATGACGCCTTTGAAAGATGACTTCCAAGCTCGAAAGTTCTCAGGTCGATCATCAAACTTCGTAAGTCCTGTAGAGACAAGGTCCTTGTGGCACAGGAATTTAAGGACGCCGGCAAGCTCTGAGCTTGAACTGTTAGGTGCTGGCGTGTACGCAGCCGGCTGGTGATTGTCACGGAAGTCCGGGAGGTGGTTGGTTACTTCGGCATGCTCCAAGCTCTGGCTTCTTGGATGAACAACAGGCACCCGAAGAGACGCAAGCTCGGCATCACGTATGGCGGCTTGCTCAGTGATGTAGCTCCAAACCCGTAGTGTCCGGTCTAAAGGTGGGTGTGGGCGCACACACTCCCCGCCATCCTGTTCCACAGCTGCCTCGAGTGCACTTGCCTGCGCGTCTGCAGCAGCTGCCTCTTTTTCATGTTGTAGTACCTCAAGCTCGGCCTCAATTCTTGCCTTTTCTAAGCGCATTGCGGCCTCTTTACGTCCAAACTGAGCTCTTGCTTTGACGGCCTCTGCTTGCGCGCGGGCCTGCACAGCAGCCAGGCTAATCGTGGAGGAGCCCGATCGTCGTGATCGCGAGGAAGCTCTTGAGTGAACCGATAGAAAGAACTGCGATGCTGTTCCATGTGCCTTGTCGCGTTCTTGTGGCGTAGCCTCTCGTAACTTTTCGCTCACGATCGCCTCACGGTCTTCATCGATTACCTGTCGGAGCCGTAATTCGTGTCTGGCTTCAAACGTCTTCGCCTTCTCGAGAAAGGCTGAGTATCTTGCGGTAGCACGTTCGTAGCGCTCGTAACTTGCACGAAGGTGCGTTTTGGCGCCGGTAAACTGTTCTCCCTTAGCGCGTGACAGTGCCTTAAGAGCGCTCTCCACGTTTTTCCAAACAGAATCTAGTTTGCGGCAGTGCTCCTCACGGCTCGTTTGGTACATTTCTTTAGCCCTCGTCGATAGGGTTGTTTTTCTTTGCGGCCGAACGTTTGATGCGGAAGCTTCATCTTGTGGTGTGACATTTGTACACTCATGCGTCAGCTTGTCCTGATCCATTCTTGCTTGCACGTTTTGTCTCAGAGCGGACGTATGTGAAACAAATTTTGCTAAGCTGCGCGTTGAGCGTTTAGAGATGAAATGAGCCCACCTTGTTGCTGCCCTTCTGCTGTCAGCTGCTCAACTCCTTGGCGATGATATCCTTGCAATGGGCATGTGTCTGGGTTCAACCGGGGGTCTTGCCGTGGCGACGTATCCCATTGCCGGCGGACGTTGAGTTGGTGGCCGATGGCAGTTGAAGCGCTTTATACTCAGAAGCATCTTATACTCGCGCCTTGTAATGCGCCGTCCGCACCGCTTCTCGAACATTCGACAGCTGACGCGCGCGCATGCGCCGTCGCCCACCATCTGTGCCGCGCGCGCTTCTCCTTCGAGAACATTCGACAGCTGACAGCGCATGCGCCGTCGCGCCGTCGCCATCTGTGCCGCGCGCGCGCTTCTCCTTCGAGAACATTCGACAGCTGACAGTGCATGCGCCGTCGTGCTGTATATATACTCAAGGTCGGCGCTCGCTCGCTCAGTTGCCGCTCGTCGGTTGGTTTGTACGGCGCGTTGACGTCCAAGGTCACGGTGAAATGAATTCCAACGAATCCACAAACACAATGATCGACGTCCCTTCGACCAGCGCCGCCCTTTCGCATACGTGTGTACGTGTTCACTCATTTAACACCCCCTCCTACAACCACGTTAACCAATTTAGCCATCGACCCAAGTAAGTCGCAATTTAACACCCCATTTCACAACCACGTTAACCAATTTAGCCTTCGACCCAAGTAAGTCGCACTTTAACACCCCGTGAACCAATTATATGCTCCGCATCCTCCTCAGTGTTCCCCCGAGGGAAGCTGCGGGCAATTTTTTTACTATGCTGAGCTGCGCGTTGAGCGTCGAAAGATGAAATGAGCCCACCTTGTTGCTGCCCTTCTGCTGTCAGCTGCTCAACTCCTTGGCGATGAAATCCTTGCAATGGGCGTGTGTCTGGGTTCAACCGGGGGTCTTGCCGTGGCGACGTATCCCAATGCCGGCGGACGTTGAGTTGGCGGCCGATGGCAGTTGAAGCGCTTTTTTACTGTGCTGAGCTGCGCGTTGAGCATCGAAAGATGAAATGAGCCCACCTTGTTGCTGCCCTTCTGCTGTCAGCTGCTCAACTCCTTGGCGATGATATCCTTGCAATGGGCGCGTGTCTGGGTTCAACCGGGGGTCTTGCCGTGGCGACGTATCCCATTGCCGGCGAACGTTGAGTTGGCGGCCGATGGCAGTTGAAGCGCTTTTTTACTATGCTGGTCTCGCAGCTCGCATTTGACGGGTCAAAGCGTCCGCTATCCAGCCAGTTAACGGTCGAACACTCGTGAACATTTAAACAAAGGTAACTTTAATTAACAGGAATTGGGGTCACATTTCAACAAACATTCACAAGCACTCATTAAGTCCCCCGTAAAAAAGCGGTGCTGTTGCTCGGGCAGGTAGGGTGAGTCTGCCCGCCGCTTGGCATTTCTTCTTCCGTCGACGACCGGTGTTTTCACTCTCTCCGTGAGCTGACAGAGAAGATGACAAATGACGCTCTGAAGGTCGTTTGCGGCGCCCGTTTAAAGTGGCCATAACAAAGGAAAAAGGGGTTTCAAGACGTGGAACTAGCCCCTATTAAGGGATTAAGCGTCTCCCCCGACTTCCTTTGGCGGCACTTGAAAGGCAAACACGGCTCCTGGCCGCTCTCTTCGAGAGGGGACGGCAAAATATGTATGGCCACGGTGCAGGCACAGTGAGTACATCTGTGTTTTGTGTTGGTGGATATATGTAGTTTTTGCGTGGCTTATTGCGGCATGAATAGTTTCTTGAATATGTAGAGTCAAAAAGAGGTTTTTTTGCGCTGCAACACCAGTTAAAGTCGTGTCAGAAGAATTACTTCTTGTTTACAACTCTGAAAGATGACGAAAAACCGGGTATATGATGCACTAATACTTGCAAAGATAATATTATTGCTATACAAAATTGCAAAACGCGCATTCTGTGTTCCATACCTCATATTGCCCCGGATCCAGATGGAGCACGGATGAGCACACTATTTGTCAGAAACTGCTAGAGCTGGGGTGGGCTCCCTTGAGACATCTCTGGAATGCAGTCGGCTTTCAGCACAACTGTAAGCTAAAAAATTGCCGTATTGCTGTATTACTTCCTAGCTTTATTCTAATCTGCAGTTCAAAGCAAATTAAGGTTAATGATATACTTAGAGTTTTAATAGTTAGATGATGTTGTCTGGCTTTAGCACTTACCAGTGGTGTCACATTGCCATTCTAGGAGCACAAAGAGGCTAGGATCTAAATATAGACAAAACATTGCACTGAAATATTTAAGAATCAGCATGCCCAATGCTTATTGAAGCAATTAGTACTACAAACGGGCACCTTCCTCTTTTTTTCATGACCGGTTCAAGTACCATGATCTTTCCTGTGTCTGTAACTAACCTTTTAAGCACAATTCATTCTCATAAAACATTTGTAAACAATAATGACGAACTATTCTGAACAAGTGTTCAATATGACATTTTACCAACCACATGAAGTCCACAGAATGATAGCATTGATTAATAAATTTAGGCAAAGCAAATTTGTTGGACTGCACAGACAATGCGAAAAAATCACAAAAGAGAGGACATTGGTACCGTATTTCTGCAGCACAACACAGGGCACCTGGTACCAGTCAGGACCTGGACTTGCTTGAGCTCTAAGCAAGCTGCATAAATGCCTCATTTCGGGTGGCCAAATGCACTGGCTGTCACCAACCAGCCAGTTCTTATGAATAATGTGTGTAGCTCCGTCTTCATTAGGGAATGCAACGATGATGTATGCTCCACCTTATAGTGGAAAGGAAGTAATTTATAACACATATATTTACAACTGCCAAAAAATACAAAAAGGCCTGATTATATAAGTGTGTCTAATGCATGTAATAAAGGGAAAACAACAGTCCGTTTATTCAAGACAGTTCTTATACATTTCTGGGTTACACTGTGAAGTGGCCACGACGGTAGGCTAGTAGATAGCTGTGATGCGACGAAAATTCCCAGCATTGCTGATGAACATGGCACTGAATACAGCTCACTCAGGTTCAGATACTTCCTCCCGATGATACATGGTTCACCAGATGTATAATGGGCAAAGTTCTCTACAATAACAATACAGCCGTCACTGAGTTCGCTGCAGCTGTTTCTGCGATCTGAAGCAAGGACAATGCCTTTAGGCAGTACAACTTTCTTGTACTGCGGGCCACTGCACGTGGCAATGAGTGGTCCAGTATCATGCTCTGCCTTCAAGTGGTTGCTTTCAAAACTATCTTGCACCTCCACATTGTGTTCCTGCTTGGATAGCCTGTTACAAAGCTGCTCAAGAGGGTTTCCTGGCTTTCTCACCAGCTTTTTTGATTTCGACATGAAATTTTCAAAAGGAAATGCACTCCATGCATCTAGAGGTCCAAGATGTTTGACGTCACATGCAAGATGACAGAGGCCATGCACATTATGAGACACATACTCCTTCCTATATGCTCTTATGAATGAATGAACAAATGATTCAAGAACTTGCCAGCATACTCAATTTCACTCACATTAGCAGTAGGTGTTGCAAGCACTGTAACTGCTACATGCAATGCGAGAAAATTATGATACATGTGCTGAGGTATCAGTGAAGAAAGCACTACTGGACCTCCGTACAACAAGAAAAAATGAAACTCGGTCGCCTTCCATCGGTCCAGCTCTGACAAGCTTCGTGGCCTTCTATTGAAGTCGCATGGTACATACTTGGCAATCTTCAAGTTTCGTTCCGATAGCTCAATTCGCACTTTGCTGCCAAGTTTTATTTCCTTGGGGCCCCAGAACCGCAACACCAGGAGCTTGTGCATATCACACCCAAACAGACAAGGCTCATGTAGTCAAGAGGCACATCTTTCACAATGTCTATTGGCAGTTCCTCCAATATGCTATGCCCTTTGTGGTGTCGTTGTTGCGCCTGAGAACGAAAAGTAGCATCACTTATTCGGCTCGCAGTTAAATCCGGAAAACACTCTCTGCCTTGGCAATAACGCCCACGCACTTCACATCTGGTGCAGCTATGGTAGCCAGTGTGACCTACGAATGAAAGAGCGAAGGCTTTGGCAGGCGCATCAGATAATAGGGCATGCATGGTAATGGGGATCTCTAATGTGCCTATTTCAAGGCCCGATGTCATCAGATGTTTCAACTCGTTCACAAAGCTCCGCATAAACTCATTTGCATCATTCGGCTTGCTGTCACAGTAAAAACAGCCAACGACAAAAGGAGCTTTGTCCTGCAGGTTGATAACATAGCCTAGGATAGTCTAAAACTGCCCTTTCTAGCTTTTTGTCAGCGGTAGTCCATAAATATTAAAGCTGAGCCTAAGTTCACTGGAAATCTGTTTATAGTGCCGCAGGGTTTGCCGTAGCCCTTTCTCAAGGCCGAAATGATGGTATTTGCCGCCCGCAATGTCTACAATGTTCATCACTTTCCTTGGTGTCTGCAGGAGGGTTCACGCTGATGAAGTAAGTGAAGCAAAACATTGATGTGAACGCAGCACGCTTAGAAGTGACGTCACTGCAGCATGAGACGACTGCGATTCAATCGCCCATGCTTGCGATCTTTCGCGAAAGCCGAAAACAGTCTCCTCATTGCCACGTGTGTCGTACACAATGCAGTCATCAGTGTTAGAGGCGCCGTTCTGTGGATTCCACACGGGCACCGAGTCGACTTCCCCCACGTCTGGCCATGCGTCAGACAAAGATGTCGGTTCTACGTTACTCATGTCGGGACCAGGCTGCTCTGAAGCAGTACAGTTCACTGCCATGCGTTCGACTGGCGGAGATTTATTATTCAGAGGAGGGTCAGTCAGAACATCGAACACACTTATAGAACCATCAACCCGGTGACTGACTTCCCTTCTATGCATACGACTTACAGCCTCAGACATGTTTAACTTTGTTTAACTATATACAAATATACATATAGACACAACTAACAAAGGAAAGACGCTTCGTGGACTAACCTTGCCTGTGTGATCCCATCTTGACAATCGATTGCTTGACTCGGAGTGGCTTGGCTACATGACTATCCAAAACGGCACCGCAAGGTCCATGGTTGCCTGCATGAATTGAGTCTGTTATTCCGCGATACGTGATAAGGCTACTGCTCTTAGGAATTGACGGGAAATTTTATATTAATATTTTACTATAAATAACTGTTTCAATACCTCATAATATTATTGACATTTGTTTGACAAAAAGCGTAATTTGTAAAATTTCAACGTAATTAGGGAGAAAAAACAAGGCAAAATTATGCCATAATTAACTAGGTGAAACGAACATGCAAATAAGTTTATAATATGCACCTATTTCATGTAAAACAGTGCGAGAAAAATACACCTAGTGCATTTTTTGCCATCCTTAAAATGTTCGTGTAAGAACCTTTTCAGGACAAATAGTTATCCTCAGAAGGCACTTGAAACCACGTTTCCGGGTCGTATCGTCCTCAGTGCGTACGAGGGTCATCGAGTAATGTGCGAGAACGATTGTACCATTTGAGGACGACCTCTGGTAGTCGGGTGTTCTCTGGGTTGTGTGTGTTTGTACGATAATACCCCGAGACATTTCTGTCGAGCTTTGTTGGGAGGAATGCAGTCCAAAACACAAAGTGCTGGTTTACCTTAACCATAGAGTTTCGTTAAAATGTTAGCCCCAGCGCAGTAAAGGTGTACAGCAGACACATGGGCGGAGTCGACCTGCTGGACTCACTGCTTTGACTTTACCGCATGCACATCATGTCAAAGAAGTGCTATCAGGAAGAAAAAGTCGAAGAAACGCATATTCTAGACTTATCAGTAGTAGCAGCTGTACAGGAGGGTGTTGGTGCAGCTTGGGAAGAAAGAACTACTACCGCTGGCTCAAATCAAAGCAGAAATTGTAAAATGCCTTACCTGTCACAACAAGCGCCTACCCAAAAAGCGTTTGGGAAGGCCTTCCACAGAAGGCACCGAATTCCAGGTTCAAGTAAAAAAAGCACGGAGACCGGCTGCACCTATGCCCGCTAATGACGCCCGATCTGACCAAGCCGGCCACTGGCCAGAATTTAATGAGAAAAGACAAAGATGTAAGTGGCCGTCTTGCACAGAGAAGTCGTTAGTAAGATGCAGGAAGTACAACAATTATATGTGCCGGAATGCAGTAAACAGCTGCTTAATTTCACTCCACACATCGCGCTAAAGAAACCACCTTCTATGGTGGTATGTTTTTCGCCCATGGCAGCTAGAATGCTCCCCCATCTTCATGATGTGCCATATTTGGCACAAAGCTGTATCTTCATAATATCGAAATTTTAACTCTAAAACTTTTTTACACGTTTATGTTCATTTAATCAATACTAAAAGCCAAAAAATTATCATAAATGACTTTTTCATAATTCATGCAAAAAAGGTTAAGCCCAAAATTTATTATTATTATTATTATTATTATTATTATTATTATTATTATTATTATTATTATTATTATTATTATTATTATTATTATTATTATTATTATATTTGTATATGCTTTACAAGGTGTTATATACACTTCTATGTCACATCATATTTCTCAGTTAACTAGCATTAGTGTAAAACATGACACATAAAAGCTTCTAGCATAGCATTGCCAATAAATGTGGCCATAACACAGACGGGCTCTTGCAACTTATTTTCGTTTGAAAAAAAGACAAACCAGCATCAAAACACGGCATTTTAAAAATCATCTGCAAATGCGACCTTACTGAAAAATTGAAGCATAAAAGGGTCGGAGTGTTCTGAAGCAGGAAGAGGTGTGCAAGCTGTTTCCTCACTCATGCAGGTGGGGCCTAGAGCTCGTCTCCCCCACAGTACAGTTGCGTAACAGCACGTGACAGCTGCTGATCCTTTTGGGGATGAAGCTCCTTAAGTCGTGGGTCGTGCTCCGCGATGCATGTAGTAGTAGTAGTAGTAGGTAGTCGCCTCCATGGCCGAACTATATAAAGGAGTGGCACAAGTGCGCTTTTTTTAATTGTGGAGCAAACCCGCACATGATAATAAATAAAAGATAGCTGTTTCTGATGAAATAAACTACAAAAACGAAAGTCGGTGGCTTAATATCAAATAAAATCTGCCTTGAATTTGATGCTTACTAAAAAACTAGGATTAGAAGGACGCACTTGGAGCAATATCTGACTAAAAAAGTTTGCCACACGTTAAGCTCGATGGGCGCAACCTCCTTGGTTTTGGCAAGGTTTGGCGAGGGTTGGGCCGCATGGCGCTAAACCAGTGGCGGTGAAAAGTGGAAACTAAACACGAAGCGCAGGCCATAGAGAGCGCGCGCGTGCCGCTCCTCTAGTCCAGCCGTGCCACCTCTCGTTCAGCTCTTGGGATGTTCACTGGATGGCGGTACTTCTATGCAATGAATATATGATGAAAAGATGCGAGATGGCGGTACTTGGAGTGTTCACTAGGCGGACGAACAGACAGACAGATGCACGGATGAATGCACGGACGGACAGCGGTGACACAGTTACGACGTTTTTCCTGGGGTCGCAACAGAATCCGTGGAGGTTTCGAGGGGTCTCTGTCAGGGCTGCCCGCTATCATTGTTTTTATATCCTATTGTATGTGTCCGGACTTGAGCGAGCGATAGAAGGTCTTCTCTTGGCTTCAGCCTGAAATACAGTACTACCGGTATTGATGAAGATCGCAAGATACCGAGAGTAGCGTATGCAGATGAGATTGTTTTATTGACAGAATATCATCCAGACATGCAGGTACTGCTCAACATCTGTGCAGTGAAAGTCGAAAAGCTGGGGCTTTGCTATAACGCCAAGAAGACGACTGTAGTACAGCTGGTCGATCTGACAATGGGCAACGAAACCCTGACACTGCCTGGACAAGGGCTGGGGTTTCCTCATCGTAAAAATACCTTGGAGCGATGCTCTGTGCAGGAGGCGACATTTATAGGGAACATCAGCAAATAGTCAGACCGATGACCCTGCGGGCACAGTGTGTTCTCCGGCGCAGAAGCATATGGGGATTCAACAGATATCTCCTGATTCGTAACATGTGAAAGCTTGTGCATGTGCTGGCACTGACTTTCTGCAACACCGTTGTCTGCCTGTCTTATGCGACCAGGGAGTGGCTGGAACGACAGCAGCGAGAGCTCGGTCGCACTACTTTGGGATCGCATTGGGCAGTAGCTATTGAGGCTGTTCAAGGAGACCTCAGGTGGTCCACCTTCGAGGCATGGGAGGCAGCAAGCAAACTGATCTACATTGGCCACTTGCCTTTTCTGTGGAAAGAGTGACTTAATTTCCCGACAGGTCTTTGACTACCTCTCAGCGATGTGTATGCGCACCAACTGGATAAACCGCATATACCGCCTTGAGAAGAAATATGCATGGCTCTTCACGGCCCCTATACAGGCGAACACATGGCAGAAATATGTGAAGAATGTGCGCGACCGTGTCCAGAAGAAGGAATAGGAGCTGCGGCTGCAGGGGATGGGGGGCAAGAGCTCTATGACCATATATGTACAACACACGCGGACTATTGGCATGGTGTCCATATATGACATCCTTGGAAACAGCCTGCTCTTCGAGGCGCGAGCTGGGGCACTGCGCACCTTGGAGCGCCAGCGGACTATTGACAGTGATCATCGGGGCGTGATATGTAGAGTATGTGAGTGTGCTGACGAAACAATCGAACACATTGTGGTGCATTGCAAGGAAATCGAACCGCAATGTAGAGTAGACAATCTGTTGCATGTGGCGCTGGGTTTCGAGGATGAACGTGGGGAGATTAACAAAGGAGCGGTGGAGCGCACTAAGCGGTGCTTGGAAAGATGGAGAATGTTATCTCTTCGGATCTCGCGAAATGAATATACCTCTCCCTCCTCTCTCTCTTTTTTTTCATTTTTTAAAAGTAGGTCGTCTTTGACATCCTCCTTAATAATTTCTTTTTCTCCCTATTCTTTCTTTTTCTCTTAGCTGGCGGTTTTTATACTTTTTTTATTGCGAAGCCGCCACACACGCGGTGACCCGTTACAAAGGGAACGGCACTACATCACCATCATCATCAGCATCATTGTGCGCAAAGAAAAATTGTGAGTGGTGACGCCGACTTGAAGTTCCCGCACCGAACACCATGACGTGATATAGTGACGACTGACTATGGTAGTAATGAGGGAAGATGAAGTATATTGCCCTCTTAGGGGACCATAGACATAAAAAAATTTAAAAGATTTTGTTTAGTCAATGTTGAAAATGTGAAAAGTACGCTTTGAAGTCCATGACGTCACGCGTGGAGATTCAGGTGCGAATTTTCAAAATAAACTCTGCCTTTTTTATCAACTGAACGGGACGTGCACGGAATGAGGTGATGTTTCTGAAAGGCGTGTTCACGTTGGTTACTTGACAGTGGACGTGGTAAGGGCCATTGTAGCATGTAGTGTACTACACAGCACCGACCGAGTTTCTCTAATTGAGTCCCCTTTGTCGTCAAATCGACCCAGCTTGGAGAAAAAAACTTAATCTTTGAAGGCAGCAATGCTGTGGCGAAGGCTCGGGCGCTGCAGAGGGGGGCCAAGGAGTCGGGACACGGCTCGAGACTCGTTTCTAGTTCGGCGCCTGCGTGATTGGCTCTACGTTTCGGGATTTGCCAAGTGCGTGTGTTAATTCGTCGGGCTAAAGTCTATTTTAACCAACGTTACCATAGAATAGCTTGTTGTAACGATAGAAAACTGACTTGTCGCGCGCAGCTTTGCTATATGTGGGAGTACTTAAGGTTCATTGTTGTTGCAAAAGACGTAAGTCATGACGTAAGCATAAACCACAGAAATTAATTAAAATACAGAATGACAACCCTCAGCCATCCATAAACTTGTTAGAGCTACTAAGTCAAGTGGCTCTCTCGGTAGCCTTTTCAATAAAGTTAATTGTATATCTCTAATTCAACGAGTATGAGGCCTAGTGGGGAAAGCTAATGTTTTCTCATAATGTTGTTTTCCGGTTTTTGATTACTTTAAATGTCCTATTCATCGCCCGTCATTTTGCTGCATATAAAGCTTCCGTCTGCGCAATTTCTTTCCATAGATACAAGCAAAAATGTTCGACCAACCATCGCCTACGAAATCGAAACTAAACGTGCTAATTTTGTGTCAATCATAAAATTAGCTTGGCATGTAGTACGTTGCTGGTTATTCAGTACTCATGTACAAAACAAACGTGATAATGCTCTAATAGTGCTGTAAGCACCATATTTTAGTCATAAAAATAATAATTTTTTCAACAAGTGAACGCGTAAAACCCTTCTAGTGGTGCTTCTAGTACACTTTAGTGATAGATTTCTTTTTCACGCTCAACTTCCGCTTGGTATCGTGCGCCTGTTTGAGGTGTACTGGAGTGTGGCAAGGAGGTTATATAAAACTTCTACCTCCTTGGGAGTGGGTTAGTGTAAAGCCCCTTAAACTCACTGACCCCCTAGTAGAGATCAGTGCTAAAACTTCGGCTGGTGCCCAGACCTGGCTCTTTTTTTGATGATGATGGCCAGCGCTGCCGGAGCTAGAGGTGTGCGCCGAGCCGCTTTCGACCGGCGGCGGCGTGGGGCTCGTTTTGAGTCGTGGGCGGCGTCGTCGTCGGCGCACGCCGGGTAAAATCATCAGCGGCGGCGCACGGCCCCTTTTCGTCGGCGGCGTGGAAACCGAAACAAGTTCAAAAAGTTCTTTACTGCGTCTTTTTTTTTGCATAATAAGCTTAAATTCAGAGCTTTTAGCACTAACTGCAGAAAATTACATACGACATTACTACAAGATATTGGCAATCGTTTCGTAAATGCTTTGTTTTTGAGCATGCATACTGCAAATGTGAGAAAAAAATGAGGCGAGGGGGGGGGGTACTTATCTCAAGTTGTGTACAGCAAATAATTAATTTTTAGGGAAGTTTTGACCCCCCCCCCGTTTAGCATTCGTCTAATAGCGATTACCGTGGCCGGGACTGAACACGCATCAGAGCACCATGCCACCGCGCTACGTATGTTGAATGTATGTTTATTGCTTCCACAAATGTGCAGCAATATTTTAGATGCGGAAGCATCTTATACTCGCGCCTTGTAGTGCGCCGTCCGCGCCGTCCGCACCGTTTCTCGAACATTCGACAGCTGACGCGCGCGCATGCGCCGTCGCGTCGTCGCCCACCATCTGTGCCGCGCGCGCTTCTCCTTCGAGAACATTCGACAACTGACAGCGCATGCGCCGTCGCGCTGTATATATACTCAAGGTCGGCGCTCGCTCGCTCAGTTGCCGCTCGTCGGTTGGTTTGTACGGCGCGTCGACGTCCAAGGTCGCGGTGAAATGAAGTCCAACGAATCTACAAACACAATGATCGACGTCCCTTCGATCAGCGCCGCCCTTTCGCATACGTGTGTACGTGTTCACTCATATAACACCCCCTCCTACAACCACGTTAACCAATTTAGCCATCGACCCAAGTAAGTCGCAATTTAACACCCCATTTCACAACCACGTTAACCAATTTAGCCATCGACCCAAGTAAGTCGCACTTTAACACCCCGTTAACCCATTATATGCTCCGCATCCTCCTCAGTGTTCCCCCAAGGGAAGCTTCGGGCAATTTTTAATAAGGTACATGATGAGGACCATGTTTTTTTTCTTTGCATTTTATATGCTTGAGTCAGTTCTCTATCGCATATCATGGCATTTTATATATGCTCCCATCAGTTTCCTCTCGCAATTTTTTTGGTGCTGTGTTTGAATATGTTTCAGAAGATTCATGGCGGCAACCTGCTGGCATATCAATTGAAAGAACGACGAAGCCAGCCTTGAAGGACGCGCGCACGCAACAGAATTTAACACGCAAGCTTGGACGTCAGTATTTTCAATGAAGCATCACGGTTCGAAAAGAAAACCAAAACGCACATGCGCTACACGTGATGCAGCTAGTACAGATAAAAACACTGGACCCCAGACAATCACATAATTAAAAACTAACACGTGCCCATGTGCTGTAAAAACTATTAAGATTTAACGCAGAGCATGAGACAGTCTATATTACATTTCTATAAAAAGATTATCAGCGTCTTTTTGTGATAACGCTATAAGGTACATGATGAGGACCATGTTTTTTTTCTTTGCATTTTATATGCTTGAGTCAGTTCTCTATCGCATATCATGGCATTTTATATATGCTCCCATCAGTTTCCTCTCGCATTTGTATCATTGCTTGGTATTGTTAAAAAACTGAGCAACCGCACACTCTGCAGTCGAGCAGGCGAGTCTCCTCCACTGACGTGACGGATATTTCAGGTTCTTTGAGTGTCCCTTCTGGCCTAAGCACACTCTACCGCAATACAAGGAATGGCTAACAACCCTGTCCTTCCCTTCTTCTTCCTCCTACAACAAGGAAACGGTATGCGATACGTATGACTTCTGACAAAATAATGAGCCTTAAATGTACATTTCTCTTCTCACATTTGCCAGTAATTAGGTTAATCAATTAGATTGTCAGTAGTGCCTGCTCCTTGATTTCCGGTTTTTGATGATCTTTTTTGATGATCTTTGATGATTGCCAAAGCAACATGATGCCGATAATTCGGCAACTTTTTTCACGCTATGAGAAATTGTATACTACCACTCACCCACTTTCACGAGTACCTGAAGTTCCATCTGTTTCTTTTTTAACTTCCTTTTCGTTTCAACTCAATCCTGCTGCCTTACAACGGGGACTCAAACGCTGCAGCTTTTCAATGAAGGCTCTCCAAGTACCACCTGATTCCCTCCGCGATTGTAGGTATGCGTGACCCCCTAAAAATGCATATTCTTCTACTAAAAGTCTTTCGGAGCAAAAAAAAAGAGTGTGGGGGGGGGCAGGGGATTACAAAAGAGTACATTACATTGCCAGTGTCAGATGAGCTTTTGCAGCTTTTCTTCTTGTTTTTTTTCTTAAACTGGAGTAGCTATGGAATCGCACACATGTACGTATCGATGGAACGTGTTGTTGGGACCGGCCCAGAGCAACACCTTTTTTAGAAGGTGTTGCCCCAAGTCGCGGAGAAAGTGGTGAGTCCTTTCCTCTTCCTCCTAATACAAAGAACAGGTCGTCGGAGGGCTGTGGGCCTGCTGATGGCCGTCCAAATATGTGCTCCTGACCCAGAAAGTGGAGCGCTATGCAGCCGGACGGACGGTGTTCGACGAAAACCACTGCAATGGTCCCCAGCCACAACGGCTTGAAGAGAGCGGTGTCACGGTGGATGATAACCAGCCCCGATAATTGAGCAGGGAGTTTTAGTACTGGGTACCCAAGCGGCTTGCGTACCGAGGACGTTGGGGTGGCGGTATTGCATATGCGCGAAACCCCAAACAGATGCGTCACGAGATCGCTGGGGCCATGCGTTCGCGCGGCCACAAACATTGCTGCCGCCACTGGCCTCCTAGCGGAAATAAGCTGCCCTGGCGCATCATGTTACCCGTCGCGTCACCCACCGTCACGGCGAGCAAAGCCGAGGCTGGCCAGAGCCACCACTTTCACTTTTAAGTTTTAAGCACAAATATTATAGTGGCTAGCCACTATACATATATCATGGCACAAAGGCGCCAAATCTCGGACAGCATGGATCGGCCGCCTTGTAAGGTCCACCTTCGCAGGAACTCACGGTATCCGCATTGCGGATACTCTAGCTGTCGAGATAAAATAAGCCAAAGTGCGAGCATCAAGAGCGGTCTTATTGTTTCAGCCAGATTACCAAAGCTAGAATGGCCTGGAACATAGGAACCGAAAATATACGAGCTCCCGACCCGCTGAATAAGTGGCGCCATCTAGCGCAGCCAGAGTGAACCAGACAATCACAACATTGTTATTACAGAAACATTGTGCATTGTACGTCTGGTCCAAAAACCACGCAGTGGCTTTATTACAAATTAGTAACCTTTTTAATCATTTTCACCTCAAAAACATTACGCGTTTTTGTTCATGACTGTGGTTGCACAAAAAGTCACAAGATGTCAGCACTATCGTTACAGTAACCTTGTATTTTTCACTTTTTTGCGTATACCAGGATACTGTACATGATAATAAAAAAGTTTCGTGATTTTGCCACAACGGTGATTCAATTCTATGTAAGTTAAAAATGCAGTTTAAATGCACTTAGCATCACCATTTATGGTTTGCGAAAACGTAAAGGCATATAAGTTTACATACGTATGAGGAGCTCAAAATGTTGAAAGACGCGCGTTTCGGTAAGACGGTAAATGCAAACTGGTATCCGGTAACACGATAACGTAAAGAAGTATACGTACAAGCTAAAAGGTACACAGAGTTGCACGTTACACCGCTGCTGTGTTGCGCTTGTCGGACTATGACCGGCCGTCTGGATTGCTTGGCATTGATGGTGCCGGCTGCAGTCGCAAATACACCGTGGTCGCAAGTGTGGTGCATACGAAAAAGCTTTTTCTTTCTTTCATGTTGATAACTCTCATATTATTTAAAAATAAATAATTGAAAGTAGTTTACTTCATGTCGCTATGTGTGTTTAATTTAATATTTTAAATCGTAAAAATAATTAAACAATACTTACGCGACAAGACGCTAAGGCGCTGCGAGCGCGTGTGACCTTCATGTGGCTCGCATTTGCATGCGCACTGCTATAAGGCATTTCAGTTGGGTATGGGTTGGGTACGCAACGCCGCGCGCCGCCAAGCCCGCAACGCCCCAAGATCTTGCGTACCCAGCACTAAAACTGTCTAGCGTGGCGAGCGGCGGTCCTTTTCTTGCTTAATTGCACGAGCGTGAGACCTATGCCCCAGCCCTTCTCACATCAGGAAAGGGACACGTTAAACTGTAGTGGCAATGCCTAGTAAAAAACGTTGACCTGCAGGTGGGCGTGGGCTCAGTGGAGACATCTTCGTCCGGTTTCACGATTCCCATCACGCGGCAAAATGCTTGTCCCGTATTTATTTTAAATAAACGTCAAGTTTCCTTCTACTGAAGGAAATTTGGTATCTTCAAGCTGCCTCGACCCCGTCTTTCCGATTCTCCTGTGCCAGAACAATCGGACACAACACTTTAACAACCTCCAGAACCGCTAATATCTCTCCAGAGTTTAATGCCGTTTCGGAATATGTCCTATACAAGGTTTTTTTTTTCATTTCGCAATTTTATCAATTATTTGGTTTCTCGCATGGCGATAATCAATGGTAAAACACTATGCACGATTCAAATTATCTTTCTGAATATCTCGTACAACATGCTGAAAGGAGGTCGATCAGTCTGTATAGTTTGTGGATGAATGGTGAAACAAATCACGTCATGTGTTGATGAAGTCGATTCGTGTATGCGCATGATGGGAAGTTATCAGGAGAAGAGGAAGTGTGTTAGGACAGTTGTTGCGTCACTCGCATGGCGATAAAAGTGATAATCTTTAGCGAACTATACTTTATAAGAAACCACCTAAAAGCACAAAAACAGCGAAGGAACCAGACAGGACCAGTGAAGACTAACAACTAAATATTTATTAGAGAGAGCCCCCCACGCATGAATCATCAGCGCTTGCGTAAATAGGCTATCTGAGCCTCGTATATTGCACAGTTAACAATACAAAGCCAAGAATTATGCATATAAAGGTGTCGCAAACAGCGCATTTCCACAAAGCCAAAATATTGTCGCGGGGTCATGACGTGGCCGAAGACAGGAGACTTTATGTTGGGATTTAACTGTTTATTTGGGTGAACCTGTGCCTGGTAAACGGAAAGTCCGATTACAGTAGCAGTCTTGAACAGAGAGCAGTGAACAGAGCGTCAGACATCGATCAACTACTGACAAGCGGCGAAGTACGTCGGCATTTATACTCTTGCCATCGAATGTTCTAGCGTTATCGCTGGCGGCGGCGTAGGTTCCGTAATAATCTGTACAGTTCGCGGAGTGGGAGTTATCTTACTGAAATGATGGTTTCTGACAGGGCAAAAGCACTCAGACGCTATTGGAAGACTTCTCTGATCAGCTGAACGAGGCGTTCGATAACAACAAAGTTGCCTGTGCGTTCCTTCTTGACTGCAGCAAGGCGTTCGATAGTGTCCATCATACCTTGTTATGGATAAACTTTTTCAGTTAGGGTTTAGGGGTGCTTTCTGGTCTTTGTTGGCAAATTTCCTCCAAGGCAGGCGTCAACTGGTATCCGTTGAACAATCTCACAGCGCGTTCCAAATCATCAAAACCGGAGTTTCACGGGGATCAATTCTTAGTCCGCTGCTATTCAATCTTTTTGTAAATGACCTTCACAGCGTGATACCAGTTTCTTTATATCAATACGCCAACGACACTGTGATCGTGACGACTGCAAACAACTTTTATGAGGCGATTACTCTTCTTCAGTCAGCTGCCACTAAAGCCATGGATTGGTTCCGAGATAACCTTATTAATATAAATGTGTCTAAGACTAATCTAATCTGCTTCCATAATCCATTGAAGAAAGTAACCCTTGACTATCCTTTCATTTTGTATTGTTCTGACTAATCATCCTGCTCTTGTAGGCCATTACAGTAGTCATCTGTTGTGAGATACCTTTGCTTATACATTGACAGCGACCTTTCCTGGAATAGTCATCTCGCCTATGTTTGCAAAAGACTTCGCGCTGTGTCATGTCTATTATATAACATAAAATACAACATGCCGTTTTCAGTACGTAAGATGATAGCACACGCTTTAGGTTATAGTATACTGCATTACGGAATAACCATTTACGGACACTGTGCTGTCCGATGGCACAATAGAATAAACAAAATATTGCGTTTGATTTTAAAAAATATATCTTACGAACTGAACATGAATTCTGAGAGACATTTTCAAAACGCTGTTTATGCCAAACTTCAATGATCTGTTAATTCAAACTGTTGTTTTAAAACATTTCTGGTCCAAAGAATTCCTAGTTCCGTATGTTACTTCTCGTTCTTTGGCCCAAAGTACGTTACTGGAGGCCGCGGTGCTCAACAACCTATGGAACTAGAATACGAGCCCATTATGTCCCAACCTATTTCAATGTACTACCCCCAGCATTTTTCGCACAAAAACAAAATACAAATTGAAGAAACTGCTACGGCGTATCTGTCTACAATTATAATGCATGTCGTGTGTTATTTCATATACACTCATTCGCATGCATGATGCTGCACAATCGTCCAGTGTGATACTTTGCTTAAGAAGAATTTGCTATAATTCTGTTCTTTTTTCTTTTACACCTTTTCACTTTCAATCCTGTAACTATTGTTTAATGCTTGTAACTATTGCTTGTATGCCCTGTTGTTTCTAATCTTATATGCACGTTGTTTTTTATCCTATCATCCCTCTTAGGCCATGAAATACAATCTTGTAACGCGTCCGGTTTATTTTGCTGTCTGCCAGGCTCCAATTGGCTTTGGCAGGCCACCAATTGGCTTTGGCCAATTGTGGCTTTGGCCAATTGGCTTTGGTCAATTGGCTAGGCCTGCCAAAGCCACCAATTGACTTTGGCAGGCCTAGTCACATGTACTGTTTAATTTGAAGAAATAAAAGATATTAATATATTATTATTATTATTATTATTATTATTATTATTATTATTATTATTATTATTATTATTATTATTATTATTATTATTATTATTATTATTATTATTATTATTATTATTATTATTATTATTATTATTATTATTATTATGAGACCACGTCCGGTACGGCAGCAACCAGGTTATCTTTTTAATGTAGATGCACGAGCCAGAGAGCCAGCCCGCGTCACATACGATGATGATCACTACAATGGTTTTGTCATACAGATGAAAATAAAGTACATAGTCATCGCTCACACTATTTTCCCCCCTTCGCGAAAGAGGGCAGCAAGTTAGAAAGGATGGGACGCCGAATATACCGTTTCAGTCGAGAGACGTGGGCGATCGCGATGTGGTGGTGACGGTAATCAGGAGCCGCGTTGACAGGAGCAACGCGATAGTTGACTTCAGATGTTCGTTCGAGGACGGTGTATGGACCAAGCTGTCGGTGAAAGAATTTTTCGCAGAGCCCAGGTACACGAACAGGTGTCCACAAAAGGACTTCGTCACCTGGGCGGAACACAACAACTCGACGCTTCGCATCAATGTCGATTTTTCTCTTGTCCTGAATGGTAGCAGTGTTGGCGCGGGTGATTTCACGGCAGCGGGCGACGCGAGCGGCGAACTCTTCCGGGAGAGATGAAGATAGATTGGAAGATGTGGACAAAAAGGTGGTGTCCAGAACAAAATTCGGTACACGGCCATACACCAGAAAAAAAGGGCTGAAATTCGTCGTACGCTGTATGGCAGTGTTATATGCGAACGTGACGAAAGGAAGTATTGTGTCCCAGTTTTGTGATCCGGTTGCACGTACATAGAGATCATGTCGGACAAAGTTTGGTGAAAACGCTCAGTCAGACCATTAGTTTCTGGGTGATACGCTGATGTGGTCTTGTGGATGGTGTTAGAGGCCTGTAAGACTTCAGCAAGGACATGTGAAAGAAATGTCTTGCCACGGTCACTAAGGAGCACACGCGGTGCGCCATGTCGTAAAATAATGGCACGAAGAAAAAAATCGGCTACTTCCGAGGTAGCACCAGATAAAAGAGCTTCCGTCTCCGCGTAGTGAGTAAGGTGGTCTACGGCAGTAACAATCCAACGGTGACCGGCTGACGTAAGCGGAAGAGGTCCGATAAGTCTATGCCCACAAACTCAAAGAGAGTGGACGGGCACGGCAGTGGTTGCAATGGCCCCGCGGGAAGATACGTGGTACGTTATCGGTGCTGGCATGACGCGCAGGAAGCGACGTACTTGGCGACAGAAGTGGAAAGGCCAGGCCAAAAGCAGCGAGTCTTGAGGCGTCGGAAGGTCTTGTCAGCAACATTTGCAACATTCGAGCCGCAACAGCAACAATCATCAACATTCGCCGCAATCAGCAACATTCGCCGAGCCGCACGATGAACTCCCTGCGAAGATGGTTCTACAGACTAACGAAGGAGGATAATTCAGCCCTTGCACAGTTCTACTGGGCTGATCAAGAGCTCAATCTTGTGGCTACCGAGTTGGACAGCTTTGACGGCCGAAAGGACGCAGAGCGATGATTTGCATTGATCAACCAGCTTCGTGTCTGTCAGGATAGGGTGCTAGGGATTTGCCATGACATCATGGATGAAGCCATCCCCGATGCTCGAGCGAATCGAGGCTTCACTGCAAAGTTTCCCGATGATGTGCTGCAGGAAAACATGTCTGACCTGCTTTGGTTTGGTGCTGAGTGTCTTGCTGTGGGCTCAAATATTATGAACAGAGAGCAGGAGAGCTCTCAGATGAGGCCATTGGCGAGGGCTCTTACAAGGTCTTTGGACAATGTTCGCTGCCTTTTACGGGAACGGTGCCTTCGAAACCCGCATGAATACCCGGCACCTCCATCACTTATGAGACCACGTCCGGTACGGCAGCAACCAGGTTATCTTTTTAATCCAGATGCACGAGCCAGAGAGCCAGCCCGCGTGACAAACGATGATGATCACTACAATGGTTTTGTCATACAGATGAAGATGAAGTACATAGTCATCGCTCACACTATTATTATTATTATTATTATTATTATTATTATTATTATCTACTACAGTCCCGAAGCTTCTCGAAAACTGCAGGCGCTGTTTGCGCTGAGAATCGTGTAGTGTATTGGGGCGATAACAAAGCTTGAGGAATGGAACATGGCAATATCAACGCCACGTGCGCTCGTTGACTAAAAACAAAGGGTTCGCATCACATATGTCCCGTTGCCTTTTTTTATATTGATAGGCTTCGCGACTTTCATAATAAATGTTAATTCTCAATTCCTTTTTTTATGGCACCCTGATTTTAAATCAGGGGCGCGCAGCTACAGCCTTTGCAACGCAGACGTACGTGAGTTTGGAAATTCCTTGTGATGTGGCCGTGTCTACAAAGGTCCGAAGAACCGATTAGCTTCAATGACAGACGCTCGTGAGATTTTCAGCATCATGTGACTACAGCACCGCCGCTACTGTCACTCTCCGGAGAATCAGTCGAGGTGCAATGCGGCCAGAGAACCATTGTTAATATGCAGAGAACACCTACCACTTTCATCTGCCATAGCCCCTCCTTGCACAAGGGCATTTTTTGACGGGCCGTAAATGGAAGCAAAATCATATAATACAACAAGTTTTTTTATTGTAAATACTGATGTGCAGTAAATTAAGTGGGGAAAGTATAAAAAAATATCCAAAATGATTGCTTAATCGTCGTCACAAGTTTTCCTTGTGTGCTCTTTTCTTGAAGTTAGCGCGATTATACCTTTTTAGTGAAAATTGATATTAATATAACGTTTGGCAGTTGTATAAGTAAGCATACTGAGAAAATGATGATGAATTTTTACTCCTCTGCTATCCGCCCTTTGTGAAATAAAGGCCTGCAAACTAGGCAGAAAATTTTTAAATGTTAAGTTTGAGATTTCTTACAACAAAATCTACATTACGCAGACACTCGAAATGTAATTGAGCGTAAGGACCAGTACGCCTATATGTAGCCAAACAAATTTGAGGTACCTATTAATAATATATTTTTAATTATTTCATCGGCTAATTCGAAAAACGCAGCAGAGCAGATAATTAAACGTGGCATTCCAAATCTCCGTCATTGTTGATTTACTGTGCTTCGAAAACAATTTTTATGGCAAAATAAATTGCAAATCTCTTCTTTACACAGGTTAGGCAGCTAAATATAAGATTTTGAATGAAATTTAAGAGGTCGACCCGCCATGCTGTGTTCGATATTACGTGGAATCACCCAGCTTACGCCAGGTGCGTTGAGCGGAAAAATGTGTAGACGAAAAATGTCGGGGTCTGCAGGAATCCAATTAACCCCGTCGTTCTACGTTGCAACCAAGTATTCTGTCGCAAAGCCACCGTCCAAGGCACAAGCGCTACATACCAGCTTCCCGCTTCTGGTGTTGATGACATCCATGTCGCTGTTGGCTTCGTTACGCAACAGTAAACATTCGTCCAAGGCACAAGCGCTACATACCCGCTTCCCGCTTCTGGTGTTGATGACATCCATGTCGCTGTTGGCTTCGTTACGCAACAGTAAACATTTGACTGTTTAACATGTCTGCGTACCTTTTTTACATATCTTTATGAGACAAAAAATACACCACCTACCTTTCATTAACATTGATACTCAAGACACGTGTGACCCTTCGAAGTTTCGCAATCGGGGCTGCACGACACGAGATCCGTTCCACGCATGATCGCAACACATATCACCCTCCTGTGCGCAACTAGGTTGCTCTGTAAGCGCATATATGACGTACAATACGCACAACAGCCACAGATCGCATTACCTTGAGGATTACATAACGCCGTTCCAATTCTCTCATTAATTCTTCATCCCTTCCGCCAGGGACATCACGCCAAAGAGATTAAAACTCTAATGCAGAATGCGGCGCGCGCACGAGGTGGGCCTGCAGAACAGATACACATACGTCAAGAACGACACACTGTTAGCTAAACGCCGCTGAATCGTTGACCAATGCAGCTTGAATTGGAATGGTCACCATCCAAGTCCACAAATAAGGTGCTGCTTAATCTTACAAACTAAAAAATGCAGACACATTTTGTCTGCTACTGTGACATTTATTCTCAGTGTGCAATAATACCTTGGTTATAAAACGCAAACCTTTATTTACAAGTATACCTAATATTTATTATCAACGTGAAACAAGTTATGTATTTGCCTGTGCTTTGAACCCCTGATGAGCAAAGCCCCTTCTTTTCTCACAGAATCTATCCGGGTAATTTGGATCTGGGAAAGGCTCGGGGGTGGTGCGGTCAAAAAAAGAAGTGGCTCTTGCGCCGCACGGAAGTGACGTCACTTTATAAATTATAATCTAAGTCTATTTAAATGCATAAATTATCAAAATATAATGCGTTAAACCTACAAAAGTTTCACTAAAGAAATGTTTGGTAAGTCAATCAATTTATATTTGATCATTAAACGCATATTACAAATACAATAAATACAGGGGCGCCATGGGCGCTGCGGATGACTCGGTTCGAGCTGTCACGGTGGATGACGTGTTTTTTAAGCGCTCCCGATCGACTGTGCAAAGAAGTGTTTTTGCATGTTTTGAGCTTGTCTTTATAATTATAAGGCAGCAGTTGAAATCTTCGTAGCACTTATTTTAAGGCACGGCTTTTTCGGGGGCCAGTAACCAGGTATTTATTAGTTAGTGCGTGTGTGTGTGTGTTTGAATTTTTTGTTGTTGTTTTTTGCCACCCTGTGGGAGAGGTGCGCGTGCCTTGAACACGCAAATTTTTCTAGTAGAGCTTAGACTTTCTTTTTTTTCGTAGTGCAGGGCCCAAGTTTAATAATTATCGAGTATAAGGACAATTGGGGTCAGAAAGACATGGTTAAAAAGACTGTAAAGTGTTCAGGATGAGGAGTGGGTTTGAAAGTGGACCCAAGCGTAGAAGCGGGTGGAGAAGAGGCTGACGCGAAGTGTAGGCAATGTGAGGTCGAGGAAAACATGGAGAAAATGATGGTTGCCCAGAGTGAACTGCTGATAAGAATCGCCGAGCTAGAGACTGCGTTGGCGACAGAGCAAGAGAAAACGAGGGCAATGGGAGAAAGACTGAAGTCCGCCGAGGAAGCGCTAGCGAAGCTGAACAAAGAAGCGACCTACCGAGAGAACAGTAGGGAACCGGCAACCAGAACGGTGGAGAAGGAAAAGCAAGCAAGTTTGGAAAAAACAGGTTTAGCCGGTTCAACTGTCGCAAGGCCCAGCTTCAGCGAGGTAGTGGTGGGGCAGGGAGGGAACAAAGCAGCCGGCGTCACAGGTGCAAGTAGCCCCCAGGTGCAGAACGCTCCAGCTGAGAAGTCACAGCATGTGATAATCGCCGGGGACTCGAATTTAAATCCCTGCACAGAAGCCATCAAAGAGAGGGTAAGAGGTGACAAGAGGGTTGCAGTAGGGGCGTTCCCAGGACGCAAGCTGGAAGCAGTCACGAGGCAAGCGAGCGCAAAACTCAAAACTACAGCTGATAGACGAAACCTCGTGATAATTTCAGGCGGTTTAAATGATGTCTTAAATAAAGATACAGCAGGACTAGCAACCACACTGGCGGAAGGCGTCGATGACATGCGCACCACTTCTCCTCAGGTGCAGGTAGTGATATGCACGATACCGGAGGTACCGGTGCGTGATAGCAACCTGCAAAGAGCGGTTGTCAACGCAAACCAAGATATATGGCGGATGAGTCGAGAGAAAGGCTTTGAGGTGGTGGAAATAAACAGAGAGGTGCATAGGTGGGGTGGTTTTCAACGAGACAGAATTCACTTCGATGGGCGGCTAGATCATGAGGTGGGTTGGCGACTTGCAGGATGTGCAGTAGCTTTTTTTTTGGGGGGGGGGGGCAAGCAGCCTTTCGTGGTGCAAGATAGCTAGTAACGAGGAAAACAACCAGGGAGACTCTTTGACCGGTGGTACGGACAGATAAGGTTCCAAAGTGGCACCAGTATCTAAGATAGGTAGAATCTAGGGCATAAATAGACGTAGTGGCACGAGCGCCCAGCCAATTCAGACATAGGGTATGTTATGGTGTTTATTAGCCGGCACACAGCGAGTATACACAATGGCGACAGTAACGGCCAAGCACGGACTCTCCACGCGAGCAGCGTTCTTTTTGGGTAGACTCACTAGAAAGCACTTGAGAGTTTGACCCATTTCGGTGTTCGGCGGCTTCTCTACAATTACCCCGGGGTCGAAGAGGGAGCCGCCTGGCGACCTAACAGCTTGTCACTACGAGCGGGTCATAGTAAGCCTTCAGGCGCTCCACGTTGACTATGTCGCGCCCGCAACGGCGCATGTCCGAAGATGGTTCAATTGGCTCAATAAGATAGTTAACTGGAGATGTGCGCTTGATCACACGGTAGGGACCTTCATAATTCGGGAGTAGTTTGGAATAAAGGCCAGCTACAGAGGTCGGGATTGAGAGCCATACAGGGAACTGAGAAGGAACGTGGGCTCAGAAGTAGCGGAGCCATCACGAATACTCTTCTGCCGCTCTTGCTCATGCGTCGTAAAAGTCTTGGCAAGCTTGCGGCACTCTTCAGCAAGCCTGGCGGTCTCGGAAAGAGGTGTACACTCAGATGGATCCGGCGTGTACGGGAGTATCGTGTCGATGGTGTGTGACGGGTGCCTTCCGTACAGCAAGAAGAAAGGTGAAAAACCGGTCGTGCTCTGAGGGGCGGTGTTGTAGGCGTAGGTGACGAAGGGCAGTATACTATCCCAATTCGTGTGGTTGGCGGCGACGTACATCGACAGCATGTCGCTGAGAGTGCGGTTAAAGCGTTCGGTCAGACCATTCGTCTGCGGGTGGTAAGCAGTACTTTTGCGGTGGAAAGAATGGCACTCAGTGAGAATGGCGTCGACGACTTCTGACAAGAAGACATGGCCTCGATCGCTGAGAAGCTCCTGGGGTGGACCATGGCGCAGTATGAATCGATGCAGTAGGAAGGACGACACATCACGCGCAGTAGCCACAGGGAGAGCGGCGGTTTCGGCGTATCGCGTTAAATGATCTACGGCGACGATGTCCCAGTGGTTGCCAGTGGACGTCAGAGGGATGCATATTATTGAGTGGTCCATACAAATCGATACCTATGCGCCCAAACGGACGGTCAGGGCAAGGTAACGGTTGCAGACCGGCTGGTGACTTGTGTGCGGATAGTTTCCGGCGTTGGCAAGCGAGACAGGAGCTAACGAACTGCTGGACGTAGCGGTACATCCCGCGCCAGACGTAGCGTTGTCCAATGCGATGGTAGGTTTTGAATACTCAATAGTGCGCGCATTGTGGATCAGAATGGAAGGATTCACATATGCGAACGAACTGCTGGACGTAGCGGTACATCCCGCGCCAGACGTAGCGTTGTCTAATGCGATGGTAGGTTTTGAATACTCCATAGTGCGCGCATTGTGGATCAGAATGGAAGGATTCACATATCTCCGACCGCAGACTGCGGGGTATGACGAGTAGCCACTGCCGGCCATAGGCGTCGTAATTGCGTCGGTGTAGGAGGACTTCACGAATGGCGAAATGATGAGCTCGAAGACGCAAGGCACGTGTGGATGGCGTTGCTGACGGATCAGAGAGCAAGTCGATCAGTTGGGCGATCCAATTATCTTTTAACTGTTCGGTAGCGATGATGTCAACATCAATGGCAGAAACAGCAACCGAGGATACTGAGAAGAGCGCGTCAGCTTCAGGCAGAGGGGAGCGTGAGAGGGCGTCGGCGTCAGCATGCTGGCGTCCGTTGCGGTAGAGCACGCGGATGTCGTAGTCTTGTAAGCGAAGAGACCAACGAGCGAAGCGGCCTGAGGGATCCTTCAATGATGACAGCCAGCATAGTGCATGATGGTCGGTGACGACATCGAATGGGCGACCATACAAATAAGGTCAAAACTTTGTAAGGGCCTAGACGATCGCCAGGCACTCTTTTTCCGTGACGGTGTAGTTTGTCTCGGCTCTCTTGAGCGTACGGCTTGCATATGCCACGACATAATCAGGGAACCCGGGTTTGTGCTGCGCCAGGACAGCGCCGACGCCTACACCACTGGCGTCCATGTGCACCTCCGTTGGGGCCGTAGGGTCGTAGTGGCGGAGAATGGGAGGAGACGTCAAGAAATGGCGGAGCTTGAAGAACGCGTCGTCGCACTCGGACGACAACGAATTGAGGGGCCCGTTACTTCCAAGGAGCTTCGTCAGCGGTGATATAATCGTGGCAAAGTTTCGTATGAAGCGTCCGAAGTATGAGCGCAGGCCCACAAAACTACGCAGTTCGTTGACGGACGCAGGTTTTGGGAATTCGGCCACGGCCCGAAGCTTGGCTGGGTCAGGAAGAATGCCATCCTTGGACACGACGCACCCTAGGATGGTGAGTTGGCAGGCTGCGAAGCGGCACTTCTTCAGATTTAGTTGCAAGCCGGCATCGCTCACACGTGCGAAAACTTCTTTTAGGCGTTGGAGATGCGTGGGGAAATCTGGAGCGAAGACAAAAACGTCATCGAGGTAGCACAAGCACGTTTGCCATTTCAAGTTGCGCAGAACAGTGTCCATCATGCGCTCAAATGTCGCAGGTGCATTACACAGACCAAACGGCATGATGTTGAATTCGTACAAGCCGTCGGGTGTGATGAAGGCAGTCTTCGGTCGAGCATCATCAGACAGGGGTACTTGCCAGTACCCCGAGCGCAGATCTAGAGAAGAAAAAAATTGGGCTCCGTGAAGGCTGTCGATTGCGTCATCGATGCGCGGCAGGGGGTAGACATCCTTGCGAGTGATCTTATTGAGCCGTCTGTAGTCTACAAAGAACCTCACAGAACCATCTTTCTTCGCAACAAGGACAATGGGAGACGCCCATGGACTGTCCGACGGCCGAATGACGTCGCGTCAGAGCATATCGTCAACCTGCTCGTTAATTTCCCGGCGTTCAGCAGGCGACACGCGGTATGGACGTTGCCGTAATGGTGGATGGGCACCAGTGTCGATACGATGCTAACAGTGGACGCGCGACCGAGAGAACTTCACCCGACATCGAAAGAAGAACGGTATTCTTGCAACAGGTCTAGAAGCTGGGAATGTGTACTGACGTAAGGTTCTTATTATTGTATGTGCCAAATACATCAGGAGATGATGGGTCAGAAGTAGAAACAGCACTGATGGTACGCGAATCGGGACAACGCGAGTCTTCGGGTACGTCTAGGACTTGTGCGTCGTCGACTGGTTTCACTCTGCCGAGACATTCCCCTCGAACGAAGGTAACACTGTACGGGTATGGGTTGGTCACGAAAATAGCGGCGTTGCCCTGGGTGATTTGCACGGTCGCAAAACGTACTAGCAACTCTTTCCTTCTGGAAGCATGGTCGGATGGCGAAACGAGCGCAATTGTGTCGGAGAGACCGGTGCAGTAGACCGATACACCCATTGTCGAGCTTGGAGGCACTATAGTATCGTCTTTCACGAGAATCTTGCTCAGTGTCGAGGGACCGTTTTCTGGCATCAATTGCGAAAAGGGCAAGAGTTCAATTTCGGTGGCGAAACAATGAAACGGCGTCATTGTGGGAGAGAAAATCCCATCCCAGGATGACGTCTTGAGAGCATGCAGGAATGATTATGAATTGGGCGACATACAGAATGTCCTGCACGACAACGTGAGCTGTGCAGCCTGCTGTAGGATGAATACGATGTCAGCTAGCGGTACGAAGGGACAACCCAGAAATCAGCGTCCTCACTTTTCGAAGCAAGCGGCAAAGGTTTTCGTTCATAACTGATACCGCAGCTCCAGTGTCAATAAGAGCAGATGCATGAACACCGTCCACAAGCACGTCGATGACATTAGGTGAGCGGCTCTGAGGGCTTTCACAATGCGATAGCGTCGCAGTCCTTGCCTCTGGGACTGCGACGACTAGTTTTCCCGCTCATGAGCACCCGCCCTTGGCCAGATGGGGGACAAGAAACGACGTCGTGGAGACGGCGATCTTCGAGATGGACCTAGGCGAGACCGAGGTGGCATAGACAGCGGTTCTTCGCGATAAGGGCGGCTGAGTTGGCCAGCAACAGGTGAAGAAATTGGAGCCGGCTGTACGCGATGGCAATAACGGGCCACGTGACCGGCGCAACCGCACGAAAATGTGCGCCATCTGTTCACCGGGGTAAGTGTCACCCATGTCGCAAGGGCCGATGGACGGAACGGTGGCTGCATGGTGGACTGAAGCTGAGGCTGAAAGGTTACGTCAACATACGTAGCGGGCATACCCGCTGCAAAGGACGGAGGTCGAGCGGTAGCTTCGGCACGGGTCAGAGAAACGGGTGCTGGAACGACTTGAGGCGGCCTGGCGACCACTTGCGCGTAACTCAGGGGCGCAAGAGCCGGAGGCTGTGGGGGGTGGTACGCAGGCATTACCTCCGCTATTTCCTGTTCAATCGCTCGACGAATGGGAGGGAGAAGGGTAGTAGCCAATTTTTGAACAGCCGGTTGGTGGGCAAAGGGCAGGAGCGAGACTGACGCCCGATTTCCTCACGGATTAAGAACTTTAGGTCTGCCATCAGTGCCACTTGGTCACAACTGACCTCTAAGCCAGCAAGCGTTGCAGCTCGTTGTGGAGAGCGTCGGGTCATCGAACGCTGCCGGCGGAGCTCCTCGTAGCTCTGGCAGTGTGATGACCTCAGCCACTGTGCCGGGGTTTTGGCGAGCAGCATTGTGAAGGCATCATCGTCAATGCCTTTCATGATGTTCCGGATCTTGTCAGACTCGGACATGATGTGATTAGATTTGTTGCATAGGTTTAGGACGTCTTCAATATAGCTGGCGAATGACTCACCAGCCTCCTGAGCACGTTCACGTAAGCGCTGCTCGGCTAGCAGCTTGCGAACAGCAGGGCGGCCGAAGACGTTGATGATCGCGTTCTTAAAATCGGACCAGGTGGCAAAATCGGACGCGTGGTTGTTGTACCACAAACTGGACATCCGTAAGGTATAATACCAAGTTGGTCAGCTTCCCGTCCTCGTCCCATTTGTTGGGGACGCTCACGCACTCGTAAATGGCGAGCCAGTCCTCCACGTCAGTGCCATCGGCGCCAGTGAAGATGGGTGGATCGCGGATCCTGGGGACACCGGGACAAGGGGGTGGCATGATAGGAGGCGTTTGCTGAGAGGCGTCGTGGGACATGGTAGATTGCAGGGTTCGTGAGCGTAGTTCCAAAGGCATCGAAGGGGATCGCAGAACTCTCCACCAACTTGTTATGGCGTTTATTAGCCGGCACACAGTGAGTATACACAATGGCGACAGTAGCGGCCAAGCACCGACTCTCCGCGCGAGCGGCGTTCTTTTTGGGTAGACCCACTAGAAAGCACTGGAGAGTTCGACCCACTTCAGTGTTCGGCGGCTTCTCTACAGGTGTATTAACATGCAGGGTGCTAGGAACAGGCTGAAGTGGGAAGAGATAGAAGAACAGCTAAGGGAAGAGAGGCCGATGGTATACGGTTTTGTAGAAACACATCTCAGGGACATGGAACAACCTCCGAACAATCAGGACTACGCGTGGGAATATTGTAATAGAACAGAAGGTAGAAGAAAGGGGGTGGTATTGGGGCATTCATTCATAAAACTACAGACTGGCAAAGGGTCAAGCAGGAGTGCAAGGAACATTTATGGCTAAAAGGGAAAGTGGCAGGTCAAATGACACTCCTTGGTTTCCTGTACTTGTGGACGGGAGCAAAGGCCAGAGAGGAAAACCAGGCAATGGAAGAGTGTATATCAAAGGGCATTCAGGAGTTAGGAAGAGAGTGCGAGATAATTATACTAGGAGACATGAATGCGCACATAAAAGATATAGATAGGTATACCGATCCGACAGGCAAAATGATCATGGATATGTGTAAAAGGCTTGATTTGATCATTTGCAGCAGTACCGAGAAGTGTGAAGGACAAATAACATGGGAGGTAGGAAGGCTGAAGTCGACAATAGATTATGCAGTGATGTCACATAGGATGTATGATAAGCTCAGGAGAAGGCACATAGATGAAGGTGGCTCCAGAAGTCTGGCTTGTGATCACAAACGTATCAAGCTAAGTTTTGGAAGAGCAGTGAAAGTGGGAAGGAGACAAGATGAGCAACTACAGGAAAATTTTTATCCAGAAAGTCAAATTGAAATAGCCACAAAACAAATTGAGAAATTAATTCCGGAGGATAATAAGACAGTGTGGACATACACGAATGAGCTAGAGCCTGGTAAGACGCGTGACAAGTCACCCCGGAAAAGAAGACACAAACCCAAAAGTTGGTGGGATGAGGAAGTTAAGACAGCCATAGCAAAACGTCAGGAAGCCTCTAGGGAACACAGACATGCTAAGCAGCGGTGTGAACCGACAGATGATGTTGAAAGAAAATGGTTGGTTGGTTGGTTGGTTCCTCAACACCTTGGCACAACCCACCTAGGGGGATAGGCCATGAATGGGACGGTGCCTTGCTTTTTAAATTAATTCACTTCTTGAAAGAGAGGGTTGGATTAATTAGGTAATATAGGTAATAATAAAAAGGTTTTACATTAAAAAAAGAACCTTGAAAAGAAAACATACAAACATACAAAAAAAGAGAAAAAAATAGATAACTCAACTGAAGTTACCCATTTTTTTTAGTTCTTTTAGATTCTCGTAAGAAATTTGTAACAGCGGTAAAAACGCTCCTGTGGCTGAATCCAAATGCGACTGCGCCAAATGAAAGAATCATCGGAAGTGTAAAGTTTAAGCCCAACTTTCGTAGGGGTTCTTCTAGTAGATTTTCCCTTTGAGTTTTCAATTTTCGGCATGACAAAAAGAAGTGCTCCAAAGATTCCCTCTCATTACAATAAAGGCACAAAGGCGAGTGTGCCAGACCCGACCTGTGAAGGTAAAAGTTCAATGAGGGGACTCGACAACGCAGCCTGGTAATTACTATTTCTTCCTTCCTTGATGAACACCACTTGTTCTTCCAAGGGAACTTTAGCTGTGTGAAGTCTGATACAAACAAAGGGGATTTTTCAAAGTTATTGGCTGTTGTGCGTTTTTCAAAGCGTGCTGCTGTTATATATTCAGAAGTAGGCAAAATAGGTAAAACAGGACAATCAAGGGAAGATACAGCTAGTGCATCTGCATGCTCATTTAGGGCTAAACCTCTATGGCCTGGTACCCAAACTAGTCGGACGAGTCGCACATGTCTAGGAATGAGCGAGTAGAAAGTTTCTAAGGTACGCGAAAAAGTTGGTGAGCTTAAGGCAGTACAGACCGAGAGACAGTCTGTTATAACAATCACCTCTGATAGATCTTGCGGCACTTTACGCAATGCAAGGACTATTGCCAGTAGTTCTGCTTGGTAAATAGGTGTAAAGTCGGGTAATCGAATTGCGAAAGCCCAATCTAGAGAGGATGATACGATTCCTACACCAGCCTTCTCACCATAAACCGAAGCGTCAGTCGCTATCACAGTGGATGTTTCTAGATTGGCCAAATTATCTTCCAAAATGCCATTTATATACTGATATGGTAAAGTTTTTGCATTCTTGGGATATATATCGTCAAATTCTATCCTAATTGCATCTACAGTGTTGAGCACAAGTGTTTCCCAAAGGTTAACTCTTAAGGGCTCCAAAAGTTTCTGAGTAAATATTACTTGAGGACACCTTACTTTAGGCCATTGGAGGTTGAAAAATGAGGTCTGCTGGCTAATGAACACATACTGTCCCCTCCGCTGAGGTGATGCATAAATTTTAAGGAATGTACGTACTGTTAGAATATGAAATCTTTTGATAAGAGAAGGCAGGCGGGATTCTTCGTATAGGATATTGTTGGCAACATATTTGGGTAGTCCTAGGCATAAGCGTAAAGATTCGCGTTCTAGCAGAATCAGTGGTCGAACTCTGTAGGCCGGAGCGCCAGAAAACAAAACACAGCCGAATTCTAGTATCGGTCGAATGTACACGCAATATATCATAATGAGCACGTCTCTACGCAAGCCGGCACGATAATTACTGAGCCTGCGCAGCATCCCTACGGTACGTGCTCCTTTAGCGGCCATGTTTTCTATGTGGGGACTCCAGTTTAGTGTTTCGGTGTAGGTTACCCCCAAGTACCTAACTGACTCGACCTGAGGTATGGTGTCCTGCCGGTACGTTAGTGAAATTCGCACTGGAGCATTTTGTGCGAAAACTATGATTGTACTTTTGTTTGTATTGAGGCATAGGTTGATATCCTCCAGCCACGTTTCCAGACTATTCATGTATGTCTGCAGAATCAGGTACAGTGTGTGAATATCCGCCGACGCAGCAAAAAATGCAATATCATCGGCATACACATAGACCTGTACATCTTGCTGTATGGAAATGGAACATAGTAGAGCATTAAATAATAAGGGCGATAGTACTGACCCTTGCGGTATACCTCTCGTTTGCCTGTATACTGAAGAGTTGACACCAGATTGCGAGCAGTAAAATTCTCTATCACCTAAGAAAGCATGGATCCAGGCGACAAAGTATTGAGGCAGTCCTAAATTCTGAAGTGAATCTAGCAGTTTAACATGCTCCGCGCTATCATAGGCTTTTGTGATATCCAAGGTTACCAAAGCGGAGTATTGTTTCTGATAGCGAGCAAGTTGGATTCTGCTTTCGAGATCCACGTGCGCACACCAAATGGAGCAACCACGCCTGAATCCAATCTGACATGGGCTCAGTGTCAGTTTTTCTGACATCCATCGATCTATACGTCTATATAAAATTCTTTCAACTAGTTTTACTAGGTTCGATGTAAGTGAAATGGGCCTGATATTATCTAATGTAAACCCAGCGCCTTGCTTTTTTAATAATGGAATCACTTTTGTCATTCTCCAATCAGGTGGGATCCAAGAGCTTCTAAGTGAGTGATTAATAATTTCGAGTAGGCCAAGTGGGAATATTTTATGCACAGATTTTATCACTGATGTCGTCATGCCATCAGGACCAGGAGCCGAATGGGGTAGTGTTCTGACTACGTTTGCTAATTCTGCAAGCGTAACCTCTTCAAAATCCTCAGCCCTTTGGGGGGACTGGGCTTGGTATGATAGAAGTGTCGTAAAGCGACTTTCTAGGCCCTGAGCTATATCTTCTAGAAGGGCCTTTAGTTCAACTGGTGATGATACTACAGATTCTATATTTCTTTGTACCGGAAGAACTTTCTGAGTTCTCAGAAAGCGAAAAAGTGCTTTTCTATTGACCGGCTTTGACAGGAACTCACATCGGTCGTTGTTAAATTTGTCCTTCGCATTAGCGATGGTTCTCTTAAAAATAGCGGCTGCATACTTATAATCACTCCAGTTCCTGGGACACTGGTTGAAGATTAATTTTTTCCATGCAGCCTTTCTTAGTCTATAAGCCCGCGAACAGTCCGCATTCCACCAAGGGTTGGTAGACGGTTTAGCGCTTTCAATGGTGAATTTTGATTTATTTAACGACTCTTTTAAAATGTCGCTAATTCTGATGGCGTCTAGTTCTGCATCATTCGTTTTATTAGATAAAGCGCCTTGTAAGGATTTCTCGAAAGCATTAAAGTTTACATGTGTTACGGCAGATCTATTCTTGGAGGTTGTTGGACATACCACCTCGAACAGTATTGGCATATGGTCACTACTTCTTCCCGAGTTAATCGCAGACCATGATAAGATGGAGAGGTTAGCGTTAGAAAAAGTTAGATCGAGTACCGAGGAGGACTGATTACACATAAAAGTAGGAGTTTTTGTGTTTATGCATATAAAGTTATTATTGTTCACCCAATCCCATAAACGTTTGCCATTCAGATCAGTTTTAAAACCCCAAGATATATGATGAGAATTGAAGTCACCTACTAATACAATATCTTTTTGGCAATATTGAACTGCAGTATCTAGGACGGAAGAATTTAGAACACCCGCAGGAAAAGAAGCATTAATAAATGAGAATGGGAGGGACCCAGGAATAGTAATGCTTATTGCTAAAATCTCGCTTTCGGAAGCCAATGACTGATAAATAATTTTAGCTCTATGGGCGATTTTAGATGAGATAAATATTGCCAAACCTCCACCCCGAGTTGGGCGGTCTAGACGAAATGTGCGGTAATTTTTAATCCTAAAATACTTATTTTCTGCAAGCCAAGTTTCTTGTAAAGCAACAATATCAGGGGAGTAATTATCGCAAAGTTGAAGTAAATCTGTGGCTGCTGAAAAAATGGAGCGGCAATTCCACTGTAGCACTTTTAAATTCCCTATTTTGAAGAGATACCAGCAGCACTCACTGCTTTCTCTAAGATGCTATCCTTTAAAAAAATTTTTTTGATGGGTTTTCCTTTTGATATCTCTTATTTCTTGATTTAGGACTAATTGAGGACCGTTGTGCCTCAGGAGAAGCACGTCGTTTCATATTTCTTGAGTCGGAGTCCATTTGTTCTGGTTGTGAGACATGAGAATCGGAGTCCGAGCTCCAATCTAGGTCTTGTACAAGAGGCTTAATTATTCTACGGCCAGTGTTCGGCGTGTCTGGCTTTGACTTCGAGGGGCCTGGTTCCGATGGAATATCAGTAACCTTAACTGGTGAAGGGGGCACGGTAGGTTGGTTACCTCCCTGCAATATTTGATTCAACTGAGTGCTCACTATTTGTGCCAATGACTCCGTTAGGCTCACGAATAGAGATTCCATAAGTTTTGTCATGGCCTTTTCCACCGTTGATGTTATTAAATCAGGCAACGATGAGTCAAGCATCTGGTTTGCCCGGTTGGCAACGGAGGCATAGCCACGTGAGCGCTCAGAAAGAATAGATCGGGCCTCACGCCGGGAGCATCGTTGTTGTTCGATGATCTCTAGAAGTTGCAACTCACATGTCCTCATGGGGCAACTTTCATCGTCAGCCGCGTGATTTCCTCTGCATAGACAGCATCTCACCTCTTGGGTTGAACATTCGTCGGGTTTATGTTGGTCAGAACATGTGCGACACCTCACATCCGATCTACATCCCTTGATGGTATGCCCATACCTCCAGCATTTTTTGCACTGCAGTGGACGAGGGGATAGTGCATCAACACGATAAATTAGTGGCCATGCCTTAATTTCAGTTGGTCGAGCCGTGCCGACGAAAGTCACAATCACTGATTCTGGGGGGACCTTTTTGTTCTCAACGTTACGCGAGCATCGAAATACAGAGACTGCTCCTGCGGCCGCAAACATTTCAAGTATTTCGGGTGGTGTAAGGCTCAAGTCCACTCCTCGAACTAGTCCCTTCACACAGGCCAAATGGGCAGGTACGAAACAGCTCACCGGATTTGAGGCAAACGTTGTGCATTTTAGAAGATCTGTGATGCAGGCCTGGTCCGGCGAGCAGCACAGGATGCCTCCACGCCCAAATTGACGCACCTCAGTAATCAATTGGTAATGCTCGGAAATCTTCCGGAGTTCTTCCTGAATTAGTTTCGGGTTTTTCATGCGAATAGACTCGCCGTTGGTTGGAACCAGGGCCACAGGAACGCTCTTCAGACCACTGCGCAAAATAGATCGATTGGCAAATCACTGTTAGGAAGGGACGCCGACCAGGCAGAATATGCCTGGCCGGGAGAGGAAAGAGACATCAGGTTAATAGGCTTAACAGCACCGCCCGATCCGGCCACTCCCCCACAGGAGGAAGCACGAAAGTGCCCTTGAAGCAGTCAGGAAGCACCGGGATGAAATCTGCTAGCTCACGACACCAGGCACCGCACAGCTGGTCAAGGGGCGCGTAGCGGGCAGCTCTCAGCCACGTCCAAGCGGTGAAATTTGTAGCAGCCACGTCCAAGCGGTGAAATCAAACCACAGGCACCGTAAGAACCTGCCACTTCTTTCTGGGAAACCTTTCTAAGCTGTAGAAGGGATGCATCCCTTCTGATCAATGAAAAGATTAGAAGAAAGGGAGCTCAGTGGCTGGCAGAAGTACATAAAAAAGATAGAAAGGCAGCTGCGAAATTTTGGAACCACCTAAACTCCCTAAGAAATAAGACGAGCCTAGAGCAGAGTTTTATAACTACAGCCCAAGGTGATAGGCTAGAAGGGGACGAAGCTATTGAATATATAAGAACAAGGCTGACAGAAAAATTTCAACAAAGAAGTACTTTATGCACCACAATAGACAAGGATGAATCAAGTGATGCAATGGCTCCATTTTCAACACGAGAGTGGGGAAAGGCTGAGAAAAGGGTTCCTAGTAGTACATCAACAGGCCCAGATGGCATTCCAATTATGCTGATAAAGACATTAGGTCCGAAGTCTAAGCAGGCTTTTAGAGAGGCAGTGAGCAAAATAATAATCGATGGTGAAGTTCCCGATGGATGGAAACTTAGCAGGATGAGCATGACCTATAAAGGGAAGGGGGACAAAGCTGACATAAACAACTACCGTCCTATAACAGCGACATCAATGGTCTACAGGCTGGCGATGCAGATTATAAAGGAAAGACTGCAGGCATGGATAGAGGATGAGGGGGTGCTGGGGGAACTGCAGAATGGGTTTCGGAAACACAGGAGGTTGGAAGACAATCTGTTCTCACTGACGCAGTGCATCGAAATAGCAGAAAAGGAACACAGGCCCCTGTGGCTAGTATATTTGGATATCAAGGGAGCGTACAATAGCGTGGTTCAAGAGGAATTGTGGGGAATACTGGACACACTAGGCGTGGAACATGTAGTCACTAATCTTTTAAAGGATATCTATAAAGGTAACAAGGTAGTTATAAAGTGGGAAAAAACAGGTATCCAAGCCTGCAGAGGTAAAACGGGGGCTTAGGCAGGGGTATTCCCTGTCACTCTTATTATTCATGATGTACCTACAAGGATTAGAAGCCAAATTAGAGGGAAGTGGACGGGGCTTCAACCTCTCATTAGTCAAACAAGGAAAACTCTTTGATCAGGCACTACCAGCATTAATGTACGCAGATGATATAGTGCTAATGGCCAACAACAAGTAAGATTTGCAGAGATTGATGGACATCTGCGGTAATGAGGGAGATAGGTTAGATTTTAGATTCAGTAAGGAAAAATCAGCAATCATGATTTTCAATGACAACGAAGGTAGTGAGCCTAGAATACAGGAGGTCACGCTAGAGATAACAGATAAATACAAATATCTGGGCGTATGGATAAGCAATGGGACCGAGTAGCTGAGGGAACACGAAATATACGTGACGACTAAAGGTAACAAGAATGCAGCAGTGATGAAAAATAGGGCACTGTGGAATTACAATAGGTGTTATGTTGTGAGAGGAATATGGAAAGGGGTCATGGTTCCTGGGCGGACGTTCGGCAATGCGGTCTTGTGCATGAGATCAGAAGTTGAAGCAAGATTAGAAATTAAGCAACGTGAAATCAGTAGGCTTGCTTTAGGAGCTCACGGGAATACACCAAATCAGGGAGTACAAGGTGATATGGAATGGACATCACTTGAGGGCAGGGAAGCTAGCAGCAAGATAAAATTTGAGAAGCGATTGAGAGAAATGGGGAAGGAGCCTTGGGCTAGGCAGGTTTTCAGCTACTTGTACATGAAGAATGTCGATACAAAATGGAGGAAGCGAACCAGGAAAGTGACTGGTAAATACTTAGAAAACAACAGGTGGCCAAACCAAAAAGAACTATCGGTTAAGAAGAAAGTGAAGGAAACGGAGACTGACATGTGGAGAATATGCAAGATTAGGAAGTCCGCACTAGAGATCTATCGAACTTTAAAGCAGGAAATTGCCAAGGAAAGGATCTATGATAATACTCGGGGTAGTTCTCTACTGTTTGAGGCTGCGACGGGAGTACTGCGAACCAAGACATATCGGGCCAAATACACAGTATGCAGTGCGTGTGGAGAGAAAGAAGAAACTGCCGAACACTTGATAATGTTCTGTAAAGGGCGACCGGGAGGGCAAAATAGACTTTAAGCGGGTAGACTTAACTAGAAGGAGGTTATCTGATTGGTGGCTAAAGTCAAGGCACGAGTGAAAATTAAACTCTTGACTGCAAAGTACGAATCCTCAAACTCATTTTTTAAAGAAAAAAAATAAATCTAGTTTTTGGTTCATTAAGCATTACGGCTTGGTGGCGCTAGTCACCGCCTGATCTAAAGGGTACAGCCATATCCATCCAATCCAATTCAATCGTTGTTTGCACGTTTCCGACGGTTTCGTCGGGCGCGTTCGTCCTCGTTTTTTTTAATTGCGGTGGCACTCTGACACCAATGCTTCAGTATGTACTCTCATGGCGCGAAAACAGTCATTGCTTCATCCCGGGGTTCACTACAGGTTACAAGTCAGCTAAAAAAAGCATGCGGTGTTCGACGTTCCAAAACACGAAGCTCTGTTAGCGCAGTGGCGAAGAGCGATCACGCGCGCTGACAAGTCAAGCTGCTTCAAGAAAACTCGGCTGTGTGCGAGCTGCACTTCGGCGAGAGATACATCTCCCGGCACTTCGAGCACACTGTGATTGGCGAAATTGTCCGCGTTGAAAGGGGTAAGCCCATAGGCGTGTTTGCCGTTAAGGAGGGAGGGGGGGGGGGCAAAGGTTTTTTGCAGGGCGCCTCCTTCCTATCAAATCAGTGTATGAGGCAGATTTTACACCCCGTTTTTTAGATGACTAAAAGAGTGCTCCGCTGCCTAGTCGATGTATAGAACAGATTTAGCGCCCCCTCCCAGGTGGCCAGCCTGCTTTGCCCCCCTCGTGCGGACGCCTATGGGTAGGCCTTTCGGAGAAGCTCTGCACATTTCTAGACGCCTTTGAAATCACTTTTTCAAAGTCGTTTAGCTACAACGAGCTTCACAGTGACAGCTTGGAAGAGCTTGTTTCTTGCTTGAAAAAAAAATGCCACACTGGGTTGCGCACATCATGGTCCGAGCCTCACCAATCAAGTAAACAAGTTTTTTCTGCTTACCCATTTGCATTTTTAAACAAATGTACTCCACAAGGAGCGGCATATTCCCGTGAAAAGAGGAAGTAGGTGAAGCTCAGGCGCATCACCTAGGCTTGCAGCCCAATGCTCAGCGGGGTACTCGTGAACTATATAACTTTTTTCTTGGGAATAAAAAAGGACGTGCGGTAAATTATTTACAATGGATTGTTGTAAACAGATAGTGAGTCACTACTCATAAATGCGTTGCATGACCTGGGTGCAAAAAATAAAAGGTTTTCATCCAGATACCCCTCGTGATTCTCGTCTCCGAGTATGACGTTTTGAATGATGGGGCTTCGTTTACAGATTAGTGCTTGAGGAAATGATGGTTCGCCGTGGAAAGTGTTGCAAGCAATGACCCACAACCGAGTTCATCATTCCACTCTTCTACCATTTCACATCGATAAAATGTTTCAGTGCCTTCACGCGCTCACTTTCGGAATCTTGTCGACCTGAGGATATTTTAGTTCCGTCGCGCGCCCGCGTAGGCATCCTGTTTTCCAAAAGCTATATAACATATTTTCTCGGTCACCATTTGAGGCCATGCACGAGCAAAAAAATATATTTTAAATGTTTCACAATGCCCGCGCGCGTGGTTGATTGCAATCTCTGCGCAGCGCATCGCCGCATTGGCTGACGTGCAAACGTGTGCCACTGCCATCTGGCGGTTTCCTCCCAAGACGTTACGCGCTAGCCGGCGCGTTCATCACACTTTCCCATAGCCACTCTACTAGCAACTAGAGGTGTGCGCCGACTGGTCGGCGCGCCGCCGCCGAGAGTTTTCGCCACATCGCCGCCGCCAACGCGAACTGATCGGCGCGCCGCCGCCGCCGCCACCAGCGCTTTTCATCGGCGCAATCGGCGCGCCATTTATGCACCAGTGCCGAATTTTCACAGATTTGTCTTTTTCTTTTTCATCTTGATTTATAGCTTTGTTTCACATTTATGTAGCCAGTAAAAAACAGGCTTCTCGTTATCTTCATCCAGCTTCACAGACCGAGAGTACCACTATGAACAGCGGCACAAGTTCGGCAGCCGCTGCATGAAATGACATATTGGACAAATTGACAAAAAATAAATGTAACAGTTACAATAATGCATAGACGCTGCCATCTTAGGCTTAAAATCAATTTTTGCTGGTTTTCTATGTCGTAATTATAAATTATTTTCGTCATACAACGTTGAATGTACTGGCCCAGCGTGTTGATGCATGCGAGTTCACCGTAGCACTATTCAAATATTCATATGGATGCAAAACAGCATCATAATCAGTCCAAGATGGCAGCCTATGATCGTGCCTGAAACAGGGCGTATACACAGAAGAAATGAAATGGTAGCTGTGCAGCGCGTTAGGTGCTGTTAGGTGCGCGTTAAGTGAAAAACTACACAAAGCCCCGAAGGATGGAATCGAAAGGGAGAAGTTTTATGGAGATTAGAAGCGTCGAGGCATAATACATGCTCGAACCTACTCAGGGTATATCATCACCTGTCCGTGGTGTTAAAGTTGGTAATTTTCGAGGATGACCACTTATATGCAGCGTCTCAACATGCTGCAGAAAATATTTGATGCCTTTATCAGATATCCGGGATGAAGATGCCAAGGCAGTAAGATGGCAAGAGAGAGAAAGGAAGGCTGGGGGATTAACCAGATCTTGGCATCCGGTTTGCTGCCCAGCACTGGGGGTGGAGAATAGGGGCAAGAAAGGGGGTGTAGAGAGACAGAAAAGAAAACGCATGTGCACTCAGGAGTAGGATGGCAAACTTAACCGAGGATTTATTACATTCTGTACAGACAGGGCGAGAGATCTCTTGCGAATGAGCTGGGTGGCTCACTATAAAGTGTGCGTTTTGACTAAATCAAAGAATGGGTCCAGAATGCGCTGTTGAATCACGAGACACACACACCATTTCTGACGGTGCCGCTCACACTCGCTCAAGTCAAGGTCTTTGATTGGGGCGTGGCCACCACACTGCACCTGTGACACCAAGAAACCATTGTGGTCGTCTTGTCGAACGTCTTATGGTGTCGGAATGTCACCTGACTTTCCGGCTAAGACGGACAAAACACGGCTGGCAGCCCTTCGGTGACTTGTTTGACGAACAAAGAATGCCACTCTCCCCCGTCGGCCCTGGCGCCGCGTGTAACAACGCTATATAAGTGGTGAGCAGAGGCGTAATAAGCTTGTCTGAGGCCACCAGTTTAAAAAAAACAAAAGAAAATTTTAAAAAATTTGCCAGCAAAAAGTTTACAAAAGATGGCTGTATTCGTCAATAATGCGGAGACAGGCACTTGAGCGACATGTCATATACGAGTACTCCAGCAAACATGTTTTCATCACGTACCTTGAACGGACCTACTGGCACTGTGAAAGATGAATAATAATTGTTGCGGACAGTGGTGATGTACTTCTGTTGCGAAGGTAATGCTCAAAATTAACCAAATAAATCTTAACTTTATATTCAGGTCTTGATAAAAAAGTTAGTCGAGTTAGAAAGCTCCTAAAGTGGCTAAGTAAAAAATTACTTCACCATACTTTAAGGTGAAGTAATTTGCAAATAAATAATGCAACCTCTGTTTAATTGATATTCAATGACGTGACTGCAATCAACGGTGTGTCGTCGCTATAAAACTGGAATGTTATCTGCGGACACGAGCGGGCGAATGCAGCGGAGAACGAATATGTCACATAATAAAAGCGATGTGATGTCGCACGTATTCGCCTGTACAACTCCGTGCCCTTTTGCTTGCTCGTGATGTATTCGAAGGAGCTAGCCAAGTCTCGAGTAGAAGTCGAGCAGAGTAGCCGGGGCTGCTAAGAGGAATGTTTATATACACTATTTACACACTAAAGGTAGCTATATGTTGATGGTAGCATCATGGAAGCGTGATGGGAGCTTCTCAGGGATGGTTCAGAGCGTCCTGGTGCTCACGCTTGACGCCCTGGTCTTCCTAAAATTTTCTGCAGGAGAAAACAGTGGACAGTTTGCAATAATCTGCTAGGCAGCTTTTCTGTAAGTTTAGTTTTTCAACCAAGAACTCACGTTCACAGGCTGCTTTTCCCGCTCATTTCGTTTTTGCCATTCCATTTTTTTTTTGAGATCTTGTTGTGCTCGCGTGCCTTCGCTGGAATTTGGAGAGGTGACATTTTGTTGTACTCGCGTGCTCAAAATGAAAAATAAAAGCAGTTTGTGAACTAGAGGTTTTGGTTGAAAAACAAACCTTACAGGAAAGCCGCCTTGCAGATCACTGTAAACTGACAGACTGCATGTCAATTCAGTTCAGGGCAGTCCGAACAAATTGTCGTCTTCATCTCCGTCCGCCAAATGGGGGGGGGGGGGGGTAGGGGTTATAAGAAGGTGTCTGATTTCTGCAGCCCCACAGGGAGCGCAGGGAGCAGCGAATAAGGACTTAAAAAAACGAGAGAGGGAGAAAGAGAGAGAAAGTGAAACACTGCCTCCTTTTCAACCCAGGAAAGAGAGAAGGTGCACGTTCAGTTTGTCACACGGCGAGAGAGAAACATAACGTAGGTCACAGTGCAATAATACGCACAACACATCACAGTGCAATAACATTGCATCGCATGTGCAGAATAGGGTTTGCAGCGATAGGCAGGCTAGAACTTGTGAGAATGGAAGACTTGGAAGCACCACAGAGTGTGGGAAACATACCTGACGAGGGATCCCAAGCTCTCGACTAATTGTTCAGCGCGTCTCTTGGCACGTCGAACAAAACAAGCAGCCTCGATTTCAAACAGCTCTTCCTAGTCCGTCAGTCAGTCAGGCGTGTCCAAAGAGGTTTTGACGAGAGGAGCCAACAGCCCTAAAGAATTTGAAATATGACTTTCGTGTTGTCGCCGCTTTTGGCGCACCTCGAGAGCGTTGATCCGGAACAAATCAGGGTAGGCTTAGCTGCAATCGTCCCCCGCGTCCAAGCGGCGCCCAGCCAGGGAGGCCGATCTTAACATCTTCTACAGACACACGCACATAAGCACGCACAGTTTCACTCCGAGAGCGATTTGGTAGTGGTCGCAATGACGTACGTAACGTGCATCTACTATAAAAAGGCGTGCAGTGTATGCCATAGCTTGTTTTCTTTGAAAGTCTTGGAATTCTAGTATATTTTTATTATATAGCTGAAGTATGGGGCGGTTGTTAGTCGCTTATATTTGGGTTAAAGTACTACAAATATTTATTCGCCGCGCATGACTTCTGGAAATGATACTCAAAAAAAGGAAATCGCTCCAATATTTTTTAAACTAAGTTCGCACGTGGGAGTACTTGTTCTCTGACTGCGCTTTTTCATGGTTCATGAGTGTTAAGCCCCACTGCTGCTTCTATAGAATGGTGTACGATAAGCAATATCAACGCAGTGACAGGATTTCCTACAGAATACCAAGCATTCGATCACCAGGAATTTTCTCTCCGGCATATTTTTATTGAAATAAGCGACATATTTTTGCTGAAAACCCGGTTTATGCACTTGGGCCCGGTGCACAGATGTTCCAAATTGCAACTCTTGATCATCGTGAGCGCGAAGACGGCAAGTGAAAGCCTCTATGCTGTTGTCTGTACGGCTGGTGTAACGAAACCATATATAAAAATATTTTGCTTTGGACTCACTCGGACTGAGACTTACAAAATTTCTCTCTATTTAAACTCACCGATGTTTTTGTCAGCCGGATCCTCTAATACTTTCCTCAAATATACCCACTCAGACTGATCAAAACGTTCCTCCAGCGGACTCACTCGGACTAATAGACTCGCCAAATGTTTCTAAAACAGACGCACTTGGACTGAAAATGAGCGATATTCGACTTGGTCCGGCTCATACAATAAACGTCGAAGGAGCACCATTGAAAAACACATGTGAAAGAATTGCAATTGCCAAGCAACACACACACACGCATATATATATATATATATATATATATATATATATATATATATATATATATCAGCTTTCAGCATATAAAAACAAGTTGTTTCTACTGCCTCTAAATAATAATATTAAAGAGAAACTTAACATTACATGTAATTTCCGCGATAGGCACATGCGCGGTGATAGCACTAAATACAATAACTACCATATGAATTGGCTGCTGTAAGTACCTGTGCTATTTTCAAATTTGATGATACTATGCTGGTATATACATTCGCCCACGCTTGTAATTTGGTCATTGTGCGGAATGCTGTAATATAAAATGTCTGTCAGGAGAAAACCTGATTGATTGATTGATTGATTGATGGATATGTGGGGTTTAACGTCCCAAAACCACCATATGATTATGAGAGACGCCGTAGTGGAGGGCTCCGAAAATTTCGACCACCTAGGGTTCTTTAACGTGCACCCAAATCTGAGTACACGGGCCTACAACATTTCCGCCTCCATCGGAAATGCAGCCGCCGCAGCCGGGATTTGAACCCGCGACCTGCGGGTCAGCAGCCGAGTACCTTAGCCACTAGACCACCACGGCGGGGCGATGTCAGCAGAAAATCTGAGATCCATGACTTGACAGAGTCGCGTTTTTTCAAAAGTCCCGAGTTTCGTATCAGGTAAGGTGCATTCATGGTTCATTATTTATCAAGTCTTCCTGCAAAACACTGCAAGAAAAACTTGTCTTCATTGGAAGGACCTGTGGTTAGTGCACATGTACGTGTTATCCTACATAAGCTGAGTCTTTCGACAATAACTCATCAGTTGCAATACAGCGCCTGTGTTTGCGTCTTTTTAGGTGGGCATGATTGTGTTGTATTGTATGCTGCTTCCTCAAAAGGAAAGTAATGACTAGGTCGTTAGCTACCTGCTGCAACAAATGAAAAAAAAAAGATGCAAAATTTTTTTTCTTTCAGTACTTCTCTTTCTGCCCCCCACCTCCCGCACACACACGAACACCAGAGTCCAAGAAGGAAGAGGAGCTGTTTACTGTTGCGCACCTGTCATTGCTTCTCTAAATGTCTCGGTGTGATGGGGTTTATCGGAGCAGCGAAGATATAATGTACGACAGGAATCAAAGGTGAACATTCGACATAAGCCTGTCTGTTTTGAATAGAAACTGAAGGAATGAGAACTCCGACCAAAATATACTTAAGGAAAAAAAACAGATGTTTTGAAGCTAGTCCGGCTTCTTCCTCAGGGGTGAGAGATTGGCTTCAAAACGTCGTTTTTTAATATGTTTTGGTTGGACTTTTCTCATTACTTCAATGTACGAATAGAAGTGGGGATGGTGGCAAAGGAAAGGGTTGCCCCAGTGACTTTCGCAATACTTCATTAGGCAAAATATCTTCTCTTTTCATCTTGCTGTGTAATCTAGCCTTCTCATGACTCTCGGCTAAGCTTTGTATTGTGCTCGGTAGCTCAGGGTGAGGTGAGTTTCCACGAACCTTACCTGCCTTCCAAACCAGTTACTGCATGCAAGCTTCCCCTGAATGGATGAATCTGTGGTTGAAGAACAGGAAAAAGACCCTATCTTTTCTTGCGAGAGCAGGGCTCAGTGGCTTGAAGAGAGGGGGGGAGTGAAGAAAAGAGTTTAGAAGTAGGAAGGAGCAGAAGGTTTGGAAGAACGTGACGGCCATGGCTGCCAGAGCAGAAAGAGAATAGGGGCCGTTGGCAGGGCAGTCCGAGTCGTAGGACTTGGAAATGTGGAGCTGCAACCACGTACAATCATACCTATGGCCATTCCCACAAGAAAAAAATGTCCTAGATTACCTTTCTTGGACAAGAATACAGAAAACTAGCTAAACGATAAAACTAAAAATAAACAACTGATAATCCAACCACCGATTGTCACCACAACTGCGGAAGGAAAGAAAAACGTAATCCGTGACCGCGGCACCAGCGGCTACACAGAGGCATTTATTCGCAGAACACTGTGTATAAGAAAATACACGGGAAACACGACACCAATGGCACTGCGACGACGCCCCATGTGGACCCAACTTGAGCGCAGGGAACAGCGAACGGAGCACAATGGCAGAACACTGCGACACCACTCGCAACATATTTGCCCCATACCAGTCCCGAAGGCACGGTGTAGAGCTCGTTGCGATTTGTAGTCTTTCTGCATTCCTTGAAGAGCACAAAGAGCGCGAAAGATTGGGTACGAGACACTTGAGCGTGGAAAACGACCTTGCCATCAAGCCTTTTGCAGTGTGGACTGGAAAAACTCAATGATGGGTGAGGGACGACAGGAAGTTCTTACGCGCTTCAAAGATGACTATGAATGGAAAAGTGTTTAAATGGGAAAAAAAATCTACGAAAACACGGGCGTTGCTATGTTGTGTCGGTACAACAGAACTGCAGGCCTGTTGGAAAAGGATGGCAGCAATATCGCATAAAGAGGCTCGAGAATTAAAAGCCTCTCTGATTGCCTAGAGGTAAAAGAATTCTTCGACCACGTTTCAGCTTGAATAAATTTATTTCCGCGAGTGATGAAGGATCAGGTACGGCATGAACGGTGCGTTTCTGCCTCCTTCCTTCTTGAAATATGGCCGCGAATTTTCATGGTACCCTAAATTACGCAGCCGCTGTTTAATTGGTAGCAAATGACATGACAAAAGCCCATGGTCTGTGCCATTGCTACATTTTAACAAAACTTGAAATCCAGCCAGATGGCGCATTGCTATCGAAAAATTTTGAGCACAAACTAATGCTTCCACACGACGTTCACAAGCGTCCGTCCTGTCTCTCTCGTTCTTGTTAACGTCTTGTTTAGCGCTCACAACTTTCCCGATCACCTCAATTATTTAAGAAAAAGCTGATGTGGCATCTGAGTGCTCAAGCAGTTAAACGCAATAGAAAGAGCGAACGGGTGCTCGATTGCTCACGAATCGTGCTGCTTTCTCGTCTTTGAAGCCACATTAATAATGAATCTGGAGCTTAGCACTTCTTCTCCATTGATTAGGTACATAATCATAGATCAAGCTCAGTGTAGATTCCGATGTCACGTAATAAAGGTGACCTGGAGTGGCACATGTGTCACAACATGCTGCAGAACCCAATTCCATCCCTTCGTACCGTCATGCTCGTTTAATACAAACGTTTGTAGATTGGATTACAGAAACAACATTAAAAGACCAAGAAATATTTAATTCCTCCGTTCGTTAGTAACGCACTTCGTTATGTATTCTGTGCTTTGGGAGCAGATCACGTGATGAATTAACATAAAGTGGTGTTTCTATTTCACCACAGTCAGCGAACGGTGTACTCTACAAACACATTACCTACATTAAACTTCGTGCCAGCACAATGTATACAATCCTCAATTACATCGCCAAAAAAATAGGGGTTTCACGGAAAGAATTTCCTAATGCTTCGTTATATATTCAAACGTCAAATTTAAAAGTAGCACCACCATGAACGGGATTGACTCTATGGCCGAATTTCACTGCAAAAAGCGCTTGAATAACTGCACCTTCCAGGTATGCAATATACATTGCATGAGGTTTTAGATGTGTGGTCACATTATTAGTTCAGGTTACATTGTTTTAGTGTAGAATTAGCTTTTTAGTCACGTTTACTATGCTTTTTAATGTTAATATTTCACCTCATTGGTCATTTAGTGACGGTCATTTCATTTCCACACCCTTAAATTAGAGTTATGAATAGTTGATATCCAAGCATTTTTTTATAAATATATATGACTGGTGTTTATCAAAGAACCTGGAATGAGTTCCGGGGAGAGAGAGTTGTGAAAAGTTTTATCATTTGAAAAATAAAGTTTCCGGCTTTACAAGCCGGATCGTCAATACGACAACAAGGCATGCCATAGTAGGAGGTTTTAAATATTCGGAACCATGGGTCGGCAAAATAAATGGAGCCTACATAGACTCGCTCAGTAAATGTGCTTTTACCTTAGGACTCGATATAGGGCCCAGCCTATAGCCAATATTTTGGTCACATATAGGTGACCAAAAATATTTTTCTCTGCAAAATATTTCCGCAATAGACTGCTTTCAATGAAGTAAATTATCTCGACATTTTTCGAACACACCAAAGATAGCCGCCAAAGCGCCTTGGACGTTTGGCGTGGAATGACCGATCAAACTTTACGTTGATACCTATGACTTTTCGTCTCCACTGTCTCTTTCCAAGTTCGTGTTCTTCCATTCTTGACATTCAACTTCACAGTAATTTAACAAATCCACATTATATTGGTTCTATAGAAGAAAATAGCTGGTGGTATACACATCTTAAATAAAACTTGGCCGTGCACTTACGCCCCATCTCACTGTTTTGTATCAATCATTTCACCGTTCTCATCTTACTTACCTTAATGCCACGTGGTTGCGACGGCAAAGAGTATGGTACTTAGGTTGCTCGAGACGACACTTTTTATTTCGTGAACATGTGCCTAGAAAAGTACAAAGTACTAGAAATTCACGCTTTACGCAGATAGCGGTGATCAGAGCATTGGTCGTTGGTAATATGATCTGCACGAAGGTACGTCGCCATATATACCCGTAGCATCGAACATCATCCATATTGTTGGTGTCTCAAGCTTATCAGAAGATTCTAAAATAATGTAGAATTTTCGCAGACTGCCAAGCGTGCTTTACGCAAGGCGATTGATTAATATGAGGTGTTTAACGTTTCAAAACCACCATATGATCATGAGAGATGCTGAAGTGGAGGACTCCAGAAATTATGACAACCTGGGGTTCTTTAACATGCACCCAAATCTGAACACATGGGCCTACAGCATTTTCGCCTCTATCGAAAATGCAGCCGCCACAGGCGGGATTTGATCGCGTGACCTGCGGGTCAGCAGCCGAGTACCTTAGCTACTGAACCACAATGGCGGTGTCATTGCGCAAGACAGTGACATAAAAATACAAGCGAAGTGGCAGTATAATAATGTTGCGACAAAATTTCAGCACATGCGACAGGCTCTCCTGTGGATGCTATTTTCATACAGAACCGTCTGCGGGTAGCCACGCGTTGCTACGTGGATCGACGTCTTTGGGTATTTCGAGTAGGCTAAGTTTCTACCAAAAACATATGGCGTGACGACAGCACTCACGTTGACTGTAAATTTGAGCGAAACGAAGTGCACGCTTCAGTTGGATGATTTGCATATTATTAAGAAGCTGCTGTATTCCTCAAAAGTCGAGAACATCAATTGTCGAGCGAACCTTCACTATCACGTCCTGGATGAAAGGAATATATCTATGTAATGTTTACAGCCAGCCTATAGACCGCAACTGACGGTGTGGGCCGACATCACTCCTGTAAGTCTATATATTTAGGGTTGTATCCGTTACAGTAAAAAGTAACTAAATACGTTACTCGTTACTCTAATAAAAAGGGGGAACGTTTCATGGCTCCACGTTCTATATATACATAAAAAAGGTAACGCATTACCATTACCGTAACCGAAAAAAAACATAACGAATGTTACCTCTGCCGTAGCTCCGGAATCATCAGTTTTAATCAACGTGTCTTTGCAGAAACCCGCAATGAGAATTTTTAAATTTCAAATTTATGCTTCACACATACTAAGCCAAGCAAAAATTATACTCAATGTTCAATTAACGAGAATTATTTGTACAAATGTGCTGAACCTTAGCAATGTTATATAGAGGCTTTACGCCTGCCCATGTGATGGCTTCTGACTCTGCAGTGACCCAGGGTGAAACCATTTTTTTTTTTCATTGGAGCATTATACACAAAGTGAGGTTCGATAATCTATGGTATTCACAAAAAAGCTATCATTGAACTCTAAAGAAATTTACAACAATAAGCCTTTTCTCGATCTTTCAGCATCTTCAATAAAGCATGTCGAAATCGTTACTGTTGGTCCTAGCAACCGAAATGGCCCGCCGCGCGCCAGTAGGCAATTACGGAGGCCTACGGAGGCCTACATTGGTGCCTTTTTGTTGAGGATGGGGGAGTATTGGGAGATGTCTTGGGAAGGAGGGGGGACACTTGCAAGTTTGTGACACCAGATGTGGCTTGCAGACGCGTAAGTCTAGAAAAATCACGAAGAGGGACACACATCTTGCAATAGCAGCCATTTTGTTTTAATATTTTGCAGGTTTTATTTTTGTTTATATAAGAATTAAAATCATGCCTAGAAATCAAATTGATAAACGAAATTAGGTTCCTAGCACTCGTCATTGCATTCTTCTATTGAGTCTTTTCCGGAACCAGTCGAGAGTGGCAGTTGCGATTTCAATTGTCTCACACACCTGATGGGTATTGAGCACGTGTACACGCTACAAAAAAGCATTAAAAAGTTGAATGTTTTATACATACTTATCAAGAATTCTTATTTGTGACGTTTTTAAGAGAAATTTTGATGGGGCCCACTTGCAAGGGGTGTCCCCCTCCCCTGACCAAACACCAAGGGGTCGGGGAGTCAACGTTTTCTGCAGGCGTGGTCAACGGACGCCCAGGTCATGATCAGTATGTACTGTGCATCTGAGAAAATATTGCATTTGCTCTCATCTTCACATATGGCCATTGACAGGTTTTTGCCTTGGGGGTAAGGAAACCCTTCTTTCAACTTGTATCATGGCTGAGGGAGGGGGTCGGGTTGCTGTCGCTAGAGTGGGTAGCAAGTGCTGGTGCAACTTGAAGGGGTCAAGTGCCCCTTTTGCACCACGCTTATGTCTACACTTCATTCATTGAACACAACGGCGAGGGCTAGTTGACGAAATTCGCAGATTTGTTTTCTTCCGCATCTTATACCGCTACATAAAACATTCTCATATTGTGAAAAGTAGCTATTTCGATTCGTTTGAAGAAAAGTAACATTCAAGGCATGACAGATACTCAAAAGAGCGGTTTCCTGCAATCGCAATAAGAAAACTCGTAGCAGAGGTGCGTCTTTTTTCGTGCAGCGTACAATATAAAAGTGAGATCCAATTCGGAAAAAGCGAACTGAGTGACGGGCGTCGGTACTTGCTCAATGTTCAATGAAAGAAGGTTTCATGAAGTATGACGTAGCCAACAGCAGAAACAAACTGCCGCATCTTAAATTTAAAAAAAAACAAGCAAAGTGCTGCACACTCGTGGTAGAACATAGATTGAAATACGCGTTTTTTATTATGAAAGCGAAATAAAAACTATTTTACAAAACACTGCATTCATCGTGATGTAGACACATCTTTGTAGTGTCATTAGTGCTATTTGGATAAAAATCCCTGAATTTCAACTAATTCAGCAACCTCTGGCAGAAGAACCTTTTGAATTTTTAGTTTCGGTTTCCGCGCCGCCGCCGCCGATGAAAATAGGCCGCGCGCCGCCGCCGATGAATTACCCGCCGTGCGCCGACAACGCCGCCGCCGCCGACTCTGGACGACCCCCACGCCGCCACCGGTCGAAATCACCTCGGCGCACACCTCTACTAGCAACCGGTGGCAACCACACGGATAAAGTGAGCTAGAATAGGGTAGTGGGCTTGCTGGGGTCCCCTGCTTAATGCCGGGTATGTCACTCGTGTAGTGGCGCTACCAGCGACTTCGATATAGGGCACCGCCTGACGGAGGCGTTGGTGCGCAACTGAAGTCATGCTTTTTGTGCGCTGTTATCCCATGTACTGGACGGAAATGCACGAGAATTTCGGCAGTGCAAACTGTGATGCTGATGTCGCTAAGACAATAAAAATAAATAAAAAAAAACTAGCGTGGAGCTAGGAGCGTAGGCCGTTGGCCTACATGTGCGCGTAGGTAACCATCTAGAACACTGTAGCATGGTGTATGCAGCTATACTGTTAGCTCGTTATTTGATGTTAAATGAAACACACCGAATACCGTCAGTACTCGTGTGAGAAAAGCTGTAGAAAACATTCTTTTCATAAACTCTGTCGGCGTAACTCGCGCGATTAAACTGCATGCAGAACTCGATGCATGCAAGGGATGCTGTGCAAACATGAGATGCATTTAAATTCTCTTAAAAGTGACTAGCAGCGATGGCGAACTTTTCAAAGCTTACGATGCGCGGCTGTCCGTTGTAAACTGGATTCTTTGCATTTATCGGGCCCTACTTTCGTCACGCACGCCTTTTGCGAGCGTGTGAAATTATTACCGATGCTTGCCTTGGCACACACCTGGGAGTTTACCACGAGCTCTTAATGCTATACATTTCACAGCATTTAAAAATTTTCAGCTGCTGATTCTTTCTGCAGATCTTCATTATCTTGGCTCTGAAATTTGGCTATTTCTCCACTGAATATTCCTATGCAAAGACTGCGAAAATCCACAGATAAGAAAAACAGGAAGCCACTCTCCCCAAGTACTGGGCACAATTACATGAAAATTTATTCAACAGATATATATTGGGCACAGTTGCTTACTTGATATTTCTTTCTCAGAAGCAGCGGCTCAACTGTAGATGCTTTGCCTTTTCCCGCTTCTCGGTTCTATCAGAATTAATGCCTTTCACAAAACCACGTAACAATATAAAAGCTGATTACGTCTTTTGAGAGGCCAGGGGCATGTTGTGCGCACCTAACTTCTTGGGAAAACTTTTCTTTCACGATTGTCAATGCATCCAAAATGCTGTCCGAATGCAACTTGTGGCAAGAAGCACTCCGTAAACATGTTTTCTAGCTTGCTCACAAAACTGTACAGGTGGCTAGATGGATACAACAGTCCACCTTTGTCACGAAAGGTCGTTAGACGAGCGAGCTGAAAATCTTCTCCTTGAGCTGGCATCGTGAGTAGTGTTATGCAAACTTCGCAGTTTGTTTTAATGACACACTTTCGCGCAATATAGCCAGCAACATAAAAGATCAGCCTGGAATCACTTCTAGCAATATGCTGGTTGTGGTCAATAGGTGCTGGCACAAAACTAGACTCATTCATAGTGCTTGCACTGCCAACTGAATCGTCTTGCGGCAGTGTGTCAGTGGCAGCATTGATCTCCAGCAATGAAGCTAGCTCGCCTTGGTCACTCCCCTGGCTAACTGTTTTCTGTTTTCACGAAACCATAGAATGACAGACAAGTTATGGTTAGCAAAAACTGAGTTGGCGTGGGGTGGTCGTTGCTGCCGGATGAGTGACGTATAATACCAAATAAATTTTCTAATGGGTCTTGGCTGGTCTTTGATGTCATTATGTATTTAAATGCTACTTTCCCTGTCAAATAAGAAAGCATTTTCAGCAAACTGGTTATAGTCACACGCAGTCCAGTCACGTAGATTATATGCACGTAGTCCTGTAGCACATACTTCGGCTGAAAATGAAGGTCACACACGGCAGATGTGTCATCCGGGGCTTTGTCCGTTCGACGCAAATTTCTTTTCCATTGCTTCTTCAGGGCTGCATCCTTCGGAACGCCGAACAAAGACGGCTTCTTGCTGTCATTCACGTGGACGTAACCTGTACGACAGCCTGGCGCAAAACAGTGGTTTTGTCGCCGCGGAAGCATTTTAACTTTGTTTGAGGGTCACTGCTTGTCAGGCCACATCACTGTTCGCCGAAGAACCTAGGGGATTTGAGATTCAAAGCGAGACGAGTTCTCAAAGTAACAAAACTCGCACACACCGACCCCCACTCCACACAGGCAGCAACTGCCCCAGCGCCAATGCTCGCTACATTTAATGCGGCGGTAACGGCGCATCGCGGAGGCGCGCCGAAGCACGTTTGTGTGACATTGGCGGCGTCACCGTAACGCATGGCGCTGGCTGGCGAGTGAGCCCACTACTATGCCACCCACGGAGGAAGGAAAACCTTTTTCCTTCCTCCGTGATGCCACCATACCACTACCCTATTCTAGCTCACTTTAACACGGAGCAACCATAAACGCGTCGCGGCCCGTGCGTCGCGGCAGTGAGTTGCCAGACCAGGACGGCGCCGCCAGCTTAACATTATGACAGCGCCTACATTAAAAAAGGTTTATAAATACGTTCAGTTGTAAAGTATGCTAAAAATGTTGTAAATAAATAAAACCAAGTATATGTTTGTTCTTAAATGTGCGATTATTTTAAAATAAGGCGAACAAATTAGGTTGCCAGATTGTTAATAAAATTTACTACATTTAACTACATAATACTCGTAAATGCCAGATTTATGTGCAGTGTTGCCATACTTTACTGCATTTTACCAGGGTGGCCAGTTTTTTGTAATTGCATTGTTGCCAAAATAGTTTTCACAACTGTCAAACATGCGAAAATAGTTTATGTACGCATAATTTGTCACGTGGACACTTACCTGGTGCTCTCTACCTCTCTCAGCACGTTGCATCCTGTCTCAGAAAACGAAAACCTTAATGCACTTTTTATTAAGAAACATATTTATCGTTATTTCTCAACAACGTCTTCCTTTCCTACGCGGGCCATTCAACGTACTTCACCCATAGAGTATAATGCTTCACCAGCCCGTGGCGAAATGTAGACTTTGTGCCAGACTATACGAGCATGGAAGCTGCGTGGTCCCCTATGCGTTTGCCTAAGACGACTGGGACATGACTGGGACTCGAAAGTGATCGTCTTCTGCTTTGATTCCCCATCCCACCCGCCGATGCTTTCGGTATCTCGATTGGATTTGGCACTTAAACGTCACGTGCGTTATTTGACATTATAACATCACAGGGTGACGCTGTCGTGCGATAACCTATTGCAACAACTTGTGGTAATTGCGACGGTCACTTTTTGTGTTTGATAAGTGTGATGACACGACTGGGTGCTTGAAGAAGAACGATTTACTAAGTATACGTGGTTACATTAACACTAATTGAGAAATCACGAAGGGCTTCTACGGAACGCCATTTAAAGCACGTCGGGATAGCATTGATCGTGCTACGAAAATATAAATGTGGTGGTCATACCACAAATGAGTGCCTCGCGTGAAAACTATGTACTATGTGCTACGCGGCAGTAGAAAATTGAAAAGCTAGTGCATAACAAGAGCCTTATCCAGCTCAGCACTGCAATGCAATAGATGGCGCACAACTACATCTTAGAAATTATCCATTCTAAATAAGTGCTAATCATCAGGTACTGCCTTGCCAAAGTGAGGTACTTTGGGCTGTTAATACTTGAGAAAATGGAAGCATTTTTTGTGTCCTTAATATTCTAAGAAAATATCATGATATATTACTGCATATATACCATTTAAAAATTGCACGCATGATGTCCGAATGGTGAAAAGTAAAAGGAATGCTCCGACCAAATATGAAATGAATTTAATAATAAAAAGGCATCTTGACTCTCATACAGGGGCTTATTCACAATCTATACGTTGTGGCTCGCACCACATGAGAGCCTAAACATATTTCATATTCGGTTGGCATATTCCTTTTACCTTGACCATAAGTATTCCTATTAATAGAAAAGTGGCACACAAAAAGACGGAGACAAAGAAGAAAACCACACACAGCGCCTTTGTCTGGTTTTGCTAAGCAAGTTGCAAGACTAGAGGGAGCAGGGATCCCCCCTAACATAATTGTGGCTGTTTGTGATAAGTTAATTGGTGGTTTAAAAGGACGTGCAGCTAGGAAAATCAATCGGGAAAAAATGAAGTTCGCAGTAATTCCTTATATGCATAAACTGGCACATGGGTTAAAAAATGTTGGTTCCCGCTACGGAGTTGATGTGGTTTTCAAGGCACCCAATAAATTGGGAAAGATATGCGCTTTGGTGTCAAATCAGATAGACAAGAAGGACAAGCCAGATGTAAAGAAATGTGCCGTAAACCATAGAAATAAGTATGTGCCTTGTGCTGTGGGGGTGGTGTACCGCATTCTTTTATCTTGTTGCCTTCATTATGTGGGACAGACGGGCCGCTGTATCAATAAAAGGTTGCGGGAGCACTATCTCTCTTTGCATAACGGCACGCCTTCCCATTTGGCTTCGCATTGTGCCACGTGTGGGTGCACACCTCTTCTGTCTAACACTGTTATTATTTTTAAGCACCACGATCAATTCACCCGTGAGGTGTCTGAAGCCTATCATATTAACAAGTCACGTGATGCTTGTGTAAGCCAGACCTCAGTTACATTGCACAAAAAAGAGTTCACTTTTATTGATGAGCGTATCACTTAATCTCGTTGTAGCTCACTTGTCATGCGCGGCTATTACTTTTTAAATTCTTGTTGCTCGGATTAAACTTTCAGTTGTGAGTGCAGCGCTGTGTGTGGTTCTCTTCTTTGTCTCCGTCTTTTTGTGCGCCGCTTTTCTTTTAATATGCATAGACACCAACTCGCCCAACTTTCTATTCTGTTACAATAAGTATTCCCAATCAGACAAGTTTCCATCAAACTCCTGATTTCATGATGACAAAATGCTAAATTTAGCAGTGTTTTGGCAGATAATCCTTACCTTTGCACCTTGATGACTGTTGTACACTCTTCCATATGAAATGTAACACGGGAGCACATTGCTTGCGCTCTGTGGCAGCTGCCCACAGCACCATCAACCAACAGCTAAAGAATGTAAGTCTATTCTTAGCAACGTCGCCTATTGCGAGGCCTGAGTGAGAAAGTAATTTATCAGCGCTTGTCTAATAGCGGTAACTCTTTATTTTGTTTGCAAATAGATGATGCCAAAAGCACACGTTTCCTTGAGTAGTCACTTGAAAGTGCTGTAGGCACCTGCCACAGAGAACAGGCCATGCATTCACAAGTTCCATTTCATAGAGGACAACAGTGTATGTAGCATAACAGCTGCACAAACAGGCCCATCTGAGACTGCTAAATCAAACTTTGTCTCAAAAAATAACCTGTGAGGTGGAAAAAGACATGTGATTCTTATAAGTGCTTCAAGGCATATAATTTTTTTAGTAGCCTTGGTCAGCAAACTGTCCCAAGCACACAGATCCCTGCTCACATGAACAGACCAACATTACGGCCATATACAGGAGTGCAAAGCACAGATACAAGAAGAATGAGAAGGACAGTGCAAATACTATGAAGTGAAATAGAGTGATTGCCACCAATGTGCAACTTCCAAGTACGTGATAATCGGCACTTGGGGTCGGTCTTTTTGTCCTTCTGTGCAATGTTTCAAATGCTTGTACCTTTGTACCACAATTCTCTACCATCTCACTCAGCTTTTGTCATTCTCAAGCTCCTTTGCCAAAATGTATGTAGAACTTTCACACAGATTTGCCTGGCCATCCTCCTAGCATAGCAGATGATTTGTTCCTATTAACATTCTTTCTAGTATATTTCACACTAAGTAGTATTCCTTTTTTTCATCTTTGTAGTCATTTAGTCAAGCTTTCTCTGATGTTATGTTATTTATCTTAACAGCATTTTCTCTTCAATAAAAGGAGGCTAAATAATGACAGGCATACAGCATCACTCGTCGGTTTTTGCACTATTACTGGCTAGCAATGTGGGCTGCGACTTCACTGGTTTTTTTTTGGAAACAATTCCTGAAGATGTCTTTATTGATCTTTTTTTAGTGCCCATAGTGTGTGACATGAATGCTTTTTCCTTAGAATGATTTGTTATGCTCATGTCTCTATTATTGCATGGATATCATGTGGCACAATATACTCCAAAGAAATAAATAGCTAGAAATGTATAGTTTAAACTTTCACATATTTGTAACAGTGGCACAAATGCATGATCAAGCACTTGGCAACATATATTTAGTAAAAGTACTCAGGATTATGCAACTTCAAAACAAGTGCCAACTTGCTTGGCAACTGCCATCTGAACAATGCAGGAAGCTTGATTGACTCTATGCAGTACACGACCCCAAAAACACCTATAGACAGTGCTACTGTTTCATAGAGAACAGTGTTGAAATAATAAACGACAGAGCATAAGCTTACTCTAGCAAGAGTCATCCCTGCTGGATCATAACTGACCTCTAGTTTATATTCAAAGTGTGCTTTTTTATATCCTACATGTGCTGCTACAGCAAACCACAATATTTTGTACCTAGAGCTCTGCGTTTTCAAAGCTTATTTTTTCTTAACTTTGGAGGGTGTTTCTCAGAGTTGACTTTTTTGGAAAAATTTCAGCCTTCATTGGAGTTTATTTCTCACAAATTTCCAATTCTCTGAAATATGGTATTTAAATCTTGCATTATAAGTTGCTGCAGTAGGTTTTTATGTATTTTTTTCCGTAGAAATGCCTTTTATTATTATTCTTAACCATGTTTCTATCTTTTCACTTTTTTTTGTATTTACCCTGTTAATAAGGCTCTTGTTGTATAGTGCTGCAAACTTTCCAAAGTGTACTTTTGGGTGAAGCGGAGGAGCTAGTGAACCTGCTTCTCAGCTTTTTCTCCCAGCCTCCCCCATTTTCTTGGTGAAAAATAAAGGACCTATTATAAGTATTATTCACAATACTCCAGTATTTTAGATAAAATATCTGAACACGAAAATATGCCAACACATAAAGTGTATGCCTGGAAGGCTTGAACACGCATACACATACGAGTACAAATACTTGAATATAAAACAGTTACATTTGTTTATATTAGTCTTAAGGCTCCTTGTAATAAACACAGGTATACATTATGAGGTAGCTGCCGCTCATGGGGTGTGCACCTTGGAGTCATGATTCTCAGCTTTGAAAACATTCTTTGAGCATTAAAAATGAGTTTTTAAAATTGGAGTTTATTGAATAAATCCAAATTGTCAATAAATTTACAGCTAGTGTTTATTGTATTTTTTTATTTATTCAAAAACAGGGAGCCCTTTTTATAGCTTTGAAAATTAATTGTATAATGCGTACCGGACAAGGTTTTCAAGGGGGGGGGGAGGAGATGCTTCAAGGGGGGGGGGAGGAGATGCTCACAAGTGTTGCCAATCAATTTTAGGAAAATACCCTACGTCTTGGTCAGAATTACGCCCATCTACACAATTTTTTTCACAATTCTACATATTTTACCTTACACCTGAAAACAGGTGCAGTGTGACAATAAAAATATATAGGCTGTTTGAAAAAATTGTGAAGAGAGAATAAGGCAGATTCAAAGAACATTCGAGAGAGACAATAGAAAAAGAAAGTGTTCCGGTATTTGTATGAGAAGAGGATTGACTCGCAGTTCAGAAAAAAAACTAGCAGACTTACCATCGAGTATACGGCTGCCAGTCTAAGAGATATGGTGAAAAATAGCATTGTTAATCAAAAGGTTGGAGGCAGAAAAAAGGTATTGGGTAGCAATGATGGAGAGAAATCCAGCTTTGAGTGACCACTCCACTGAAAGGGCAAAGATTAAATAAGCAAGCGTACACTTTATCATAATTCAAGGTGATGTGCTATGCTGTTTGAAGCGAGTTAGGGTTGCCTTAATAGGCATAGTTTTAAAGCTAGGTTAAAGGGGCCCTGAAACAAGTTTTTAAAATTTTGTCAGCATTTAGACTAGAGCATTAACAAACAATTCGCACGGACAATTGTACACACCCTCCTCTTCAGCTCTGTCTTGCCTCCTCAACTCATGCGACATGCTGCCGTTCGCAGAGCTCTCATGGTTGCACTCGTCGATTTGAGCTTCAGCCACTATAGACGTCCGAGATTGTACACAGACAGGTTGCGCGCAATCTTGGAGGCCATCACAAAGCACGCATGCTGTCTGGCCACAGAGACGAAGATAGCAGGGTGGTTTATATCTGCGCCAACTGGTGCCGCCACCCTACCAGCCTACCTTTTTCCCGCCCATTCTACAACGAATCAGATCGGCAGCCTCAGTGACGTCACGTTACTAGAGCATATCGTTCTGTGAATGGGCGGTTGAAAACACAATTGGCTGAGCCACAGCGATCTGCAGTGATCCACAGCTTCAAAGCATTGTAATAAATTACACAGCTTACACAGACAGCTCAAAACGGCCTGCAAATGATCCTTGGAACTTGGTCTACTAGCCCAATTAATGTGTTTGTACAAAATTGTCAAAGCTGTTTCAGAGTCCATCTAGGGACGAGAAATGCACAAGTGCGGGGACGATAAGAAAGCAGCGGGGAATCTGTTATAATTAAACGTGCAGACATGTACCCGGGTAGGTGTTAGGTTACTAGCCAACAGACACCTTTGGATTTTAGGAACAGCATTGGAAAGTTAAACTGGTCGGCGAAAGGAATAAGTAAAAGATAACTAATATTGGTGGCCAGAAAGTGGGTAGGTAGCAAGAAAAAATAGCAGGTTAACTAGTAATATTTATGTAAATCTGTGCCAAGGCTCAGAAAGCTAGGCTGTCAATTGATAAGGTCTAAGGTTATTTTATAGAATGAGAAACTTGATTTGGCTGTATAAAATTATGTCATAACAACAGTAATAGTCAATCATTTATTCAGCATGTCCAGAAGCAATCATAAGGTCTTTGTGCAGACTTATGCAAAAATAAAACAATAGAAATAAACAATAAAACACAGCTTTCAGAAAAAAAAGTCAAATAAGTATAGTGAAAATGCACAGACAAAAAGAAAATGCAAAATGGCAACAATAAAAAGACAAGACGAGAATCATGAAATTGGAGTGAAAAATAAAGGGGAATATACACAACTATGTGGAAGGCTTCCTGAAAAATGGAAAAGGGAATAATCTGTACATTGCGCACAACTATGTTAAGACAGAGTAAATCTTGGATAAAAACATTGACTGTGGACTATGAAAAAACATCAAGATCAAGAAAGTTATCATTAGAGAGACTTTTTATTCTGTGAACGGTAGTGTGTTGGAGAAGGTTGGCAGGTACATGAAATGGTAGAGTCATTTTGCTTAACTTAAGTGGAGTTTGAAAATAAATACGATTGAGAAGGGCAGCATATCATCTGAAAAAGCTTGTAAAGAAATAGCAGGTCAGCACAATTTAGTTGACAGTAAAGTTATGGCAATGATAATAATCAGCTGTGTTAGAACAAGATCCAGAGTGATTTCTAGAGAAACAATAGTTGTAAATGCTTATAATTTTTTTGGACTCACCCAAGTGCTGGATTTAGCAATGCCATTCTAGATCACAGATCTATACTCAAGTTGAGGAACACATATTATGATTTACAGTTTGTGGAAGGCTGTAGAAGTGAATTCTCAGGAGACTTTGCAAACACAGTGCAAGAAAGAAGGCCTCGCATGGCAGCATGTTTCATGTGAGCAGAAAAACTTAGCATGCGATCAAAAGGAACACAAAGATCACAGATCTCATAAATCTTACATAATTACACAGTATTGACCGAGTATGAAAATGACACGATGGATGTTTTGGAAGATATACTCATGAACTTGGTCTTTGAGGTATTCAGGGAAAGGTTATTGTTGCTACACTATTTGGAGAACGAACACAAGTATGACTGCAGCAAGCAACAGTCATCAACTGAATGAATTTCCTTCTTGGAAATTAATTCTTGGAAATATCTTGATTTCATTGGCATACAAGATAGATAGATATGTGGGGTTTAATGTCCCAAAACATTCATATGATTATGAAAGACGCCATAGTGGAGCTCTAGGGCTCCAGAAACTTCGACCATCCGGGGTTCTTTAACGTGCACCCAAGTCTGAGCACACGGGCCTACAGTATTTTCGCCTCCATCAAAAATGCAGCCGCCGCAGTCAGGATTCAATCCCATGACCTGCGGGTCAGCCGCTGAGTACCTTAGCCACTAACCACCGTGGCGGGGCATCGGAATACAAGAGCAAAGAAGAACAATGAATAGCAAAATAAACAGAATTAACTAGGCTTGTGCAATTATTTGGACAAATAGTACAGTAAATTCAAGTTCACTTCGATTCGAATTTAATATATTAAAAATTTTGAAGTATCTGCAATAAGTGTTTATTAGTCTGCGTGAAACTACCCTGCAAAGGTAGTTTCACTGCAGTAAAAGAATGCTAAAACGTAAAAACACCTCTCCAAGAAAAATGCGCACTGCCGCGGAGTCTCCCTTTAAGGTTAAATGAACACATCACTCTGAAATTGATTCATCATTTTCTTTTTATTTAAGATTAAAAGCTTGTTATGCCAGCTTATGTGCTCTAAGTATTATAAATTTTGAAACTTTACACATTTTACAGGTTATCACTTGCCTTCTACCAAAAGTCAAATACCGCTACTATTGAAATTTGTTTTGACTTCCTATGAACCAAAAAAAAAATTGCATTTGCACAGAGGCCTTGTTTCAATTTTTAAAAATATTGTGCAGCTTAGTTAGGTCATGACAAATGTGCCCTTTTCTTCATGTCATATATACTATTCGAATCCGATTCGAAATTATTTAGCCAAAATTCCTATTTCCTTCTAATTCGCTTCAAACCTGAAATTCACTATTCGCACAAGCCTAAAATTAACGTAAATTGGCAATAAGAGTGGGCTTAATACCAACCCTTCAGGTACCCCTCTAGTTACTTTGTACAAGAAAGAAATTTGGCCATATACGACAACACAACATTCATTAAGCAGATGCCTATGCAGGAGATTCACAACAGACGAGCCAACATCAAAGCGTGCAAGTTTAACCAGAACGAGCGAGTCGCTGGCTATGTCAAAAGCCTTGCTGAGGTCACAGAAGACTAAATCAGGGATAGAAGCGACATTTTAATTTTTGGAGCAGATTTTCGAGCAGGAAAAATGGAACTTTGTAGAAGCCTGGATTGTTTTTGGAGCAGAAAAAAATGGCAGCCTGTAGCAGCTATTGATGTTATTGAAGCAGATAGCGAAATATTCCAAATGATTCCTGGAGTTTAATGCATCATTTAAGCCTGTTATAAGTATTATTTATTAATAAACTTATTGCACATACAATAATCCCTGCAAATTGCAAGAAACATAATTAGGCAGATGGATGAGCTTTGAACACAAATGTTATATTCATAATTTGGCAAAAGTACCTAGCATTGAAATTTTCAAAAACGTAATCAACTAAATTAACCCACGCCTAAAATGCTTGTTCTTGTGACATAAATGTGGTCAAAGCTAATGAAAGCGCTAAATGTAATCAGCCACATATCAATGTCATCACAGCAGCGGCTAGTATGAATAAAAACTCTTGCACACATTTCACCAAAATAGTCTGCTTGTAAGGTACAAATAAGTAGCTACGCGAAATATACGTATATAAAAAAAGCCAGTAATGTGTAACATTGTCAATATTCTAGTATACAGCTACTATACAAGCTTTATACTAGATGACAGTACAGTCGAACTTCTTTATAAGAGACAATGATATACGAGACACCAGTGAGCCTATAGTAAAATGTGGTTTGACATGAAGACGCATACTTGGACACTGCTTATAACAGACATCTCATATAAATGACAAGAATTGCTGCCCAGAGTATGCCTCTTATAAAAGGGTTCAACTGCATACAGGTCGTTTTTGCTTTCACTTCATTGCTTTTTGCTAGTTTTATCAATGCCATTTTGGAGTAGGTTTAGAGCTGTCATTAACAACTATTACACTTTGGAGCAGTATGTCATTGCATTTCTTTTATGGAGCAGTTTGGAGCAGCACATTCATCACTGCTACGTCAACCTGTCCTCTCCGAGAAACAGGTGGGAAGATTAGCATCGCCAGACTAGCAATATTTGTGGTAGTTGAGCGGCCAGGGAGAAACCCGTGTTGATTAGAAATAAATGAATTTTTTATGCTGAAATACAATATCTTGTGAAGAGCCAGCTCAGAGATCTTTGATGTGGCACACAGTAGAGGAATCAAGCAATCACTAGATACACCTGTTTCAGAACCCGACTTAAATGCTGAAAAATAGAGAAGTGTTTAGGCAGTTATTAAATAGCATAGTAAGTACTGGGCTAAACATAAACTAAAACCTTAATATAATGAAACATACTTATAAAAATATATCAGTTTTATCGAAGTAAATGAAAAATAGTTTTGCAATAGGTACAGTGTCAGAAATATACCTTTATAACAAAGTTTACACCTTTATGACGAACTTATTTTCGTGCAAGATGCAACTTTGTTATAATGAGGTTTTAGTGTACTACCAAACGCCTCTAGTATTGCAGAAGGGATACCATCTGGGCCACACAATAAAGATAGTTTTAAGCTCCTATGCATGAGCAGATGAGCTTTCCATCCAGCTACAAACCACTTGATGTTCTAAGTACCTCGTGCTGTTGTCCAATTTCAATGCAAGAGTCTAGGGCCCTGTAAACGGAAGAAAAATGTGTGGCATAACAGCCAGTGAAGTCGTGTACTTCACCATCCGATCCCAATAGTCTGAAGGACTTCCCATTTTCGCCAGACTATTTGCCTACATACTTCCAAACTTCAACTGATCTGTCAGCAGCGTTTTCTTCTAATAATTCAGTATGTGAACTATGCCCCGTTTATATAAGACTTAGAGATAGTTCAGAAAAGGATGATTTTACTGGCTGAATAGAGACCATTTAGCCTTCTTTTGCATGATATTTATGCTTCAGTGTTCAGTGGAGAACCAGTGGGATATTTACATCGTTTAGGCGCATATTGCGGAATAAAATTACACATGCTGCTTAAAGGCCAGCTCCGGCAATTTTTCTAGGTCAATGGATCTCAATGAAATTCACTTGGTATATTCAATTGCACATTTGCACCATTCGTGCCAAATTGCAGGTTTGAAAGTGTTGCACATTTTTTTTAAATGACTTTGATAGCTTGCCTCCATACGCTCACCTCACTTGCCAGAATTAATGACAGTATTTTGTGTGTGACATTGATTTTTGCAAGGCGGAAGTGACGGAACTGATGTTCCACGGCAGTGTCTGCTTGTCTGGTATAGATTGTGTGGAATTGGCCTGTGTTTCCTTGATTGAGCACATGACTTTGTTTTTAATGTTGGCGGGCGTGCGATCGGTGGCAAGTGGTGTTGCATTGTGGGTTGCACACGATTTGCCATATATTCACCATAACAGCGTAAGCATTTTAGCCAATCACTGCAGGCACAAACGGCCATAACAACCTGGACAAGTAGTGCCATCTGGTGGCAAATAGTGCCATCTGGTGGCAAACTATGCACATCTTTTAAAAATATAAAAAGTGACAGAAGTTTAAAAATTCGATCACTACCGCTGAGCATGACAGGATATAGTGGTCTGCTGTCGGTAGGGCAATAAAAAGTTGTTTTTCCTTAAATAATCTAAATCAATACACTGAACTAGGATGTGGAGTACCGTAAGTAGATCTCCACACCTCTCACAGATGGGTTGGTCATCGCCTGACAAAAGGTATGAATGTGTAGAGTGTGTGTCCTATCTGCAGCCTTGTAAGTGTAACTTGCGTGTAGCGTGATCTGGACACTGGTGGCCAATTTCCAAATATCAGTTTAATAACATTGAATTTGTTGTCTGTTTGCCTATCCCATAGGTGCTGCCAGCATGCACTGTGCTCCAATCATAAGAAAGGTTTGATGTAAAGTAAAGGGACAGCCATGGGTGTATTTGCGGGTGCGTGGTAGTGAGAGACGCGGTTAGCTGGTCTGCTGCCACGTTTCCAGCGATATCACGGTGCCCTGGCATCCAGCACACAACATGTCGTTTGAGGGCATAGATATTGCATAAAAGATAGTAAAGTGACACAAGTACAGGATTTTTATTTTTTTTAGTGTTTTCAAAGCTGTCACGATGCTCAGCAAATCTGTGTATACAACCACGTGTTGTAGTTGTAATTCCTTAATATGCCTGAAAGCCACAGATATCGCATGGGCTTCTGTGGTGAAAATGCTTGTTTGCGGGTGCAGCATCCCGAAATTTGAAAAATATGGGCCAACAGCTGCATAGGACTTGCCAGTGTGAGACTTCGAAGCACTTGTAAGAAATTCTGGGAAAGTATACTTGTGTTGAAGTTCGAAGAAGTGCATGCGTATATGTGCAGTAGGTGCATGTTTAGTGGCATCCACAAAAGATAGATCACAGTCTATAACCTACCATTGCCACGGTGGCTGATATACTGCTGGAGCGATCAAACAGTGTTTACAAGCGGCACGGCTGTTTCTTCAGCGAGCCTCCTGACACGGAGTCTCAGAGAAGGACGGTTTTGGAATAAAATAGACTTGGGCAGACCTTTCATTGTGAAATGAGTGGGATGTTCCTCGTCTGCGTTCACCCTGAGATAGTAAGTAAAAGATGCATAGCATCTCTGCATATGGAGCGACCATTCGCTTGACTCTGCATACAAGCTTTGTACGGAGCTAGTTCGAAAAGCACCCGTAGAAAGGCGAATACCTTGATGGTGGACAGGGTCAAAAGCACCTTTAAAGCTGATGGTGTCGCAGACTGGTAGGTTATAGCACCGTAATCGAGGCGCATGTGCATAAGGCTTCTATAGAGATTAATCAGGCATTTCCTGTCACTACCCTACATAGTGTGTGACAGCATTTTCAAAATATTCATTGTTTTTAAGCACCTGTTTTTTAAATACTTCATGTGGGGTATGAAGGTTAGTTTTGTGTCTAACATTAGAACCAGAAACTTATGCTCAGACTGTAGAGACAGACGTGGACCATGCAGGTCAATCTCGGGATCGGGATGAATGCCCCTCTTCCGACAGAACAAGACGTATGTGCTCTTTTGCACGTCCAGTTTAAAACCATTTTGACCTGCCCATTGAGAAACCTTGTTCGAACCTAATTGAACCTGTCGTTCACATATTGAGAGGTTGCACGATTTAAAACCAACCTGTACATCATCAACATATGTGCAGTAAAACATATTGTGAGGGATAGCGAGGCGCAAAAAGTTCATTTCGACTATGAACACTGTGCAACTCAACACATCTCCTTGCGGCACTTCTGTTTCCTGCACAAATGTTCGCGACAAAACAGTGCCCAATCGAACTTGGAATGTGCGATTGGTTAAGTAGCTTTCGATTATGTTCAACATTCTGCCCCATACACCGAAGTGTGAGAGGTCTCTCAGTATGCCAAAGCGCCACGTAGTATCATAGGCCTTTTCCATATCGAGGAACACAGAGAGAAAAAACTGATTATGAACGAAGGCATCACGAATTTGAGCCTCGAGCCTCGATACGGACAAGGTGGTTAGTGGTGGACCTAGCCTCTCGAAACCCACACTGGTATGGGTCAAGTCGGCCATTAGTCTCAAGGAAGTGCATAAGTCGCCTGTTTATAATTTTTTCAAAGACCTTGCAAAGACAACTGGTTAATGCTATCGGCCTGTAACTTGAAAGTGAGCATGGGTCTTTGTATTGTTTTAAAATAGGAATAACTATGGCGTCTTTCCAGGTCAATGGCATTTCGCCGAAAAATCATACAGCATTATACAGGCAAAAAAGGGCTTTTTGGGTTTCCATGGGCAGGTGTTCCAGCATTTCATACGACACACGGTCGGAGCCTGGAGCAGACTTGTTGCAGCAGTTTAGTGAGGCCTGTACCTCAGATAAACAGAAAGGTGCATTTTATGCCTCGTGAGGATTTGTGCTGTAGTTTCTCTTTGTAGATTCTGACTTTATATCGTTGAAACCTTGCGGTATAGTGAGACGAGCTAGAGACCTCCTCGAAGTGTGCGGCTATTGAGTTCACCTTGTCTTCCAAACTGTCACCCTGCGTGTTTAGAAGTGGGAGTGAATGTGCTTGTCTTCCTGCTACTTCACCAACCATGCTCCAAACTTTAGGATCATCTGGATAAGAATTAACGCTGTTAAAATTTCTGCCAGCCCTCCCACCTAGCCTGTCAGTGCACTCTTCTACCTTGAGACTTAATCGTCTTGAAACTATCGAGATTTTCGGCAGTTGGCAAGTTTCGAAGTAGCTTCCATGCTTTATTTTGTCTTTTACGTGCATCTCGAAACTCATTATTTCACCAAGGGACGCATCGTTCTGTGTCAAGTCCTGTTTGTGGGATACATTTTGTTGCAGCATCAATTAGAAAAGCTATAAGGTAGTCTACAGCTGCATCTATGCTTGAGCCACACATATCAGACCAAGATAAGTTGCCAGCATTCCAAACTTTTCCCAGCCTGCCTTGTCAATCTGGGAGCCTGTGGAGCATCTGTTTTATCTTTTGTTCTACTCAAAATTAAAGGAAAATGGTCACTTCCATGTGGGTTATTTATGACTTTCCGTGTGAGTAAAGGTAGGAGAGATAGAGAGACAATGCTGAGGTCTATCGATAAGTAGGTGTTGTTAGCGAGGCTATAGTATGTTGGCTCCTTTCGATTTAGGAGACATGCACCAGAAGAGAAAAGAAACTGTTCGATTAGCGGGCTCTTGCATCACAAGGAGAGTCACCCCATAGGCTACTATGAGTATTAAAGTCCTCTAGAACGAGATACGTTTCTGGAAGTTCATCGATTAGTGACTGAAATTCATGTGTCTTCAGTTGATGTTGTGGAGGTATGTGAATACTGCAAACTCTTACCATTTTATTGGAAATGACAGCTCGAACAGCTAGTGCTTCAAGAGATGTTTGAAATGGTAAATGCATGCAGGCTGTTCCTCGACTAACTATTATGATAACGTAATTGCGTAGAAAGTGTTTTGATTTTAAGTGTGTTTTTTGCACACACAGCACTTTTGGTGTATGTGTAAGAGTTCCTGGATATCGTCGAGGTTTCTCAGCAGTCCTCTGTCGTTCCACTGTAGTATTTGTGTCATTTTAATGTTGTGTGGTGCTGTGTGTACAAAAGTGTTGCTTTAGGTTACAGGGCCTTTTGGGGGCCCTGCAATTCGAGGTTTTTCTTTCTTGGCACGCTCCAAAAAGTTGCACCTATCTTTCGGCGTCTGATGCGCCGGAGGAGTGGTACTTGTATTCATCACCTATTGCGATGTGGTGGATGGTGCCTGCCCGACAGGCACGTTCACAAAACTTTCGAACCTAACTGCGCTTGCAGTGGTCCGAGGTCCAGCAGACACAAGGGTCTGCTGACCCTGTTTGACAGGTGGCAGAGCAGTACAGGCAGCTCCAGCTGGGGGCGCTGGTCGCACTACCCCAGCCACACTCTGTGTGACTATCGCGGGTGCAGAAATGTGTGGCACGGCGCCCCGGCATGTCACATCGGCGAAGGAGAGAAAAGACGGGTTGTGTAGTGTGAAACGTTGACGTGCTTCTTGGAATGACAGATTAAATTTGACCTTAGGTTATACTATTTGTTTATCTTTTTTCCATGTTGTGCATGATCGTGAGGAAGCAGGGTGATCTCCTCCACAGTTCGAACAATGAGTTGCTTTTTAGGTGCAGGTGTTGGATATGTGTTGAACGGATGCACACTCTACACAAGTTGATTGATTGATAATATGTGGGCTTTTAAGTCCCAAAACCACCATATGATTATGAGAGACGCCGTAGTGAAGGGCTCCGGAAATTTCGACCACCTGGGGTTCTTTAACGTGCACCCAAATCTGAGCACACGGGCTTACAACATTTCCACTTCCATCAGAAATGCAGCCGCCGCAGCCGGGATTCGAACCCGCGACCTGCGGGTCAGCAGCCGAGAACCTTAGCCACTAGACCACCGCGGCGGGGCTTACACTCTGCGCAAGTGGCGTGCCCTCTGTAACTCTGCTATCCATGCTCGAAACGCTGACACTTCAAACATCGACGAGGATTGGGAATGCATGGTATTACACGGAGCTTACAATAGCTGGTTTCGATCGATTCTGGTCGGTCACTGGTTTCGAAGGTAATTATTACGTGTTTTGTAGAGGTCTCTTTGTGGTTGCGCCTTGACAACATTCCGGTCCTGCCAACCTTCAAGCAGTTCACTTTCAGAAAGTTCAATGAGATCATCATCGAAAATCACACCACGGACGGTGTTCATTGACCTGTGTGGGCCCATTGCAACAGGGGTTTCCCCAAACGCTACAAGTTTAGACAGGTTCTCAAACTGAGCTTTGTCACGAACCTCCAGAAGAAGACCACCGCTTCCCATATTTGTCACTTTATAACCTGGGCCCGTTGCTTCTGTGAGAGTTTTGGAAACGAGGAAAGGCAAAATGGCTCGAACTGTCTTCTTTTCGTTTTGACTGTGGATAATGTGGTACTTTAGGAAGGTCGGCTTTAGTGTGTTGAGCATGAATGGTTCTTCGGTGCGTCACCTTTCCAGGGAGTGATCAGGAAAAGGGGGGAAATTATTTGCCATAAAAAAAACTACAAAGTTCGGCAGCGATGGTGGCCAACCACCATTGAGCCCAACAAGGGGACACTACAAGGTTGAACAACGAACACTTGGAGACGCCAGCCATGCATCGCGGCTATAGCCTGCTATAATTATCCAAGGTTGGAGAGCTACACCAGGTTAACCCTCACCACCAGGAAATTCGGAAGTAACCAGATCACCGATAGGAACGGCGATGCTTGTTAACTAAAATGGGTTCGAATCGTAGCTGTCATTGTGTGAGCGTCACCTTTCCAGGGAGTGATCAGGAAAAGGGGGGAAATTATTTGCCATAAAAAAAACTACAAAGTTCGGCAGCGATGGTGGCCAACCACCATTGAGCCCAACAAGGGGACACTACAAGGTTGAACAACGAACACTTGGAGACGCCAGCCATGCATCGCGGCTATAGCCTGCTATAATTATCCAAGGTTGGAGAGCTACACCAGGTTAACCCTCACCACCAGGAAATTCGGAAGTAACCAGATCACCGATAGGAACGGCGATGCTTGTTAACTAAAATGGGTTCGAATCGTAGCTGTCATTGTGTGAGAGCTCAGAGGAGCTTGTGCATGAAGCACGATCAGTCACAGACGTGGTGCGGCGTTGTTAGCATGGTGACCTATCCGCTGAGCATCTGCTCTTCAGAGCTTTTAGTTTTCATACTCCGTGCTGGCAAGATCTGCATGCCTTGCAGGTTTTCCCGATTCTGGCATAGTATTACGTCATAGGCAGAAGCACACTCGGTTGTGTTTACGTATGACAGATTTTTGCTAATAAAAAAATATTTCCTAATTTATTGAGAATTTCAGCTATTGGGCACATGACACGAGTGTCTCAGGAACATAATAGCACAATTACCCTAACATTGTAAAAAAATCACCGGAGTTAGAGTTTAATACAAGCTGCTCACCTTGTTCATCTACATTTAGTTTGTCATTAACCTGTGACCAATCGACTGACAAGTAATGACCTCTCTTGAGAGCAAATCCTGGTCATTCGTTAATGTGACTGCTGTAGCTTGTTGTTGCGGCACATACAGACAATCTTACGTTAGGTGGTGGGTGAAATTTGGCGGAATGACCAAGAGTGAAGTGTGAAGTGAAACCTTTAATGGTTTGATCATTTGACAGACGGAGGTCTAAGATGTTGGCTCTGCAATTGATAAATGTTTTATGTAACAGTAGGGAATTAGGTGCCAGAAACAGCAAGAGCAGGCTGCACTTTTCCTCAATAAAACGATTATAATGAGAAAAGGTGAGCGTGCTCTAGTCAATTCCATGTGCATGGAAACTGCCAAGAAACATAATTCTGTGCCTGCAATGAGATGCCCTGATTTCAATGAAAAACATGACATCATAAAACGAGGCAGGGGGAATGCTGGGTGGCAAATAAAAACATCCAATCAGCATTTTTTTCGCAGCGCTCAAGGCTGATTTATAATCAGATCGCTTCTTTGAAAGATTCCAGGTCTTTCCATCTAACAAATTTCAGTGAATTGTCGACAGAAATCAGCACATTAATTTCTTTTCGTTTAGTTTGCCTGAAATCTCAGTCACCACAGAAGATTGTGGAATCAGGGGAAAAGTCAGATGAGGAAATTTTAAGGCTCAGACAACTTTCAGAAATAGTAACATTAGGAAAAGAAGACAAAAGAACATTAGTGAAAAACTCGTTTTTAGACAGACCAGAAGCATTCTGGTAAAATTTGTCTACATTACACGGCACTTACAACGCCAGGCACAAGCTCAGTAGGATGAAGCATGTCATTGCGCAGCACACCACGAAAAACTTGAAGAAGCATGAGACAACCATCACACTGTCATTCAGGTGCTGTAGTCTTTCCACATCAACCTCAATGTAGAAAGAAGAATTTGACTGAAATTTAGTTTCAAGGCAACAGAAAGAGAAGGGAGACAGATCCATTGAAGTATTATGTTTTTTTTTATGTCAGCGGCAGTGACATCAGGGCGTCAGCTTTGTAACAAAAATGGCCTTTGGCCGTTGCAGCCGATGTGCCTGTTGGGTAACAGATATAATCGATGTTGCCATAGATTTAAACGAGGCAGGTTTCTCCTTTCACCTTCAGGTGGAAGAAGAGCTGAAGAAGAGGCTGTCACACGAATCGCGCTGCGTCACTCAGACGTGTCTTCCGCTGGTGGTGAACTCGACAGGGTTCTCACGACCTGGAGGGGGGGGGGCACAGCTGCCTTCCTCGGCACAGCGGCCATGCAGTTTGTCAGCTCCTCATGCAGGAAGCGGACCTCTCCCTGAAGGAAGGCAATCACGCAGGTTTGTTGTTCAGCATCATGGAACTGATCCTTATGGAGGAACTCGCTTTTTTTGCAAGGTTGGGATACCTCGTCGCTGAGGAATGAGATTCTCTCTAGCGCAACAAACAGGAGGTGGCACAGACCGGCGAGATCGCCACTCACGGGGGTGCACGTGTGGAGGGAACAGGTTTGAGACAGCTGCATTGCTCACAGCAGCAGGCCGCTGAGTCGTCTTCACCAGGCCTACCATCAGCATGGCTCAGATCACGTAAATTACAGCTCACTTTGCAAGGAACGTGATCCAGACTTCAGAAGTTGCATTTCTTCATCAGGCCAGGTTACACACTTTGAGTGAACATGCTTAGAGCAACTTTCACAGCGACAAAAAAAAAAAATGAACAGGAGCATAGCAATCATGTGTCCCAGCTGGGAGCGATGGTGCAAGACTATAATAATAATAATAACAACAAAATCTTCAAATTGAAGTACAGGTCACCACTTTTTCACAAAGGGGGTCCTTTTTCATCCAGTCATCAAAAAAACTCACATGGTGATTGGTCCCTTGAACACTCACCCAAGACCACTTCAAGGAAAAATAAATATCTTTGCCCCACCGCAGTGGTCTAGTGGCTAAAGCTGTTGACCCGCAGGTCGCGGGATCGAATCCCGGCTGCGGCGGCTGCATATCCGATGGAGGCGGAAATGTTGTAAGCCCGTGTGCTCAGGTTTGGGTGCACGTTAAAGAACCCTAGGTGGTCGAGATTTCCAGAGCCCTTCACTGCGGCGTCTCTCATAATCATATCGTGGTTTTGGGACGTTAAACCCCACAAATCAATCAATCAATCGATGTATCTTTTGCGTTAGCCCTATGCTGGTGACATTTTCAGTTTTATTCAAAGATAGATATAGATATCGTATGCATTTAGACATGTGATTCTCAAGGTTGTCGCCTCAATCGTTCTTGTGTTTTGGTGTTCGATGATGAGTGAAAAGTTGGAATTACTCAACGCCTGATAAAAAACATTACACCATCTCCCACTAAAGGGAATCATCAGTAGCATGCGAAGCAGCACATGTGTCGGTTTAAGTTCCGTTCATCACGGGCACCTCGCCCAATGTTAACGTGTCCTTGCAAGTGGAGCACACCATATTTTACAATAGTTTCTTTTTCTGTTACTCGTTCCAAACTCTTGTTGGAGCAAGGCCCGCATGTTCATCACCATGACATGCGGGAGTATGTGGGTTCAAGTGCTCCCGCATGGTGTTCATATGCTCCCGCATGGCGTATCGATGACGAGCAGAGTGTAAATGATTGCCGAGAGAGTGAAATGGGGGAGAGGCCATAGCGCCTTACCCAATCCCTTACACAGGGCAAAATGCACTAGCGCATTCTGGCAGTGCTTGGGCCAGCTTAGCACATGCGGCGTAAGGATGGTCACGCTACACAACGATTGATAACACGATTTTGGATGCCTCTAAAATTGTATTATCGCCAATTGGTGTACGGAAAATCGTATTTTAAGGCAGCATGGGTTAGTATGAAGACAATATGATCTTAGATGTGAAGCATCTAAAATCGTATTATCTTCATACTAACCCAAGCTGCCCGAAAAATTTTGAAAATACCATACAAGTATGGCATCTTCAGTTGGCATTACAGCTGCCTGCCCTGGTGCTCAGACTTTGCTAGACCCTTTCATACAGCTAGTAAATACCGAATTGTTCATAGTGTGATCGAGCTGCATGCACTATATGCACATCTTTGCACAGTCTCAGTACAAGGCTGAACGAATTCCTTAGGCATTAAAAATGCTACACAGCATAGTTTCAAAATCTATATTCAGAAATCATTCATTACCCGGGGTGTAGCTTTTCTAGAAAACAATCTGTTATCCAATAACAGAGATTCCAGAAAATAGAAACTAACTACTGACCTAAGCCAATAAAAACAATAAAAGAAACATACTCAATAAATATGTTAAACATTTTATTTGGCCAGTGAAAACCTAGATTCCTGTCAATATACAGCTAGACTAATATCTATGCTGCATATATATGAACACTGCTACCTATGCAATTCAAACTGTTGTGCTTCTAAAAAATGGAACTTGTACTCGGAGTGCTGAAGAAACAGCTTCATGTTATTTGCACAAATAAGAAAATGGTAATTCACAGCCTAAAACACAGCAACCACTCTGAAACAACTACAAAAACAAAACTTCAAACAAAAACTGAATCACATCAGACACCCAGCGCCAGGAACCTCTGCTCATGTAATGACTACGACACACAATACTTAACAAAAACAAAAACCAGAACAATGCTGCTTTCAAACAATACACATTGAGAGAAGTACAAAAATTGGGTGCTCCAGCTACCTTTACGTTTCATTCATGAAATGGGTGTTTCCCTGACAGCCATGCCCAATTACTAAAAAGTGGAGAGCTCAGAAATTTTATGATGGCCGATATTAATGGTTTGGACCCCAGAAAATGTGTGACAAAGGCCAACAAGTTAGAGTTCACAAACAAATTTCTGACACATGTCGCATTTGCAAAATTTAAGGTGGCCAGAGATCGAGGTGGCGATTCTAAGAGCTGCACTGCTTTCTCATAATCTCAATGAGGTTAACATGCCTAGAAGCACTGACCAGCTTCAATTCTGCAATTAGCACAAGTACATTAACATGTTTATCTCACACACTAATATTTAGTTAAATAAACACACCAATGGCAATTGTCACACAGCAATCAATGTCCATTAAAGCTATGCTGTGTAGAACTTGTAATTTTGTCTCAAATCCTTCATTTTTTTTTTATGACTGGAGACAGTCATCATTAAAACAATTCAGTATATGCAATATATTTATAATATATGTAAAGCTGTGCAATATATTACAACTATAATATAAATCTAGATTGCATTTATTACACTATACACATGCACACAACACACATGAGCACCACAAGCACACATACTTATTCTTTTTCTCACTCTTGAAAAAAATTATCACACAAATTTGTCAAGTAAAGCAGTTACATTGTGTCAGTATATATGTACATATACACATACCGATACATGTATACGTAAATATATTACTTGCCTAATGCATTGCACATTAGCTGACACTGTCCACTAGGTCAGTCAACTTTGCAAATAAATGTATACTCTAAAGTGGCGAAAACATAACTGCACTGACTACAGTGCTGATGGAGCCTGTATTATTCGACTGCACACTCATATGTTGAAAGGGTGAGAGGTGGGGGTGGGAGGTCAGAGCAGGGTGGAAATGGGACGGCAAGGACCCTGACCACTCAGAAGGCCAGTGCAATAACTGGTCCAGCTGGTATAGAAGGCACACATTTGATTGCTTCAAAAGTGCCAAAAAGTCGTGTGCAGCCTGTGGGCCTAAGTGCTACAGCCTGTTACAATACTTCAACATGGTTAGAGCTCAGAGCAATGCACCCTCCCAATGCCCAGAGACTGGTATAAGTGCTCTGTACTCCAATTACTCCGTGATGTACACTATATAACATGGTTTAGAAATATCGACCAAGGTTTTCAAAAACAAAAGAAACGTAGCATGTGTGCACAGTAGTTTGCGAAACGAGCCACTTAGGTGGAAAAGCAGGTGCAGTTATTCTAATTGCTGGAGACAACGCTGACATAGTTGAAACAACTTGGATATTATTGAGCTGCACAGTATACCGTAAAATGCCAAGCGAGCACCCTCCCCCTCCACCTTCAAGCAAGAACCTCCACCCCCCTTCCCTTTTTCGAGATCTGAAATACACTCAAATTTCAATATAACGAACACGGATAAAATATCGGTCATAATGCAGTTTATGAAAAATGGTTTTGCTATAGATACAGTGTTTAGATGAAGCTTTGTAACACATTTTTGAATATAACAAACTTATTTTCTTGTAAGATGCTGCTTTGTTATAATGAGGATTAAATGTAAACGCCAAATAAGCGCCAATGACCGGTCCGGGACAAAGCAAGCGCCTCCCTTCCAAATCTGGACAGATTATCCTTCCATGTTGTGAGGGGAGGGGGTTCTTGCTGGGCATTTTACGGTAATCTGCAACACTAACGCATCCAGTGGTCAACTAACCCCCATATTCTTAAAAGAGCCTCCCTTCAAATTCATCTTTCCCTCGACCAAGATGAGCAAAACTCAAATGGACACACTGCCACGCTTCTAAAAAATTTTTGTTGATAATCGCTTTATGCAGGTACCATTACTGCTGAGGAGCAGTGCTGCTTAGGACTTTCCCGTGTCCAGGTGGAGCAATGAGAGAAGGGACGTTTTAGAATACAGGGGTAAGCACGAAAATTGTTGAACAAATAGAGAGACCAATGTAAAATTATAAGCATACTGAATATGAATGCTCACAGCCTGGCCTGGAACAGCTTAGACTGACCCCAGTGCCACAATGTGTTTCTCAGCATGTTTCACAGCAGTTGGCGATGGCAAGCTTGATTTGACTAGTCAACTTGTCTTTCGCCTGTGTGCGACCAATGGGGAGAGAGCACCTGCTATCGACAACTCAAGCTATTGCCAGCTACCACAAACATACACACCACCATTTCGTGGTGGCACTGGCATCCATACAAGCCAATCCAGGCCAGGCTGCAGAATGTTATTGTTAACCATGCTGACAGCTGTATATATATGCTTCCACAAAGATATGGGCAGGAAAGGCTCAATGAGACAAGCATTATACAATTATAATGGCACATCTAACATGAAACTGCTGATCTGTGACAAGGATAAGCCAATTATATAGACTAATGTGCATCAGCTCATTGAAGGGATGGTATTAGAACATTTACACAAAATGATGCATTTCATGCATTTACAGATTTCACTTATTTAGAAGCTGCTAAGCAGCATTTTTTATGTACCTACTCTGCTTCTATTTCTTGGTATTGTTACTGCTGTATTCTTAAGTATCCCACGAAATGATGCTTTTGTGCAGGCTTTTACAGAATACACAAAAACTGTAATCGCTACTTACTGAAAACAAGGTAGTTCACGAGATGCAGAGAACATACTTCAATTGGAAATAGTGGTTCATCACTACCACCCACGAGTTGTACATCAACAGGTCTACCAAAGAGGACATGCTTTCTCCTTTTCAAACCTACACGGACTAATTTCTGAATGCTTCCAAACGGCCTACTTCTATTTACATCCTGCTGGTCATATAACTAGTCATGCATAAAAAGAAAAACTTGTGGCAGGGCCATACCGGCAGGTTGAACGCTAGTGAGCATAAGTGGCATGTATGCATAGGTGACATGTGTGCACATGCTGTTCTGCACAAGAGGTTTTTATTGAACATGAACTTCGTACCCCACTATATTTGGCTAAGTGCACACAGCAAAACAAGTGTGGGCACACACTAATACAAAAACCCCACAACGAAAACAACAATAACAAAGAAACACACAAATGTGCCGAAGGCCAAGGAATTGGCACTTTTAATGAGAAGATGACAGTCGCACAGTGTAGAACTTGCACAGAATGGCTGGTCGCTGGCTTCAAATATCTTGCAACAAGTTTTCACATCTTTGACATGGCCAGCCCCTTACTGTTATCATGCTGGGCAACAGAGGAAGCTAGCAGTTCAAATATTGTGCAATTCCCTAGGTGACAACCCAACCAGGACATATATGCGTTACTCTTGATCAGAATCACCATCACTCGAGTAGCCGCTCTGGGAATCGGTGAGCCGATGGTGGGGCGACAGTTTGCGGTAGGCCTCCAGCCACTGGTCCACCATTTGTAGCACCAAGTGGGAACTCCTGGGTACCTTCTGCTGGGCCACAAGGAGGCCACCATCCGTGACACAGCAGTCAAACCACTGTTTGATAATTTCTTCCTCACGACCAACCTGCATGTAGGAAAGTTTCAGGGGTACTTAAATCTCATTAATCTTTTCAGGGTCAATGGCGTACATGTACGTCATGGTTTTGCATGTTTGAAAAGTGCACCATTCATTATAGAAGGTGCACTCAGCGATGCCACCGAGGTCTTTAAATTTGGAGCAATTTTCGGAGCAGCAAAATTTTCATTTTGAAGCATTTTGGAGAAGAAAAATTTTTCTTTGGAGCACACTGGAGCAGTAAAATTTTCTGTTTTGGAGCACTTTGGAGCAGCAAAATTTTCCATTTTAGAGGAATTTGGAGCAGCTTACTTTAAATACTGGAGAAGAAGCAAGTTGCATTTACATTCAAGGACATGAAAAATTATTCTCAGACTCCTGTGAAGAGCTAGATATATTTCAGTTCATTGCAAATTTCATGGAGCTTCTCATCTTAGAAGCACTCCCTATTTCAGTTGATGTTGCAAAAATAATAGGGTCATGCTGTTGAACATTCTGATAAAACTTGTTGAGTGATTATGTTCATAGCAAATAAACAGAATACTGGTTGAATAAAAGGGTACTTCCTCAAATAACAATTTAGATACACTTATGTGGTTAACAAATATGGTAGATAAACGCTGTGACGTACAACTCTAGAGAATCGCACAGTCCCAAGTGCATTTCCGTGAGATGACTTCAAGAATAAAAAAAGGTTCTTTTTCTTCACAACTGATTGGACTGCTGGGTGTAATATGACATCATTCAGCTAGTCTCAGAAAGCCAACCTCCTCCGGCTCTCATCTCTGTGCTGTATAACTACACAATTTAAAAACTTCATTTTCCCTTTGCAGCAATATTTTATGAGGCTAAGTCATTCTGTGTACACTCCAAAAGCCCCCTATCGTGTCCTGTAGAAAGCAGTGCATGAAAAAAACTGACAGGACACCTCATGCATATGCCTAAGACGACTCGAAGGCAAGATGATAATTGTTTTTATAAGGATAGCAATTATATGGACATTCTCGACTGGTTTTTGCCATTGCCAGGGGTGTAGCCAAAAAATTTAGCAAAGCTTAAAACTTGGGGGGGGGGGGGGGTACACCTTGATATAAGGAATGGAGGGGGGCAGGCAAAAAATAATTTTACGCTATACATGCCATGGCGAAAAAAAAATTCGGAGGCGGGGTGGGGACATGTTCCTGACGTCGGTTGCTACTTAAGCCATACCTGCCAACCTGGCAACAGTGAAATTCCTAGAACCCGCAAGGGGGGAGGAGGGGCGGGGAAGGAGTTACCAACTTTTTTTTTTTTCATTTGTAGCTGTAGTAGCTGTGATGGATTTGCCTCTAGCGACAAGTATAATCATGTTTTGCCACCATAAGTCAAATTAATGTGCTGAATTACTTGGCACCAAAACAAAACAAAAAAAAAAACGTCGTGAAAAACAAGCGGGGGGGGGGGGAGTCCCAAACGCAAGCGCAAACATCGGCATTGCGGTCTCATAATGGCTTGGAGAGGCCGAACACACGAGGATAAGGTTTCCCACTAAGGTGAGACTCTCAAAGGGGGTGCACAAATGCTCCTGAAACTTTGTGTCAACATAACGACTAGCTAAAGAACGCCAGGCCTGCATGGAGGGCGCAGCACAGTCACAGCGAAAGCTAGAAGAGCGACCTTTCAGAGCTTTTTCTAAACACTCGTTGTGTAACTCCTGCAAGCCCACTTACTGAATACCCACAACGGCATTAATAATAAAAATTTAGGGTAGTAGATCGACATTCGCTATGCTATTTTTCGTCATTCTTCAGAGAAGAGTGGTATTGGCTAAACTATTGCGAGGAATTTTGTGCCAACTGTCCATGCAGTGGCTGATGACGATGGGCAATTATTCCTCAAGTGGGTATATGCCACAGTTAATAGGTGATCGAGAACAAGCTTTTGTAGAGGGCTGGAGCACTGAGCGACCTACTGGTTACACTATTCGCATTGTGTGATACCTTGTTGTTAATTTGCTGTTTTAAAATGCTTTGTTACTCATAATAGCGCCATTCCTTTCCCGACATCAAGTCTGCCTAGGGCAAGTTTGCCAACAAGTCCCAAGCGCTGGTGTGACTCGGTGGTAGAATACTGGGCTGGCACCCAGAGGACGTGGTTTCGAGCCCCACTGTGTCGTTGGTACTAGGTTTTGTTTGCTAATTTCGCGCTAGGTGGTTACGGCCACTGGCGGCGGCGGCCAACTACGGCACTTTACGAGACCAGAGTTGTGATCTCATAACAGCTTTCGCTGTAAAATCGGTTTCCATCAAAACAACTCACGTATGTATTCACACGTGAACGGACGGGACAGCGCAGCTGGCTGCCGCGAAAGTGCGGGTCAAAGCTTTGGCTATGCTCGCTACTACATTTTTTGGATGGGGATGCCACAATGCTTCTAGTCTTTCTGACGTATTTACCACATTTAATCCTACTGCTGCATCAGCCACATGCCCTCGGAGCTTGTAGATTGCCGTCACATCGCTGCGACTGCCGTTTCGTGCACGGCAGTGGCGGCAAGCGGTAGTCTTGTTTTCAATCCACGTTCCTTCAAAACTAAGTCGTTTTATGTATCTATGGTCACAACTGCCATGGTTTTGTCCACAGAGTTTGCAGAAAGCATCGTTGCTTCGACTGTGGTCGAGCTTGGACGCACACACACTTTCGGAATTCTGTCTCTTCGCCATACATGATGGTGTCGAACAGCTGCTGTTTCGTCCCCAGTGGTTGTGGCAACGACAACCACATGCACTGTAGAAGACAGTGCATACGCTGGTCCCATGCGTACTTCCGGAGCTTCGAGCACGCTGTTTCCGATCGGCCTTTGTTGGACGGTTTCAGTACTAAAGTTCATATCACACGCCACGATTAGGAAAAGTGTTCAGAACATCCGAATTTTGGCCCAATGGAGACATAAATTTGGCTGGAGAATTTCACGAATTCGTATCTGCCGCTGTTTCGCATCACCGAGACTCTACTGTACGTTCAGATCAAGGCCTCTCAAATTCGTTTATAATAAAATGCAGTGACTTTGCAAAAAGCTTGGAACAGACTGATCTGCATTGTTGTCAATGCAGCCAGATCTCACACACAAATTTCGATTTCCGGGAGGTTTTGATTGCAACCGTACAAATATAGTGGCTGGAAAGGTTTTTCCACTGCAGTACAAACGAAAGGAACGGTTGAAATCCGGGAGCCTCCCGGACAATGTGGGAGACTTCGCTGGTATGTGATGAAAACACCCAATACATATTGTTGTTTTCTGGTCGCAGAATATAACACAATGCCATTTTCATGGTCTCCGTGACCAGCTACGGTAATGTGCCGTAGCCAATTGCAGAGGCCATGCTATTTTACTAGATCTATTTTTTTTCATCGGAAATGAAATATTTTCAGTAAAACTTCAGAAAAAATTCATAAAATCGTAAGCGCAGCTGAAATTCGTACATTTTACGGGAAAATCGGAAGACTTGGCAGGTATGCTTAAGCACAGGGAAGGAGCTAGAAATGCGAGGGTGAGGGGGCGTTGTTATGAGCGTTGACTTTATGAGTGTGATCGCTGGTGTACGCGCTATTTATGACTGGTATACCCTTCTACTTTGTACTCTCAACGCAAACAGACTGTGTGAAATGTGCTTCGCTTTCGGGAGCAGCGCTCAGCCTTGATAGCAAGGCGGCCACACCATCGTCGCGCCATTCAGGGAGTCCCTTCATACGTGCCGTTTGTGCTGTACAGACGCAATCACACTGGTCTAAAGCAGCAGAGCGCGTGCCTGTCCACACTGTTGTTGGCCGTGGCTTCTACCTCACGTTAGCTACAAGCTACCGTTAATGCATACATTACAGCACAAGCGTCTAACATGCAGTACGCACAAGAGTCTAACATAAACACGACTATGTTTGGTACGATTACGGCGTCTCTATTCACATATTTCTGAAGAAAACACCACCTGAAGCGACTGGCTGAGCGCTCTAGACAATTCTTATTCCATCTGTACGTGCATCGGCGTGCAGGAGATGTCTCGGGAGTCTCTAGTCACCCAAGTCGCAGATATCGAACACCTTGGAAATTGTAACGCTACCACTAGCGCTTCTAACGGATGACGTCAAGCCTTATTATTTGGTATAACAATGCAATTTATTGGTATTGCATTCATTGCTAAGAGCTTAAGTGAAACAAACGAATTGTATCTCTTAGATCTGATATTGCCGATATCGCGCAAATCAAAAGAACTCTAGCTAAAGGAACAATGATCACTCTACTTGTTGAAGCTTTCGGGCTGTCAGTTACCTAAATGCAAAGCAAAAGTTCACGAGCAGTCTTACTATGCCTTGAGATAGGGCGCGCCAGCTACTTCGAGCGACGCAGCAGCCTCCCCTCCAACCTTCCCTTCAAAACGAAGCAATAAATGCGTTGCCATGATGTTCTTTTTTTACCATCAGCTATAGACCCTGGAAAGCGAGAGGCATTTCAGGGTCAGGCCTTCCGATCGCAGGCCTTCCGACACCAGAGCTGCCAGCGATGGCCTCACTATAGCTGCGTGTATTAAGCCAACTGCGACTGCTCCAACCAGTAGGCATGCTTTTACAAAGGACATGATATTTAAAAACAAAGCATGCGAGAGTTTTCAATTCGAACCCTAGCAACCACGAGTTCGAAAGGGCAGGGTTTTTGGGGGCTCTTATCGCCACAGCGATCATAAACGAAGATGTGTGCTGGTGGAAGGAATTACAAAACAGCTCTTCTGTATGGTGATCCATGAATAAAGTATATTAGAGAAAAAGTGTCAACATGTTCCCACCATTTAAGTGTTCTTCTGCGGATGTGAAACTTAGAAAATTAGATCTCGATGTCCAGATATACTTTTGACAGGCATTCTAGCAGAATGTGTGCAGTTATTAGTGAAAATTGCTTAATTACATGCCGTGCAACTCTTCAAGTGAGCTATCAGCAGCAGCATTCCTTGAACAGATCACTCCGCTAATGAATCGCCGCCCCAGTTTCACGCTGCCGATTGAACCAGACGTCAGAAGCCCCTGCGGAGACTCCGTTTCGCCGTTAAGCGGACTTGCACAACAGAGTTGATGGTGGTGGGAAAACATTTATTCAGAAAAGCACTCAGAGTTGCACCAAACTTACCAATGTGGATTTTAGGATGCATGCAAGACCGCTGCTTATTTAGCGTAATAAAATAGGTATGTGATTGTGACTTTGGTGGCCCCGAGAACAAGGTGCACATGTATTGACACGCCAGCGTGGTTATTGCCCGTGATAGACCATCCAAAATCAGAGTTTGGCGCAGTTTCCATTGATATTATCAGGATGGTGCAGTAAATCTGATTAGGCGTGGTTAGTGCACGAGTGGTATCACTGTGCACTTTGCTTGCGCAGCTGGCTCTGGAATAACCTTGAGTGTTGGTATCCTGTGCGCACTCTTAACAAAAATGATCTACGACAAACTAAAGCTTGTCGAACACTGAGGCACGATCTGTGCCGAATACTGCTTACAGTCTTTGTGGTTTAACAAAGCACATCAAAATCAAAACAAAGCACACACATGGCAATATAAAAATGACGCATTAAGGGAGTACTGACACAAAATGTAGAAGGCGAGATAACCCGTGGGATATATTTGTGTGGACACACACATTGCTATGAAATATCAATGAATAATATAGCCTAGAACATACAGCGGAACTTTGATTATACGTCCCCCAGTTTCGCGACCAGCTGCATTTTACGACGAATCGGTTAGGTCCTGGCAAAATTCCCTTAGGAATAATGTATTATACACCTTGGTTATACGACGCAGTTTTACGCCGACCCCGCATCTTACGACATTCAGATTTCGCCCAAAAGAAAAAAGAACGCCATTACTCGAATCAAGTGTGGACCAAATATTCACATGGGCAAAATATAAACTTGCGTTCCCCTAGGTTGACGATTAGAAAAGTAGAGAGCGAGTCAGATGTCTTCTTAAAATGGAAAATTGATTCTCCTGGAAGTTGATGCCCTTCTACACACGCCGCAATCGCGTGTGCACATATTTGGGGTCGTTACCTAGTCAAGCTTTATCCACACAAAGTAGCTGCAGCCGGCCTAAAAGTTGATATTTTCACGTTTTCGGTCCATGAAAACACTTTCTGGTTGACATACAGCTGATCTCCCGCCTTTGTCGCACTTCCAGTCACAGGCTCGCGGACACGTAAGGGCGCGACGCAGCTGTTTTCACTGCGAAAGATTACTTTCACTTGACGTCGACGTTCGCACTAACAACGGGACATCACTAGTTGCATTTCACAAGGCCACAAATTACAACGTGCATTGCTCAGTCGCTCACGAAGGCATTCTATGCACCCTCGTGGTCAGTCGCGATTATGTGATAGCAATGACACTGTATCTGACTTTTCTGACGGGAGGCTATTGGCAACATGGTTTCAATTTCATTTTCACACGCAGGCAATTTTCGGACTCTGTTTATCGATAGAAATATGCGCGTTGGATTCAATTCTTTTTAAACTTGAGAATAGACATTCGCTTGCACCTCTTTCAACTAAGTTACGCTGACATTAGCTGTCGCTGGCAAGAATAATTTAATCTACCTTTCTAGCAGAAGCACAAGGTCATGTTGTGGGCTTATTTAGGCGGTCTATACCTATTTTTTGGGGCAAGGCTGAGTGTCATTGCTATATTCTTAGTTTTCCGATTATACCGACGCCCGGATTATACGACTGTTTTGCGTGGTCCGCTGAAATTCGTATAATCAGGGTTCCACTGTACTTAAAATCAATTTAAAAATGCGTGTCATCGCACCACATGCGAAACACACCTCTGATTTCATTGTAAACAACTAACCGCCACCTGTGCCATCATGAGTTTATGTTGGCAGCCGCAATATTTGTGAGTGCTCTCTCTTAGCAGACTTTTTTCATGGATAGAGGCCTGTACAGGAGAAGAAAGACTGATGTCCTAGCCTTGGCAGTGCATTTTGGGGGGGTGGGGGGGGTCACACGTATCAACATTTTAGATACTGTCAGTTGGAAAAGCCTGCTCCAAAGGCGGCACCAACTCGTATCCGCTCCGAGGGTGGCGCTTGCATAGTGTTGAGATCAAGCCACCGCCGCTGCCAGCTACCCGCCACTTCCTGCGACAGCGCCGAAAGCTTTTTGTTTTGTTCGCTTGCTCATATCACAGCGGCAGGAGCTTGAAGGTTAGATTTCGCTTATCGCAAATGGTATTTCACATGTGACACGACGATTAAGCAGGCTTGATTGAATTAGCAGTTCAACATATTAAACACGCCGACCTGCAGCGTGCCGGGCAGTCAAAGTGGCTGGGCTTCTAAGGCAAACACTTGGATTGGCGGTACTTCTTCAAAGCCCTCCAGGTGACAAGTAAGACCTACATTCCCGATCTACATTTGGAATTCCAGAACCTAATCAATTGCTACGAGCACAACGCAGGCAGAACCGTTGTCAAAGTTCCACGTGGTAGGTGAACACTTAAGCTCGGTACTGCTCCTCAAATTTTCCCGAACATTCCTGCACACTTGTCTAACCAGCGGCATTAAATCACAAAAGAAAGGCCCCAACTTAGAGAAACCGCGAATTTCGAGAGTTGTGTGCCGGCAAGTGGTTGCGATGTGCCCAACGTTAACCTTGAGAACAGCGATGTTGACGAAGCTACTGGCATCCCCTGCGAGCCAGAGTTGTGTCCAAGGGTGGTAATTTGGTTATCTGCATTATAAGACCAAACAAAGTTCTAATCCTGTTATGTCGAGCTTGTGCAAAAAGAAGTTTTTTTTGTTTTTGTTTTCAAACTCGTTGTTCATCTTGCGTTGAAAGCTTCTAAAGCGAAGTCAGCGAGAGGATAGCGCTACGAAACCGAGTGGCTGATTACTTGTCTGCTCCTTAAAATATCGAGCATGGCTGCTATTGGGTTGATGTCAAAGGTGAACATACTGCCTCTGCCTACATCCTCACACCTTACATTAAAAAGGAATGCCTTCGAAATTTCGGTTAAATGAGGCTTCACTCAGCAGCATTGGCTTTTCTGCTGGAGGAAGGCCGGTCATGAGTTAGTCCACTGCATGACTGGTAGACACTTTTCAAAGCTGTTTTCATGTTCCAAATGTTGTTTTTCGCTTTTTCTCGAAAACCTGTGGCCCTAATAACCCCCTTTAGCTACCTTTAGCCACTAGACCCCGCCGTGGTGGTCTAGTGGTTAAGGTACTCGGCTGATTTCCGATGGAGGCGGAAATGTTGTAGGCCCATGTGCTCAGATTTGGGTGCACGTTAAAGAACCCCAGGTGGTCAAAATATCCGGAGCCCTCCACTACAGCGTCTCTCATAATCATATAGTGGTTTTGGGACGTTAAACCCCACATATCAATCATCAATCATTAATAACCGTCTTCCGTGGGTTTTTAGTAGTCGAGAGCAATTTTTGGTGAAGCCTCGTTCATTTCGTAGATTTCTCTTTTTTTTTATCTTCTACCATGCTTGCTGATTCTTTCTTGTGCTCTTACATGGTGAGCATAAGTCTTCCCGGGATAGCCCGTAAACACTTAGTGCTCCTCCACACATCTGGATTCTTCAGGGCTGATGTTGCGGTCGAAATGGAAGGGAATAAGCTGCTATGACAGCCCGCGCATATTTTCAGGTGATCAACATAACTGAGAAAAGCTGATACCATCTGCAAGCTCGTGAGTTTCAGCTGGCTTCCCATACCATGTTCGCTATATGCGCACGTGCCACGGGAGAACAAGCTTCCCTCTAGAGCTGAGGACAACAATGAAGTTTTTTGTTACCACCACTGCCTTGTCGATTTCGACAATATCTTTGCTTCTAACAACATTGGAAAAAAAAAACATTCCTGGATAAGCTCGACATTCCAGAATTGGAACTTTGGCCTTATAATGCAAGGAATCAAGCTGCTATCTCTGTACACAACTCTGGATTGAAGGAGACAACAGTAGTTTCGTGAACATCGCTGTTTTCCGTGTGTTAACGTAAAACTCATTGCACTGCCCTCAAAATTCGCAGTTTCTCTAAGTTTCGGTGGTTTCCTTTTGCACTTTAATGCTGCTGATTTAAACAAGTATGCAGAAATATTCAGAAAAATTTGAGGAACAAAATCGGGCGTCCACCTACTATGTGGAATTTCGACAACGTTTCCGCCTACAATGTGCTCGTAGCAAGTGATTAGAGCCTCAGAGTCGAAATTTAGATAGCCAATGTAGGTCTTGACTGTCACCTGGAAGGTTTTTCGTGGAATAGCAGCTGTCCAGGCCTTCAGAACTGCAACGTCATTTGGGGCTTTCAAGAAGTGTCGCCAATTGCAAGTGTTTTCATCGGAGGCATAGCCACTTCGACAGCCCAGCGTGCTGCAGGTCGGCATGTTTACTATGTTGAACTGCTAATTCACTCTTGCATGCTTGATCTTTGTGTCACATGTGAAATAAAATGTGCCAACAAGCTTTTCCAAATAAAAGTTATTTAAGTACTCTCCATGTGTCATCTATTGCACTGCATTCTATTTTTTCTTAAATTTTTCTTCCTTAACTTTTGATGCTTTTCTCGTAAACACTCGGATAAATTTGGCTACAATCCAAAGAGTTTGTGTATGAAAGGCATCTTTGCATAAGAATTATACCATTTATGTGAGCTGTGCCAGCTGCGAGCCCTGCTAGCTCACCGATATAAAACATAACAGGGTTGTCCCGCTAATTCACGCAAGACTGCCAGTGTGGCCTGTCTATTTTCCCATAGCTGTTCAAAAAGAAGCACAACCGTTTTTAAATATGTTCTTACACACAATTTATATGATTTATAATTGTAACGGGCTAGTTCGATTAAAATCATTCACAACCTGAAGACACAGATGAACGCTATTTATTGCTGAGGCACAGGCAGAACTTTTTTCGGGGGCTGAGGGCACCACCTTAATCTGAAGTGGGTGCCAGACAGGCAAGTGTGGTCGAGTGTCACTTTTGGCTCTGTAAATATTAGTGGGAAAGATTTGGGGGGGGGGGGGGAGTAGAAGAACGGCACAGGCCCGGTGTGCTACCCCCTGACCACACCACCGATTCATCGCAGGCACAGAATTAATCATACAGTTTCTAGGTACTGGCGCGGCCCTCATTTATCACTAAGTAGTATTCATTCGGCCCTCATCTAGCTGCTTTAGCTAAAATCACGCTGTTTCGCATGCATAGGTAGCAGACGACACTCCTTCACCAATCCCAGAGCGACAGCAGCGCCGTTGCTGCGTGGGATATAGTAGGGGGCCGCTCCTCGCCGCTGCAACCGCATGCGCTTACCCAACTGACAATATCTAAAAACATTGACGCATATGTACAGCATCATGGAGGAAGCCTTTATTTAAACGAGCTGTCAATGCGATGCTCACAAGCACGCAATTTTTTTTGAGCTCACATAGCCAGCTATGTTTGCATGAAAATAGTTATGGGTCACAGTGCACTCGGTGCTTTCTGAAACCGAAACTGTGCCTGGTATCAAAGACCAAGACCCTTTCCAATAATTAACAATCGTGCAATTGATAACAGCCAACAAGCTTTCCAACAGTGATAAGTTGGTCGTTTGCTACTAATTGCAACAGAAAAAAACAAGACGCAAAATTTTTGTGTCAGTGCTCTTTTAATTAGGTATCACTGTGGCTGCATCTTAACAGTAACGCATAGTACGGAGTGTGGAAATGATAGAAAATCTAGCTATTAGTGGTCAGGCACACCACTTCTCACATATGCAAGTATCCATGTTACCTTGCATTAACAACTAACCAATAAATAGTGGTATCGATAGAAAAACTGAAGAGAACAGTAATTCACACACAAACAAATGCCACACAGCACTCATTATTTGTGTACAAAAATACTAAAACCACTGTAACTTCAGTGAATCAATCAAGGGCACCATAGGAGTTTCAGTGCAACATACGAACAGTGGGAACCTTATATGCTAGTATCACATTATAAATTTGGGAAATATTTAATTGTTTGTTATATAATTAACAAATAATGTTATTCTAAAATAAATGCCGATTATTACTGTCGCAAATGAACCTGATACTACAAAAACCCATAAAACTAGAGATAAAAAAACTACTACAGTAAAACCTTAAGTGATATGAATCCCGCGGGGTCACCAAAAATACATATTTGTATCATCAGAAAACATTGAATATTCATATACAACAAAAGAAAGTAGGCATACATAGACAGGTATAAATGATTGCCAGTGAAATTTTTAGACGCCTGCAATCATACTTGCGTTCGTAAATATGACCGCTAGTAGCCTCTACCAAAAGCACTAGTGACCGCTACTAACCTCTACCAAAACTTACTACAGTCGCCGACCGATAAACTGGACACCGATAATTCGGACATGCTCGGTAATTCGGACAGTCGCGCGGCACCGCCGGTGGTCCAATAGAAGTAATGTGTAAAGACGACCGATATTTCGGACAGCTGCCAGATCTGCATTCGATAATTCGGACGCTGCCCGACTGTCGCGCACGCCGAATCGGCAGCCATTATCTCCTCCGGCACTTATACCATACAAAGTATGGCTTCAGAGATCAGAACGAAAGCTAATTGGTAATCTATGAGGCTTTATTTCGATCGCAACTTTATGCCTCAGAGATTTGTACTTGAAAATGCCGATCTTGGAGGCATGGCTCAACTGTGGGGGATCGCATTGACATCGCGATCATCTCACATTACGGTTCCTTTATACCCTCGCTGTGCGGCTATCCCCGTTATTCTGTCACATGTGTGTACGGTACAGCGTTTTGCTGAATTCTACGCGCGTCCTTATTTATTTTGAGACTTGCTTTATTTTACGTCCAGCTGTCTCATAAGATCTGAAGTTAAATGGCACCAACGGTGCCCTCACAGCCAGCGCCGAAGGCCGCGCCGACGAAACACGGCAGATATACAACACTTACCATGGCAAAGAAAGCAGCCATCATTCAGCAAGTGCTCAGTGGTCGTTTGCAAGTCAAAGTTGCTCGAGAGTTCAACATTTCGAAGCAAACCATATCGGACTACAAGAAGAATAAGGACAAGATTTTAGGCGCGGCGGAGACATCATCCGGAAGTGAACAAAAGAAGGTGCGCCAAGGTGTTCATCCGCAGTTGGAAGAAGGGTTGAGCATTTGGCTTAACACTACAGTCGCTCAACGGGTTCCCACTTCCGGCCACCTCTTGAAGCAAAAGGCCGAGCATGGGCACTTCGCCTTGGCATTGATGAATTTAAGTTCAGCGATAGCTGGCTCCGGAACTTTAAAAAGCGGTACGACCTCGTTTTCAAAAAAATGTGCAGTGAGAGCGGTGCCGTGGATAGCACACTGGTAGCGAACTACTGCGGTGGAAAGTTGGTGGAGATACTTCGGCGCTACTCGGCTGACGACACCTTCAACCTCGATGAAACCGGGCTTTTCTATAAGCTACTATCGGAGAAGACACTCGCCCGTTTTGGAGAACCTTGCCACGGAGGTAAACTCAGCAAGGAACGAGTCACTGTCGTCGGCTGCAACGCTTCTGGCACGGAAAAGCTCCCGCAGCTGGTAATCAGGAAATCGAAAAACCCTCGATGTTTTAAGGGGGAAAAAAATTTGCCTGTCTGGTACGAGGCCAATACGAAGACGTGGGTGACACAGAAGCTGTTCGAAGAGTATGTCGGAAAATTGGACTGAAAGTTTGAATTGCAAAAGCGCAAGGTCCTTTTGTTCGTAGATAACTGTACTGCCCATGCGCCGATCAGCTGTCTGAAAGCCATCGAGCTAGAATACCTACCGCCGAATATGACCAGTATTCTGCAACCTATGAACCAAGGTATCATCAAGAATTTGAAGGTGCTGTATCGTTCGCGCATGCTGCAGCGCATGTTGCTCTGCTTAGAGAGCCAGATAAAACACAACGTTGATTTGATGTCAGCCGTGAGCATGCTTGCTGATGCCTGGAAGGCAGTGTCGGTAGGCACGATCAGCAACTCTTTCCGGCACGCAGGATTTACGTTGCGTAGTGAGCCCAACACCGCCGACACTGCAGCCGAAGAACCCGACAATGCAACTGAAGATCCGGACCTGCCGCCCAGCGCATCGAGCTCAGGTGCGGACGTTATCGACGACCTGCGAGGCTGCGGTGTGCCGATTTCCGACACTGTTCCCTTTGAAGACTTTGCAAACGTCGACAGTGCAGCGTCGTCGTGTGCCGAATTGAATGATGAAGACATAATTGAGCAGGTTATGCAACCGTCAAACAGCGGTTCTGACTCTAAAGATGATGCGCCGTGTGCTCCGGAGCCGTCGCATGCAGACCTGTCTCGAGCCCTTGCTGTTCTTTCGTCGTCGTACAGCGATCGTATCACACTGGCGAAGATACAGGCGGACTTGCTTGCACATAAGCGGAAGTGCGTGCAGCAACGCATTAACGACTTTTTTCGGTTACCGGTAGACTGAAGTGTCAATGAAAGTATTTTTTTTCTGACGCATTAGTTTTTTGGGACTTTCGATAATTCGGACTTCTTTACATTCCCCGTAGAGTCCGAATTATCGGTCATCGACGGTACGCTTTTCTACCCGAAACAGAATACTGCAGCAAAAGTGACTTCAGAAGTGCTTTGTGTGCAATAGAAGGATGCCACAAAAATAATTAAAGAGTAGTAACACAAAATTTCGTGGCCGAGATAGTCTGTGGGGTCGATTCCCCTGAACGTTGGTATATCATCTGCAAAATATAAACAATGAATATAGGTTCAGAGGTATTTTAAATTAATTTTGAAGCTTGCATGAGCTCGACTCTATCGTGCCATTGACACCCTCGAAGGGGACCCTTTGGGGACCCTCTACTTCCCTCATGTCACCACACTGCAAGTTATCATGACATCATAACTGGCATTTTTCTTTTTTTTTTTTTTTTTGCAGCATTTGTTCCCGCAGTTTAAACTTCTTGGTGGCTGGTCTCAAGTGTGTGGCCGTGGCGTATGCTTCGAAAGTTTTGTGTTTGGGGACACTAGTCCCGTTTCCTATTCAAAGGTAATTGTTAATGCGCACTGTGCGGATGTGTGTCACAATTCTGTGTACTAACGTAGTTGAAAGCTGTACACGCTAGGCAGTGATAGTTGCACCCGGCAGCTTCTCATTTTTGTAGCTCTCTCTCAAACTAAAACTGATCCATAATGAGGGCCTGTAATTAATTATCTGTCACATGCTGCAGCAAACGATGTGTCGTGTTATGACTAACAGGCCCCAGCAACACACTGCAGCAGGAAAACGTGAGGCCAAAGTTTTTGTGTCAGTACCCCTTCAACCCATGTTCTTTGTAGCTGTTATTCTCATTGTAGTGGTGCTGGGGTGCTTCGTGGGAGACTTACAGCCATGCCTGCACAATCGGGAGGTTCGCTCAAAATTTTGGAGTGTCTCGTGCAAAACAGAAAGTTGGCAGGTGTACAGCGACGCCAGTGTTCGTTCTCGGGACTAATAGGCACCGCTCCTTCGTCATCCTGGAAAGCAGGCACTCACTCTTGAGGCATTGTAAGCTGCTACAAAAGTTTAAAAACGATGAAGAGCTGAAAACTGCTCGTCTAGTTCTACCGTTTCCTATGCGAGCAGTGTAAGGAGCAGAGCCATCGCGAGTGGATTATGACAGTTCACCGCACTGAGAGATACTCCAATGGTCTTCTTACCTTGAAGAGTGTTTTGTTGTACCTAGTATTACGAAATATTAATGGGGAGAAACATGATGGCCAGACTCATTTGAAAGAGAAGTGCAGGTGTAAACTGAAGCTACAACAAATGGAAAACCGATGTACATTTCAAGATTACACGCTGGCTACTACTCATCTGGTATCATTAACCTATTGCAACATCTACAAAGACACTGAAAGAAATAGCCAGTGCAGGTGTAAACTGAAGCTACAACAAATGGAAAACCGATGTACATTTCAAGATTACACGCTGGCTACTACTCATCTGGTATCATTAACCTATTGCAACATCTACAAAGACACTGAAAGAAATAGCCATTTTCAACTACACCATCTGTTTTGGGCTTTTACAAAAAGCCACTGTACTTTTGACACAGTTGAAATAGAGCCAACAAGAATATGCCTCTTCAAAAGCAACCCTTCAAATAATATGTTATTGAGAACAGGTCAGACTGCAATAAACAGTGATGCAATCAGGTAAACCAGTTTTACATGGCAAAGTTTACGTAAAAACGCCATGAAGTGCATATAAAAATGTAAGTCGCAGGAGGAAAAAAAGTCTAACGAATACATTTTTTTTTTACGTTCAACCCAGCATGCTATGCCCAATCATGGGTCTGCAAACAGTTGTATTTTTTTTTTGCCCAAACTCGAGGCCACAACAAGTAAATGCCCTAGCCCTATTTGTACTTTCTCTTGGAATTTTGTTTATATCAAAATATTATTACGAATATGCTCCAACAGGACCATGATGGCATTCAGCTTGTGATCCCCGCCTTTAAATTTCTATAAAGACCTTATTTTCATTTTTAAAATCCTTGCCAATGCTAAAATTACCATATTTTGACAAAGAAGCATGTCATCTAGTGGCCAGATGTATTGCTGATATGCCCATTATCTTCTCTTTTACATGCACAAGCCTGGTAACTATATATTCCAAGTTTTTCACAAGACGCACACTGCTCCCCTTAATTCACACTGACTGACCTCTCCCTGAGTGAGGAAGTGCAGCGGCAATAGCTGTCGGTCAGCTGTCATCAGAGGAAGGAAGGCCACCTGCAGGTCATTCCGCGAGTCAGCTCCAGCCCCACTAATCACTTCGGGTTCTGGTTCCATCGGCACCAGGGCTGAGAAATGACCACGTGTGTAGCCAAGTGCGATGGGGGACTTCCAGCAGAAACTTGGCTCCCACAGAAGTGGGATGTAGATACCTGACGGGTGAACGAGAAATAACAGCTTTTTGTTGGTAAAGCCGAAGAAGCAAGCAAAAAGGACAATAAATGACGTGGTGACAAGCCCTGTGAAAAATAAGCAGAGTGTGAATACTGAGGTTTTATAATTGTGGATATGTGTGTATCGCTAAAAAGCTGCAAAATAGGAAATAACCATAGCAGAACTCATTGCTGGGAAAGTTGGTTGATTACTTTGAAAATATCAGATGCCGAACCACCACCAGAAGACGGATGAGACAGAAGAAACAGAAAGAGTGCTTTTTTCTGTCTCTTCCTTCCTTTGCTAGTGGTTCAACAAGCCATTTATTTCCAATAGCTTTTACCTCTCTTAAAATAAATTAACAAAACTATTTCATTAGGCTGGAGCACATCAAAGGTACTTCTGCTAATGCACACAACAGAAATTATCCAGAAAGATCCACTGCTTAATATTACAACCAGGTAAGCACTCTATTCGTGCTATAATGACTCGTCTGAGCATGGGAAAGACCCTCTCCCTTGGAAGTGAGGGGGCAGGATGCAATTTAGTACTCACGGATAGCTTTTCAAACTTCCATGCATTTAAACAATGTTTAGGTAACATTGTTGACGGTTATTTCATTGTACCTCTTTACTAAATGTAAAAATACAGCACATGCTGCTTAAGAGCAGCAGAATGAAGCTTGGTGAAAAACCTGCTCGATAGATAGATATGTAGGATTTAACGTCCCAAAATCACTATATGATTATGAGAGACGCCGTAGTGGAGGGCTCTGGAAATTTAGACCACCTGGGGTTCTTTAACGTGCACCCAAATCTGAGCACACGGGCCTACAACATTTCCGCCTCCATCGGAAATGCAGCCGCCGCAGCCGGGATTCGAACCCGCACCCTGCGGGTCAGCAGCCGAGTACCTTAGCCACTAGACCACCGTGGCGGGGCGTGAAAAACCTGCTCCTGTCGCTATGGGTGTATGGGAGATAAGGCTGAAACAGAACATGCCGCTAATGCCTGCTTCATAAACACTTCTCGGTTATTACAGTAAAACATTGCTGATTACCGGAAATGAAGCATAAATACAGTAAAACCTCTTTAATTCGAAATCACTGGGACAATGTGAAATCGGAACTAAACGGGTTTTTGAATCAACGGAACATACAAAAAGTGGGATGCAAGAAACTTGGAATTATTCGAAGTAATCAAGGCTGGTGGTTTGCTGTGCTCACGGCTAGTTTGTGGCTCATAGGCTCATGTTATCCAGCAATACCAGGTCCCAATTTTGCCACAAGCACAGGGGAATGGAAGGCCTCGCTGCTACCAATGGGAAAAAAACACCCCATGTCGTGATTAAAGGCCAACTCCGGCGATTTTTTTAGGCCAATAGATCTCAACGAAATTCGCTGGGTATGTTGCTTTGCATGTTTCTGTCGTGCATGCCAAATTGCAGGTTTGAGAGATAAGCTGATTGTTTGCAAATAAAATTTAAAGATTGCCCAGAAACGCTCACCTGGCTTGCCAGAATTATTGGCGACACTGTCTAGGTAATGTCATGTTCGGCAAGTCAACGCAAGTGATGCAGCTGATGGCATTGCTAACTTAGGCCGCTACAGCGTTTACTATGCTAACTACAATGTGACAGCGGTAGTGTTTGGTATGCAAAAGCTTCCTCCCTTCCTCCATGGTGCTTAACCAACACTTTGCTGGTTTAACACGCAATTTTCTCCTCCCTGTGGATCGGTGTGCGAAGGGTGGTAGTTGGCCTTGCATTGTGGGCTGCGCAAACCTCTTACTCAATATGCAGTGTTTGCTATCCGGGCTTTCCAAGTGACAGTGCTCTCCGTGAGAAGTGCATCAGTGCAATCAGGTGGGACAATAGACCACTTCCAAGTGATTCCACAAGAAGTTGGAACATAGAGCGAACCGGCTTATCTTCCGCCCCTGCTCGTTGGTGCCGTGCAAGACGAAAAGAACGTGCCGCCGCTTATTGAAAAGGGTCCGAACACACCTGCACGGCGCATAACTGAGCAGGTGTCCATCGAACTCTAGATGATCGACATGCGAGTTGTTGCGTACCGATACATGTGCCGAAAAATGCTATCACGAGGAATGTGAGCTGGAATGCTGAATTCATAGTTATTCAATGATGAACTGGTCGTAAAGCACAATGAATTTTAATACCATTGCAGTTTGATTGGGCTGCTAACACAAGACTGCAGAGATGTGTTACAATTAAAAACAATTTTTAAAAATGTTTACGGAGAAGTCACGCGCTGTAAATAAAAAAGGTAAACACATTCTAAATGTGTTTAAAGATGAAGGGATGGAACTAGAATTTACGTGCGAGATACCTTGCTTTGTTAATTTGCGGCTTTTTATAAGATGCTTAAGTGTCTCTGCAGAGAATGTTTCCTGGCAATATACTCCACATTGAGTGAAGCCACTGTCGAATTTCACATTGGCACATTCCAATATTGTTCAATGAGGAATAATGATGTCGTAGTTGTGCTCGGAGAAGAAAAAAAACACTTGGGCACATTATCTGAGCAATAGTTTCTAGCTGCAAAAATGCGAGTTGTTCTGCCTATATATTGCATCAGTTAGTGAACAGCTCATTCGCACTGCAAACAAACATTAATACGGGTGACCTTCACCTGCGAAGAAACTAGAAATATTGCAGTTATTCCATGCATACGTTCTGCACAGTCAGAAAAGAAATTGGAAAGTGATACGAGGTGAGGGTTGCGTTTTCGGCACCGTATATAAGCTTAGAAACATTTCTTCCGTAGAGTGTAAAAGGTCGCAGGGGTCTGCAGTGGGCCAAGAAATGTACTATGAGAGGCACGCCAATTGTTCTTTTAGTTGTTGTGCAAGAGTTGCTAATTGAATTCCTCTTGTATTCACATATATACTACATCGGTTAGACTGGTTGATGTACCAACAGGTGCCTCAGAGAGCATCAAAATTCTTTGAATGAAGCCATCTTATCTCACCTCATATTTTCAGTCATGCAAACGTGATTTCATTTTTGAAGGCCTGGTGATCTTGCACAATCACCCTAACCAGACCAAGCCAGAAATATCGGAGATATATCATAAAGACTGCCACCCCTTGTTTAAGTCAATTAACGTTCACTATCGTTACAACACAAGAAACTTGAATTTATTAATCCACTGTAAACACATGTCTTGGTTGTTTGCTTTTTTGTACCTCTTTGTGACATGCGCCATGCACCCCCATTTTCTTACATATGTTTTTTTAACACGTGTGATAACCTTTCAGCCGTGAGGGAGCGTTTCAGGTGTAAATATTTATTCCCTGGTCCTAGTTCTTTCTTTTCACCTTGTAAGTTTTATTCCTACCTGTACTTACAGTGTCAAGGAAAGTTGGTATAACATACCGTGCAAGCGATGCGCTCACAGTTTAGTGAATGTATTTTATTTTACAATTATCGGTTATTTCTTAGGCACTCTTTAAATATATCAGAACCGTACAATTTATTCATAAACAGCGTCAAAGGACATTGATTCCCAATGCATCCGTCAATTTATGGACAGCGCTTGCACCTTTTAGGCAATCAAGTTGAGCTGCTTTGTATTTATGCCGAAGGCGGACTGACGCTAATTGATAATAATAATTAAGTGATGCTTCTTAGCCGGCCAGCTGGTTGAACAGAGGGACAAGTTCAAATCGTAAACAGGCCATCGCACCTAGACACAGAAACTTGTGAGTGAGTCACCCAATAATACAGTCGAACCAGCTTATAACGAACCTGAGCTTGACGCGGCATCCACTCGTTGTATTCCGAAGATCGTAAGAAATTAAACACAGCGTTTAAAAAAGTTGCGAGTGAAAACACAAACTTTTTTTGCCCAAAAAGTTTGTGATGCACGTGTTTCGAAAAGCAGGAGTGATAAGGATGGTCTCAAGTTCATTTAAAACAGCAGGGCACTCGTTCGCCGAGGCCTGTCGCATAAGCTGCACGAGGCACTTGCTCCAAAGTATCGTCGTTCTCGCAATCTGATTCCTCCAAATCACTCTCGCCACGTACTTCATTCACAATGCCCCAATACGTGCACGGTTCCGCAGTGTCAGCATCATCATCGGCTGTAATATAACCATCGCAACAGATGTCCCACTTGCTCTCCCGTGACAAAGGCAACGAGGTGCTGCCACAAATCGCTGCAGGAGTGATCCTGTTCGGAAGCTTCGGGCTCAGCAACGGGCCCGACATCGATAAAGACGGCCTCGCAAAAACAGTTTTGCACGCATGTAGCCGTCACCGCCACCCACGAAATATTCACCACTGAATACTGGGACGCTCAAAGCGGCAAGTTGGCTGCCAGGCAGTCAACAGCTATGAGCAAGCGCTGCGCAACGCGGCACCTAAAGCGCGGCTTACGCTCAAGCCAAGCGGTCGCACTTTCGACGTTTTGTTGAGCAGGAGGACAAAGCGTGCAAGTCCTCCTGTTTGCCATCCTGACCACACATGCACACCAAGAGCGAGCAAGACACGCAGACGCAGACGCAACACGCATGCCAGAACGCGTGGACCAGCTCTGGGCCCCTTTATAGTTGGAAAACGACACCAATTTGAGCCAGCGTGGCTGGCGTCGTGGAGCGGTGGAGACGGGCGAAGGGGTTGTGATCAAGAGAGGAGAGCAGATTTGAGAGAGAAGGGCAAGGAGTTGAGATAGAGAGGGGAGGATGCGGCGGGAGAGCGACCTTGAAAACAAAAACACACGGGAAGTAGGCAGGTTGGGTAGCTTGCATGAAAGGTCCGCAAAACGCGCAACTCGCACGCAGAAAAATTGGAGAAAGAGTTTTCGAACTAGAAACCCGTGCCGGCGGGTTCGCGTGGCCTCACCAACTTCGATATTTCACGATACGTTTCGCGCAAATGAACAGCCGTTTTCGTGCTTCCACACGCGTGCGGAGGGCATACTGAGCCGAGTGCGAAGTGAGCGAAAACACGAAACGAATCGCAAATTATCATAGTCGGTAAGGTTACATACGCACGTGCACTAGACTGAGACGATCGGATGCAGTGGCCGACGATGTTGGCAAATTGTCTGGCCACTCCAGGCCGGCGACACCAACGACAGTACCAGCAATCAAAAACAGGGTAGATGGACGACCGGTCTTCGAAAGATCGGTGGCAGTGTGAAAACACGGGCCTCGTGTGGCGATGCGGGGTGCTTAGAGTAGCAGGGGGGGGGGGAGGAGAAAGGATGGAGGGGTGCGTAAAAAAAAGCGGTCGGGGAGAGCGGGAACTAGAGGGGCGCCGCGCGGAGGCAGGGTCGGCGTTTAACAATAAGAAAGTATGGGCACCTCGCCAATGCCTGATCCGTGGTCGAAAGTGGTGTCCCTAAATGTCGGCAGAGCGCCGACTCCGTTCGCTGTAACCAATCAGCGGCAATCTGAGATGTTCGTTGTAAGTGCGATTTTGTGCCATTGAACCAATTTATGTTTTCACGGTCACTCGAATATTGTTAACTTCAAGTGAAAGTTCGTTTTAAGTGGGGCCGTTATATGTGGGCTCAACTGTATATCACGCCTAGCCGAGTTCACTTGATCCGAGAAGCGCTGGCACGTTGCAAACGGAAAGTTGAAGCGTGAGGCCCGCGCATTTGTCGCGGCGACTGCTGCAGAGTACGAACTTTTCCCATAAGCGTCACTTAATAATAATTAAGTGACGCTTCTGAGCCGCTCAGCTGGTTGAACAGGGGGACAAGTGCAAATCATAGACAGGCGATCGCACCTGAACAATGAAGCTTGTGAGTGAGTCACGCAGTAATATTTCACACCTAGTTCACTTGATCTGAGAAGCACTGGCATGGTGCAAACGGAAAGTTGAAGCGCGAGGCCTGCGCGTTTGTCGCGGCGGCTGCTGTGGCATAAGAACTTTTCCCATAAGCGCTTGCGCGCCCATTGGCGGCGCTAGTGTGCTTGAAAAAAGTCTATTAGCTACTGAGGAAGACAGCTCGCGTGTGTTTCGGTCTTTTCTCACCAAAGTCATGCATGCCTGAGTCACCGCTGTCCGATAGCTCCGAGACACTGTCAGTCTCAGAAATGTCAGCTGATGCTCGGTGCGTTTACCTCTGCTCAGAGTACCCGATCATCCTGGCTTTCATAGTTTTTTCATACTCCGCGCTAGGGGGAGCAGCAAGCATTATACGATTTCCGGCTTTTACCAAATGGTACATCATACGCAGACAGTGCGCTTGGTTCGGTTTTCAGTATTACGCCTTTTCGGTTATTATCATCATCAAAATTGCTGAGCATTTCAGCTATCAGGCGCGTGACAAGAGTGTCTCAGGAATGGCTTTATAAGCGGTCTTTTGCCGCAGGTTGCAGAAGTCCACGACGGAAAGTCAAAACTGAACAATAGCAGGTACCAAAACATCGTAAACTGCCCTCAACATGACCACACCTGAACGACAAAACTACGCTACAGACTCAAGCTAAGCTGATGCTGGAGGAGCTGACTTCATGTGATATCGCTTGCAAGTGGACAGCTGTCGTTTGGTGTTCGGGTATCATATGCGATATTTTGGTTTCAAGTTCAATGCTGAGTGTCGCCTAAGCTTTATTTCTGTACATTTTACCCCACAGAAATTTTGGCCAATTATTCCAACTTCACTCATAAAAATAAAAAAAAGTTTTCTTCCTGGCATTTTTCAGTTGTTTTTTTTTTCCCGCACTTCGCATTTCTACGCAGGAGTTGAAGAGCCGAGCCTCACTCTTCATATAACGGCGTTTTCTCGCGCTGCTGCAGTACAAGAAATTATAAAAAGAAGCACGCTTCTGTCGCGTTTTTTGAGCACCATGACTGGTTTTAAATCACATGGTACGGATTGGCCGCTGCGCGCCTGTGTGTGCTTTGAAGCGTACTTGCAGGGTCCGTGTCTCATCGAGCAGCGCAGCTGAACAACGCTTTTCTTGGAAGTTTACCTCCATTATTGATGAAAAAAGCTGAAGCTCACGCAGTAGCTACGCTGGCAACATGAAAGCTGTTGTGGCAGTGCGCTCTGTAGGAATGGGCTACAAGCAGCTGATCTAATTTGCACGATTCTTAGCTTGCAAAAGCCAATTCATTTTAAATCATTCGCAGTCATCAGCTGGAAAGTCCGTGATGGGCAATGAATGCCATCAGCGCCTATCTTGTGAGGTCGAGGGAGCTCACAGTGACAGCAAATAGCAGGGACGACATCGCCATTATGTACAAAGGTACGTGGCACAAACACAGCCATACAATGGCATCGGCACTGTTGTTTCCCTCGACACTGGACTTAGTTTAGATTTCGAAGTCCTGTCGAACTTCACCCTAGCTTGCAGTCAGCACAAGGCTCTGCACGATAAAGCGGAAGAAGTTTGGCAAGCGTTTCATGGCCCTGTCTGTGAGAGAAATATCTGTGCCCCACCTTTTTCTGGTACTTCAGGGGCTCTGATCTGCATAAAATTTTGCCCGAATTTTTTCCAAAATACTAGAAATGTAATTACCTAGTTTAAGTTTCAATATTTTGATTATATAAAAAACATTCCCAATTTTTTTCTAATGTATTATAAATGCAATTACCTTGTTTGTGTTTCAATACTTTTATTATACACTCAAACTTCATTATAATGTAACAGGATATAACAATACAATGAATACAACGGAGTAAATTAAATTCCCCTTGAAAGCTCCATTGAGAACCATGCATTTTAAACCTCGTTGTAACGAAGTAAAATTGACCAGTAAATGGATATAACAAACTAAACTAGTCTATCAATTAGTCTATAAAAAAACGACCGTAGTGTGTTAAGGGGGCACACTGGTCTTAGAAACTTTTTTTTTTGCTTTCCAACTAATTTTAATGAAACTCCATGGGCTTGTTCAGTTTTTTTAGTTGATTTCAAATATCCAATTAGTTTTGATGTAAGCTAATTAGTTCCCGAGATAATTAAAAATCTTTCGTGATTGTTCTTGAGAACAATAGAAAAAAACTAGTCAACAAAAAATTACCAGCATGGCATGAATAGATACTAGAAGTTGTGGAGAATAAAATGACGGAAGCAGTTTTTTTGTCTGGCAATCACACATGCAAGTTTACATCAATTCTAATTTCTCGGTTTAAAGTATGCCTGCTAACCAGTTATTTAAACAATTATTTAAACGTGAAATGCAAAATCTGTTTCCCTTACTTCAAGGTTTAAACATTCAGCTTGACAATGCAAAAGAAATTATCTTTCTAGCTGCACCGCATGCCGAGATGTACCTCTCAAGAATTTCCTAAACGTCAAAAATATGCATTTTGAGAAAATGGCAAAAAATACAACGGCGCTATGTTTAATGTAAACGGTAAAACATTCTGTACATTTTTGGAGCGGAATGACTAGTAGGCCCCAGAAGCATAGTCCCCTTGACTGCTGGCATCCAGGTGCCGCTTCTTGAGCCCCCGCTGCACATTTTCTGCAAACGCACGCCTGAGGGTAGAGTCCCTGGTTCGGCGGTGGTCTTTTTCAGCCATACGTTTGCTACTCAGTAGGCCGGGGTTCAAGCATAGCTCTTTGAGGATCTTGGATGATGTTACTTGACTTCCGGCATTAAATCTCATCACTGCCTCGGCGACCGCAGCTTCTACACTGTGCAGTGATGCATGGCGCTCCTTCGGGAACAGCGACCAAATCACAGAGTGGAGACTTTCATTACTGTTCTGAGTCTTGCCTCGCTGGCAGCGCTCCAGCAGCTTCTTGTCCGCCAAGCGTTCGTACACTGGAAGCAAGGCCTCACAGACATGCGGGGGCAGGTTGTAGCGGTGTTTGGGGGCCGGCTCACCTCTGGCCTTGGCAGCGTTCTGGCGGCACCACGAGTCAGGACCTATAGGGCACAGGCTGTGGTTGGACACGGCATCGTTGGACGTCACATGGTGGTATGTGGCCATCACAGCATTGTGCATGGCTGGCAAGTCCCCTTTGTGAGATTTGATGGCCCAGCCATATTAAGAGGTCAATTTGTTAACCAGGTCACCAGTCAGCCGCCCCCTACCACTGAGGCTCTCAGAGCCAGCTGGCCTCTGCTTGGGGAGATTGCACAGTTGCGTGCCCATCCTCTTCTGGACGTGGTTCACACATTCCTCTTTGGTTACCTTTATAAAACCATACACATCTGCTTCCTTCAAAGCAGGGTAGGTGCGGCAGTCGCCATCAGAAAGAACTGTAGTGTATCTCAGCTTATGACGCTCCCACGACCTCTGAAACAGAATGAGGGCAGCTTCCACTTCCATCTCTCCAGCTTTTTTTTGTGCTGTTTTTCTGGCAGTGGTGGTTCGCTTTCCACTCGTCGTAGGACGGGTCACTTTCTTTAGGCGCCCGCTCACAGCCGGCACAAAAATTGCAGAGCACGACATAATCGAGCACAAGCCCCGTAAATAACTCGATAACTGTGCCGACTCCGATGTGCGACGAGTGTCCCCTCGTCATCCAGGAACCGTCGTACGACACAGCGATGTTGCCCGGGTTGCTGAGGTCCAGTTCCGCGTACAGTTCCCGAACCGATCGCGCGCACTCCGCGGTCAGCTTTTCCGACGCACGAACAGCTGCGGGCGTCAGTTTCGTCTTCACGTAGCTCTGCCACGTTTTGTTGTGCAGGCCGCGCGAAGAAATATTAATCAATGAAAAAACGTCGTTGAATGCCGTTTGCTGATTGCCAGTAGACTGCATAGCGCGCACGCCCAAAACATTGATGGCAAACGGCTTCGCCTTGCTCTCGCCGTCAATGCGCGGCGAGCTCCATGCCACCGACACATCGCCGCAGGTCGCGCACGTAAGCACTAGCTTTACGGCAAGGCCGTACTCCCTGTCCTCTTTGCCGATGTTTACATCACCGGAGCACAATTTGCACTTCACTGCACGCATCAGTTCGTTCACCTGGTCCAAACTCACGATCAAAAACTGTGTTTCGTCCAGCGGCGTGGCTGCGGCATCGTCGATATCAGCTAACAGGCCGCACTTGCGTTGTGTTGCTCCAGCTGAAGCGAGCTCTTGCAGCTTGTTTTCAGCGTTGCGACGCACCCGCTGCCGGATGCGTTATCTTGAGCGGGCGGCGGCGGAGGTGCTAGGCCTATGTTATCAGGGGCCTCGCCGCTGGCCACGGAAGGTGGGTCGCTTGCTCGTTCAGCGCTCCTCGCTGACGCGGAACGGCCTTTGAAGTTCCCGAGGAGCGACTTCTTTCTTTTTTTGCCGTACTGATTCCTTGTGTGGAATTTCCTTCCGGCTTTCCACATCGCGCGCGATCCTTGGCTAATCCGTCGTTCTCAGTCCGAGCAATATGGCGCCTGACTGCGCCGCCGACGGCGCGAAGCAGACGACACACGCCGCTTGCGGCCAATCGCGTTGCGCTGTTTAGTCACGTGCGCTCGCCGGCGAATAGGAACGCGTATTTTTGCTTTTTTTGGTGCGTGTTTTCTACTCTACCAATGAGCGGACAGGAGCCAGAGTGGCGGGAAACTGAAGACCGAAGACCGCGCTTTCAAATGAGACCTAGATCACTGCGATACTGCCAGTGGCGCAGCTGCGGGGAATTATTGAAAAATTGCCATTTTGGCGTCAGAATCTCGCCAAATCGGGCCCGTACGGCTTTTATAAGTAGCTGTTACTGTTCAAGTACCAACTTTTCGGAGGAAAAACTGAGCAAACTAATAGAAAAATACCTGTAGATTTCAAAAATGACATCTAAAAAAATGCGTTTTTGGGCAATTTTTCGGCCCCAAAGACCCGTGTGCCCCCTTATGTATATCGTTTTCTGCGGTGTTTGAGGCTCGTTCGGCGTGGCTCTTACAAAACTACCGCCCCGACCTTACAGCCACGCCCCGCGCGGCCGAGAGAGCCTTTCTCCTCACACAGCCAGCGGAAAGGATTGAGGAAGCGCTCAGCGGGTCACATGAGCAAAAAGCGGCACCGTGGTGCAAAGCGATTTCCCTCTAACGAGGGCAACAACTGTGTCGCTGCTGCTGCCATGACTGCTACCCTCTGCAACGAGAAAGGAGGACTCTCACGACAGCTTTCTATTTTTTTCCTCTGTCTCCACACGCGGCCTTCAAAGTAGAAGGGTCTTTACGTACTCTCAGTCCAGAGACAGAAAAGGGAGAAGTGTGGCACAGGCGCATCGCAGATCACCATTTAAGAGACGGCAAACAATCCACCACAGTCTTTTCTTTCTTTTTTTTTTTCTTTTCCTTTTTCGCGCGCAGCGTTGAGAGGTGCCGCCGCGGGATTGGGCATGGTGCTGAGAGCATTTTTGGAGTCAGTATGCTCGAATTAACTATCGCCAGTGCTTGCGCATTCAAATCACAGGGCGTTTTCACCCATTGGAACACACGTGGCTTTGACGGGACCTTAGCGTGAGTTCGAATTACCCGCAAGTTCGAATTAATGAGATTCGACTGAGTTTATTTCCCATGGCATGCGTGGTCACGTAGCCGTACATCGGGTCGCGAGGCGGTTTTCTTCTTTGCATGTTTATAGTTGTGCGTCCATCTGAGCATACATTGCCACAAACTGTTATAATCGATATAACGAAATAATTGTGGCTCCCTTTTGTAACAGACCGGACTATCTGCTATCAGCACTCGCCCTAGGCGATATTGTCTCCTCTTCCTCTCCACCGTTTCGTGCGCTTTACTTTCCTTCCTTTGCTTTCTTTCCCCCTTCCCCGCTGTGAGCGCGGCTACTTAAGCCCTGCAAATAAACGGCCAGGGGTCTTTTTCGTCATAACGAGGCCCAGCCAAGTCCAAGTATTTATCGTCGTCTTGTCTCCGAGTTAAATGTTACATGGTGTCAGAAGTGGAATACAAACCCACGCCCACATACGTGGACCAGAACTTGAGTCGAAAGCGTCCGTGCCATGCCAGCCCCAAAAGATAAACAAGGTATGCGCAGATTACTCGGGGTTGTGAACTACTTTCGGAAGTACCTGCCAGCTTTGAGCGACAAAACGGCGTTGCTGCGTAGCCTGGTGAAAGAAGCATCGGTGTTTGAGTGGACAACAGCCCATGAGCGCGAATGGGACCAGATCTGCGCAGCGCTCGCGAAGCCTCCGTTGCTGGCTCTTTTTGGTGAAAAAAGAAACACTAAGATAACTGCGGACGCCTCAGGAACAGGTATCGGCGCTGCCTTATTGCAAAGACACGGGGATGACTGGCGCCCAGTGACCTACGCCTCAAGAGCGCTGACGCCGAGTGAAGAGCGATACACCCAGATAGAAAAGGAAACACTGGCAATTGTTTTCGCTTGTGAAAAATTTCATCAGTTCGTGTATGGACGAGGCATTATGATAGAAACTGATCACAGGCCATTACTTGCGATTGCCGAAAAGAACATTGCAGACATGCCACCCAGGCTACAGCGGTTTTTCATCCGTCTTATGAAATATGATTTTTTGTTGCAGTTTGTACCTTGTAGGGACCTGTTACTCGCAGACCTGCTGTCTCGTGCCGCACTACCAACTGGCGGAGGCGACCAAGTCGAGGACGTGGACGTCCACACAACGCAAGTAGTCACCAGCATTATAAGCAAAGCGACTATGTTGCAGCTGCAGAAGGAAACCCTCGAAGATCCGCTTCTCAGCCGCACCATGAAACAAATGGAAGATGGAATGGCAATAGGCGGCGTACTGAAACCGTATGCGGAAGAGCTATCCGTGGTCAATGGAGTGGTGCTAAAGGGTTGCAAAGTTGTGGTGCCTAAATCAATGCGTGCGGAAATTCTTGAGCGAATTCACGAAGGCCACTTGGGTATGAACAAGTGCAAAGCTAGAGCCCGTAGACTGGTTTTCTGGCCGGGAATGCGCAGTGACATTGAGCAACGAACGCGAACGTGCAGCGTATGTCAAAAGTACGCATACAGTCAACCGAGTGAACCCCTCCTGCTACAGCCAACGCCCGACCGACCGTGGCATTGCGTAGGCATAGACCTATTTACATTCGCTGGAGAACACTACGTAGTTGTGTTTGATGCCCATTCTAACTTTCCTGACGTCGAGAAACTCAGAGGTACCACGGCGGCGGAAGTAATCGACAAGATATCTGCTATCTTCTCGCCATACGGCATTCCCAACCAAGTTTGCACCGACAACGGGCCTCAATTTGCATCGCGAGAGTTCGCGCCCTTCGTGCGCCGATATGACTTCGAGCATATCACCTCAAGTGCAGAGTTCCCATGGTCAAATGGCTTAGCTGAAAAGGGGGTACAGATCGTGAAGCGTATTCTAAAGAAAACCCACGAGTCCCGGGGTGATGTATGGCTTGGTCTGTTGGCTTATCGATCTTCTCCCCTTGACAGCGGTCACTCACCCGGAGAACTACTGCAAGGTCGCGGCCTGCACGCCACTCTTCCAGAATACAACATCGACGGAGGCATACCCGTATGGAAACAGCGACAGTCTTCTCGAGGCAGGCCACTACCATCCTTGGAAGCCGGAAATGTGGTCAGGATCAAACATGGAAGCTGGTCACGCCGAGCGAAAGTGGTACAAGAGACTGCACCACGATCATAAGTGGTAAGAACGGAAGACCATAGGCTCCTGAGACGGAACCGACAGCACTTGCTGCGAACGGACGAAAACTTCGACGACGAGGTCAGCCCCGAGGCTAATCCGAACCCCGACGCAAGGCCCCCGACGAAGTTCAGTGACGGACACCGAGGCAACATCACGCCGGACAACCCACTGGGAAGTCACCAGGCGTAACCAGCTCAGCCAGAGGAAGATTATAACGCCACCATTTCTCCAGACACTCCAGGAAGCCCACTGGCTGGCCTGCGCAGGTCAGGACGCCAGCGCAGCGAACCGAAGCGCCTTCACTACGGGCCATCCTTCCATCAAGTAAATGAGTGCAAAAGAAATCAGTGTTTTGAAAATGTGAGAAGAGAAGATGTAACAGACCGGACTATCTGCTATCAGCACTCGCCCTAGGCGATATTGTCTCCTCCTCCTCTCCACCGTTTCGTGCGCTTTACTTTCCTTCCTTTGCTTTCTTTCCCCCTTCCCGCTGTGAGCGCGGCTACTTAAGCCCTGCAAATAAACGGCCAGGGGTCTTTTTCGTCATGGCGAGGCCCAGCCAAGTGTTCATCGTCGTCTTGTCTCTGAGTTAAACGTTACACCTTTCAACCTTGTTATAATGAGATTTCAGTGTATAATAAAACATTCTATGTAAACCTTTACTAGGGCAGGAGAAATATATATTTCTTCACATTATTATTTTTCACGTCTATTATTATTTTGTATGCACTTCCTAATTAGTTTTCTCCATTCTATGCTTTATTTGAAACATTATGAAACATTACTGGAACTTTAAGCAAAATGCCTATTTTTTTCTGGAGTCCGTTTCAAGCCTATTTAACACTAAAACACGAACTAAGAGATAGGAAACATTTTAACAACACATTTATTTTGCCTATAAGCGCCTATTTTGAGGTTCATGCTTATACCAGCTTTTCAGCTCCTAAAGATGCCTTTTTGCGTTCGTTGAGTAAACATTTTGCTTTAAATGAGCTGTTCGTATGAAGGAAAACAAAAAGCACTTGGTGTAACCATATTAACGACAACACGTGCATAGCACTAACAGTTTTTTTTTTCAATTACAATTTTAGCTCCTGGTAATATATGATTATGGTTCGACATAGGGTCGACACATGCATACTCTGTGTCATATTGGCGAAAACAGATCATAAGTCAATGCACTGCTACAGCCAACGTGCAACTAGACTCGACCAATTCGCTACGACGCATGTGACATTTGCCAACGCTCCAATAACGTCGCACTATAAACTCGTCTTTACGCGAATGGGGCTTGTAACCAAGCTTGGCTCATCCTCTCGTCCCTTTGTCGTCGTTCTTAGCTCGCACTACAACAATCGTTTTGTACCCCAGCGAGTCCAGCATCTATAGCGCTAGCGGGCCCTCCTAAAAGACTTCCGTCCCTTGGTTTGAGAGTAGTGCAGCATGGCGGTCGCGTGAGCGTGGCTAGAGTGTACTGTAGCGAAGCGAGATGAGGCTAAAGCTAGTCTACCCCGTGCCTCTTCAAGGTTCGAGAGTAGTCCAGCATGGCGGTTGCGTTTGGGAGGCTAGAGTGCAGTGTTGCTAGAACGGACTCTAATCAGCCGAAACTAAGCTAGGCTAGCGCTGCCGCCCACAGCCTACACCTAAATTTCGTTAGCCTTTATGTTCTTTGTAACGGCAGCTGTCGGAAGTCTGCCGAACAATGACGAATAAAAAGAAGCCGTAAAGTAAAGTCAGGCAGTGGACCAGTGAATCACAGCGCTACTCCGTCAATCGAAAAGACATTGGAAAGGTCAACAATATTTTGAGTTTGACCTCCACACTGAAGCACACATAGGCATAAAACTCCCAACATTGATATGCAACTGCTAATTTGTTTAAATAGCCCCTGAATATGCATAAATATCATGTATTTTGTGGTCATTCCACAAGCACACGGATTCATTTTGTTATTTTTATATCCCCATCTGTGAACCCGCATGCACCCATTACACAGGATGCAGCCATACGCGAAAGCTTCACTGACACAAGCCACTTTCAACTTCATTGTTTCCAGTGTATAGTAATCCACAATTTAAACTTCTCGAGTAACATCATGCTATAAAAAGTATGCACATACCGTAATTACTCGAATCTAACGCGCACCTTTTTTCCCGTTAAGCGAGTTCATAAATCGCATGCGCGTTAGAATCGAGTACGAACAAAAAATTACGGTCAATCTATTGCCATCGGCAAATCCAAAATGGCCGCCCCCTACGTGCGTCGGCATGGCGCGCCGTACATTTCTGCCTATGTGTTTCCCATGTGCGGCACTTCGTACGTGTACTGAGGAGTTCGTCATCTAGTAGTGCATTAGCATCGACGGCGTGGAAGGGCCGACTCCGACAACTCGAGTGCACCACGATGCCGCTTTTAAAAAAAAAGTCATCGCGCGTGCAGTAACAGACGGAAATCGGGCCGCATCGCGGTCGTTCGGAGTTCCCGAAACGTGCGTGCGGGACCGCCGGAAACAAGAGCAGAAGATTGTCGACAGCAAAGCTTCACGCAAAGGCTTCAGTGGACCACAGCAGGGTCGGTTTCCGCAAATTAAAGAGCTGCTCGCCGAGTATGTGCTTGAGCAGCGAGCGGCACAGCGGCCCGTGACGACAGAACTGCTTTAAGTGCGGGCTACGCAGTTAGCTTTATAAAAAGGGCTAACGCGGAGCCAGTTCAAAGCGAGCAGGTGCTGGCTAACTAACTTTATGAAGAGGAAAGGCTTTTCCCTCCGAAGGGGAACATGCATATGCGAAAAGTTTTGCGGAGGAGTACGATGAAAAGCTTCACAGTTTTCAGAGATTCGTCCTAAACTTGCGGCGCAACAACGGCTATCTGCTTGGGCAAATCAGGAATGCCGATCAGACGCCTCTTTACTTCGACATGCCTGGCACCACAACCGTCGAAAAGAAGGGGGCGAAGCAAGTTCGCGTGCTGACATCGGTCCACGGTAAAACTACAGTGACGGCAAAGCTCTGTTACACGTCAGATGGGCACAAGCTTTGCCCGGACCTCATATTTAAATGGAAGACGCTCCCGAAAGGAGTCGTTTTTTCGAGTGGTGTGATCGTGCGGGCCAACGAGATAAATGGGTGCGCGTTGCAATCGATGTCTTACGTTTTTTTTTTTTCGCGGTGGAAATCGGGTGCGCGTTACAATCGAGGGCGCGGTAGAATCGAGTAAATACGGTAAGTGGATGAAGTACGCACCAGGGAGAGGATATCGCTATCGCGTTCAACGCTTAAAGGCAAAGCCTAAGGATACCCAGTTTTTTTGGACGTACAGAAAAGGTTCGCCTCGTTCCCAATAGAGTGGTCGCTGACAGGGTTTCCTCAAAGCTTGAATCTGCCTTGGAAAGAATCCCGGATTGTATGTGCTAAAGCAAATGTCCAAAGTCTCGAGCAGTGCGTCTTTAAATATTCCGGGTGCAATTAAAGCATTGAAAGTGCTAGACCACAAGTACGCTTCACTAACTTCAGTGGACGTTGAGCGTTCTTTTTCGCTTAAAAGCACATACAGTAAAAGCTTATTTATTCGGACCTCGTTAACTCGGAAATTCGGTTAACTCAGACTCGCGGCGCGGTCCCGGCAAAACTGTGTATATTTCAATGAGGTCAAATGCTCATAAATTCGGAGGGATTTAGCCACGCACCGGTTATCTCGGACAACTCTGGAGAGGGCTATCCGGACTCCAGAGTCGCGAGACATCGGCGGCTTGGAGGCACCGCTTGCCGTAACCGCTTGCCGTAACCGACAGCAGAACCGAAGTTTTGGAGAAACCGAAACCCAGTGAACTGCAGCAGAATATTACCATAATGATAGTGAATGAGGAGGAAGTGGCTAGGTGACGCTAGTCACCACCCGGCGGAAGCACATGGGCCACCGGCGCATCCAGTGTCTACTAACAGCTGCTTGCTTCGCCCATGCTACGCCTACTGGTGTACTTTGTGTCTTGGTTTTTTGTGTTGTGACTTCGCGTGTTGCGGCTGTGTTTGTGCGCCCTGCCGCCGCCGTCACGCTTCATGGCGACCGTCACAGGAGTTAAGCGGCCATAGCAGCCAGCAAATAATCTTGAAAGAACCGTTATGATATTGAAAGATGTGAACGCAGGTGTTTCTCGAAAGGAGATAATGAAAAAGTATGATGTTAAGAGAAGCACCTTAAGCGACTACGTGAAGAACAAAGAAAAAATTTTCGAGGCGTTTGACAGCGGCAAATTCACCGGAAAACAAAAACGACTAATACGGCAGCACACCCGAAGCTGGAAGACGCACTGCTGTGGTGGATAACAGACATGCGGAACAGCCAGCTTCCCTTGAGGGGACCGTTGATCTGTCGGCAAGCTAAAATGTACGCACCGAGAATGAACATCAAAGCTTTCAATGTGTCTGAAGGCTGGTTTGCCCGCTTTAGAGAAAGGCACGGGTTGGTCTTTCAAAATGTGTGTGGGGAAAAAGCAGCGGTGGATGAACGGCGTATTGCCGACTGGAAGACAACTGAGCTTCCCCAGTACCTGGCTCGTTATGAGCCTGCCAACGTCTTCAATACCGATGAAACAGCTCTCTTTATTAAAGCCTTGTCGGACAAAACTATCACGTTAAAGGGCGACCCGTGCGTTGGAGGAAAGAGGAGCAAAGAAAGGATCACTGTGCTTCTCGCTTCAATTGTGTTGGGCACCGAGCGCCTGCCACTGCTAGTCATTGGGAAGGCACGTAACCCAAGGTGTTTTAAGAACATACACCACTTTCCTGTGCAATATCACACCAACAGAAAGGCCTGGATGACCTCGGATATTTTCCAAGCTTGGCTGCGCCAACTCGACTGCCGCTTCTCCGCTAACAAGCGCAAGGTTTTACTTCTAGTTGACAACTGCAGTGCTCATACCAGAGTGACAGGGCTGGAGTGCATCGAACTTGTATTTCTACCTGCAAACATGACGGCTGCTCTGCAACCGCTGGATAAAGGGATAATTCATCACGTAAAAAGCCTGTACAGAAAGCATGTGCTGGAACGGATCCTGCTGAGCAAGGAAGCAGGGCGAGAATATGAACCGAGTCTCCTGACCGCAATTCACATTTTAGCGCATGTCTGGAGTGACACGCCGCCCACGGTCATTGCAAATTCTTTCCGGCACAGCGGCTTTGTCCGCCCTGACGACTTGGATATTCCTCCAGAGGCCACTCCAGAGCACACCCGCGAGCCCACTGAAAATATGGACGACGAGGTGAATGACACGCATTTTGACTCTCCTTCTTAGTAGCGTCCAGATTTTAGACTACGTCGCTATAGACTATCATGTTGCTGTTGCTGGTCCGCTGACTGACGATGATATATTATCGGCAGTGCTTGAGGAGGACCACAATCACTGTTCCGATGATGACGGCTAGGATGAGCCGACGCGACGTCGCCGCACCGTGCAGGAGGCTGCCGAAGCCCTCACTGTCCTCGAGGAGTTCTGCATTTGTTCTCGCAACAGTGAACGTGCGCACCACCACCTGATTGGATTGAATAAGATCGTTCTGTCAGAAATTCCGACGGTGAGGCAGGCAAAAATAATGCACTTTTTAAAGAAATAAAGGTTTGTCTGTGCTGTGTACGTTTTCCTTTTGTTTTCATGGTCCATTCAATGATTTGGTTAACTCGGACATTTTCTCCAGTCCCATGAGATCCGAGTTAACGAGCTTTCACTCTACTGATTGAAAGCAAGCACAATTTAAGCCTGAAAACCTTTAAATGATGCTGTTTTCTGGCTGTTTTGATAGCCTTTCTCACAATGTCAAATTACCTCAGCTTTCACCTCAGTCTGTTCAAATGATTATGCTCCTTGTTAATTCATTTCATAGAAAAAATAAATTTGGCTTTCCAAAACACAGATTTTGCCAGCTGTATTTGTTAGAAGTTATATAATTGGCCTGATCACGCTATTGAAGTAATTATGAACGGTGCCTACATATGTCTAAATGATACGGTCAAACTGCGCTACAACGAACACTGCTTCAACGAAAAATTCACGATTCCCCGTCAGCAGTCCACAGGAGTCAATGCATAAATATTGTCGCCACAATGAACACTTTTTCTTCGATCGTCCCACTTCAACGAAATTTTACCATGCGATTCCAGGCTCAGACACTTATTTTTATCCAGTAAACCCAATCTTTAACATTTCAATGCATTTCCAGAGCCTGAAAATGCGACAAAGAAGTCTAAAACATGCGTTGGCACCACCAGAAACCACCGCTATATCGCCGCTGTTCAGCAAGCATGGGCGCCGCCATTGCTCAATAGCGATGGCAATGAGACTGCCTTGCTTTTGCCACTAGCTTGTTTTGAGCCGCAGACGATCCGAAGCTGAAGCCCAGTCGCTCAGTTCATGGTTTCCGTCAAGCAGCTGCTGGGTCCAACTGCGAACGATGCCTTTTCCGATTCCGATGCTTATCAGTATATTGGCGCTTGGCCAGTGTGGTAACTAATCAGAGCGGCTATTCATCCGCATTATCAACAAAATCAGCTAACCGCGAGTGATGGATGATATAATGGAAAAGCATAATGCAAAAGTCGCCGCTCCACGATACCCTGCCTCCATCTAAGCGTTGTCAGATACCGTAATTACTCGAATCTAACGCGCACCTTTTTTCCGGTTAAGCGAGTTCATAAATCGCATGCGCGTTAGAATCAAGTACGAAAAAAAAAATGAATACGGTCATTCTATTGCCATCGGCATTTCCAAAATGGCCGCCTCCTATATGCGTCGGCATGGCGCGTCGGCCATTTCTGCCTATCAGTTTCCCATGTGCGGCACATCGTACGTGTGCTGAGGAGTTCGTCATGTGGTAGTGCATTAGCATCGACGGCATGGAAGGGCCGACTCCAAAAACTCAACGAGTGCACCATGATGCCGCTTTTAAAAGAAAAGTCATCGCGTGTGCCGAAACGGATGGAAGTCGGGCCGCATCGCGGTCGTTCGGAGTTCCCGAAATGTGCGTGCGGGACTGGCGGAAACAAAAGCAGAATATTGTCGACAGCAAAGATTCACGTAAAGGCTTCAGTGGACCACAGCAGGGTCGGTTTCCGCAAACTGAAGAGCTGCTCGGCGAGAATGAGATTGAGCAGTGAGCAGCACAGCGGCTAACTAACTTTATGAAGAGAAAAGGCTTTTCCCTCGGAAGGCGAATGGGCATATTGCAAAAGTTGTTGGAGAAGTATGAAGAAAAGCTTCACAGTTTTCAGAGGTTCGTCCTAAACTTGCAGCACAACAACGGCTACCTGCTTGGGCAAATCGGGAATGCCGATGAAACGCCTCTTTACTTCGACGTGCCTGGCACCAGAACTGGCGAGAAGGGTGCGAAGCAAGTTCGCGTTCTGACATCGGGCCACGGTAAAACTAGAGTGACGGCAATGCTCCGTTGCACATCAGATAGGCACAAGCTTCCCCCGTACCTCATATTTAAATGGAAGGCGCTCCCGAAAGGAGTCGTTTTCTCGAGTGGTGTGATCGTGCGGACCAACGAGAAAAATGGGTGCACGTTGCAATCGATGTCTTACTTTTTTTTTTTTTTCCGTCGTGGAAACCGGGTGCGCGTTACAATTGAGGGCGCGGTAGAATCGAGTAAATACGGTACTTTTGATGGTGTACAGCTGGTGGTGTTAATGTATTAATGCAACTGTTTGGTTCGTTCACGAAGGCGGTTTTAGGCATTGTTTCAGTGTGCTTTTCACCATGGTGTCACTATGCATGGGTGACAATCACGTCGCGACGTTGCTGGGAAAAAATAGAAAGCAGCAAACATTTTTTGAACTTTGAGAATAAACGTTCCTTTGCTTTGCTGGCTCAAATCAGCTATATTTTTTTTTAGATATCACTACAACGAAATTTTTGCTTCAACGAAATTTTTTCCGTGTCCCGTCAGTCTCGTTGTAGCGGAGTTCGAATGTAATTTTTAACGCCTATTTATGCCTAAATGGCTGTTTTCAGGGCCTTTTAAAGGCGCCTAAAAACATTTTTTTTTCGTGTCTAATGTTCCGGTCTCTAAATTATGAACTCTCAATGTAAAAAAAATTATGGCACCAACTCTACAGCAGCAGTAAGCTAGCCGCAGGCTGCAATGCTTTCAACCGAAGTTTGGACCTCTACCTGACCACGCAAAAGCCATGGCGACGAAGACTACAGGCATGATTACGGCTGCAGTGTCCCTGCGGTGATCATCATGACGCCATCCAGAGAGCGTCTAAAGTTTCATGAATCGCCAAGTGAAGACCGTGAAACCTGGATTGAGACGTTGAAAAGGGTCTCAACATTCAATAACTGGAACACTGACAACAAGCTACGCCACGTGAACTTTTACTGGATGACGCAGCAAAGATCTAGTTTGAGAATCAGGAGTCCACTCTTCGAACCTGGGACATCTTTCGCAGCACTTTCTTGGAAACATTCACAAGTGTCATCTGAAAGGAAAGGGCTGTGACCTTGTTGGGAATATGGGTGCAACTTCCAAATGAAAGCGTAACCACCTTCGCGGAGAAAATGACCCGACTCTTCCACCATGCTAACCCCGCCATGGCCGAGAAAAAGAAGGTTTGCGTATGTATGCATGGGGTTAAAGCAAGACCTGTTTGCCGGGCTTGTAAGCAATTCACCAAAAAGTCTCATCAATTTTATCAGGAAGGCCATGACAATCGAAAGGGGGCTTGAATTGTGTTAAACTGCCAAATTTCCTCGACATACTACGGTGAGGTTCAAGCACTGCATTCAAACTACCTGTGTGAGACCATCAGAGCAACCGTTCAAGAGGGCACAAATTGTTGCTATCCTCACAACGTCAGCTGGACCCAATCACTAACACCGTGCATTGGGTAGTCCAGCAAGATCTGGCAGCACCTGAAGCAGTGCAGCCTGAGCCACAAGCGACGAGCTATGCTCCTGCAGCACATCGAACATGCTCCCCCTCGTGAAGGTGCCATGCCCACAAGAAGGCATCGCACCACCGCAGTTTTGCCGCCAGTTATTGCCAATACACCGCCCACCTGTAGGCTAGCACTACGCCCCGAGGACGACCAATGTTGGGTGTCCCCCAGCCACTTCCAACTCTGCTTCTATTGGGGAAAAGCTGGTAAAACCTACCACCGCTGCCAGTACCGAAAGATGGGATCGGGTGGTTTCAGCAATGGCACATCGCATTCACAGCAGGGTGAAAGACTCCGCAACATCACTACCTTGCAGGAGCACAGTGGTTGCTGAGGATCTTCCAGATTGTGTTTGCTGGGCTGTTCCATTTCACCGCACCGCAGGCAAAAGCCGGCCCTGCTCAGGACCGCTCTCCAAGCTCTTATTCAGAATACCAAGGGCAGCCATCGATGGAGGTGTGGATGCTCTCGACAAAATACCAAAGATCCTCTGCTGCAGCCACATCCACGAAAGTTCAAGAACATGCCACAAGCCAAACGAAGCATGGGCAACGCAACTTCACGACTGGAGAAAGACCAGATGACACCACATCGAAGCAGTAGAACAAGCCAACATGCCTGTGATCCAACGCCTTATTCCCCAGCTATCAGGAGTGCTGACCCCATAGTCCTCGCACACTGGGAACCACCATGAATCGGTAACATTGTCACCACCAGGCTTTTTATCAGGTGCAAGCTAAGCGTTCATTTTCCCTACATCAAAACATATGCCTGAACAGGCCCAGACACTGCCTTCCCCTCTCATCACATTAACGCACATCACTGTGCTTTGCTGATCCTCATTGGCCCGTGGCACCACGCCTCCATCAAAACCCGAAACGCTCGAAAAAAAGGTTAAGGACGAGAGGGCTCGGACTGCACAATTTCTAACTTGCCGGAACGGCTTTTTTTTTTCGTATCTTTTTCCCTTTCATGCTTTCTCGGCGTAACCGTCGGCTCGCAAAGCAGGAACGAAGGAGCAGACGTCCTCCTCTTTTAGATTTTTATTTTTTGTTGCTGTTTTGCAAGGTTTGATCAGCCAACCACAGCTTGCGCCTTTAGCTGTTGCCCTCACAGGTGGCCATCTCCTCGCGAGCGCATTGCCAGGCTTTGTTTCATTTGTCGCGTCGCCTACATACCATCGCATGTGCAGCAGTTCTCTTTTGCGTGCGTGGTGCGCAAAATTGCTGCGGACTCCGCAAATTGTCGACTTCTCGTGTAGTTATGGCCAGCGTCAAGAAGTGCAAGACCCTTGACTTTGTGATGAAGTTGAAAGCTATACAGCGTGTTGAGACGGGTGAAAAATGTTTGACCGTCACGGACGACCTCGGGATACCACGGAGCACTCCAAGTACTTTGTTAAAAAAACAAAGCAGATATCAAGGCAAAGACAGCGGAGCAGCGAACGTCGGGAGCCTGTCATGCGCACTTCTGCCCACGGGAATGTAGAAAAGACGCTCTATGCCTGGTTTTTAGAAGAAAATTCTGGTGGATGGCCCGATGCTGATCGCCAAGGCCAAATGGTTTGTCGCTGCACTCGGTGAAAAACTTCGCCAACAACACCGGGTGACTTCACTGATTTAAGCAGCACTACGACATCGTTGGCAAAACTAATACTGGTGAAAGCGAAGCTGTCAGCAGCCAGGACGTCCAACTGTGAATGACGAAGGAATGGCTGGAAGTCTCCGCGAAGTTTTCTCCCGCGGAGATCTTCAATGCCTGGCAAGACATGAAGGCGGACACAGCGGTCAATTGCTTCCGCAAGGCAGGCTTCGAGAAGGCGTAACTTGAGGAAACCAATGAAGACGACGACAACGAGCGCATAAAAGACGTGTTTAGCGAGTTGTCGTTCCGCTTTCCGGCAGCAGTTTCACACGAACTGTCTACGGATGAATTCGTGGAAGCAGACTATAATGTCCAGGCCGTAGCAAGCCTCGCTGACGAGAACATAGTAGCTGCAGTCGCAGGGACCCAGGATGCCCAGGCCGACACCTCAAGTGATAAGGAGGATCGTCTAGACAAGGTGCTGGCTACACACGCGTACTCCACCGCTGAAGTAATGGCAGCGTTCGGCGTCATTTGCCGTTGTATTGGTGACATGGAGGAAACCGGACTGTCGCACCTGGACAACCTTGATAAAATCTAGACTAAAGTCTTCAACTTCATTTCAAAAACGAAGAAGTAGGCCAAGATAAGCGATTTTTTTCACGCAAATAAATCATTCTATTGCGACGTGTGTGCAAAATTAGTTGTCATTCTTGAATGCGCCTGTTGTAGGTGATAATCCGCTAGATGTAAGCTCTCGGGGCCTCTATTTTTTATATCAAATTTTTCATATATCAAACTAATTCGCGATCCCCTTTGAATTCAATATATCCGTGTTCGACTCTACCTTAAACAGTGCTTAAATGCTTAAATGACAAAAAGTAGATAGATCAACAGCTGGAGTGAAGAGGCATTCAATGACAGTCTATTTTTATAAGTTTTTCATGCCAGATCGAGGATACCTAAGCCGAAACATACTCCGTTGCTCTTCAAAAGTGAAAATAGCGAGTTGGCACAAACAATACTAGGCTGGAGTAAAACCCGGAGAAGTATAATTGTAACAAGATCTCGCTATGACACAGTTGGGCCCCCCCTGCAAATAGCTCAATAGCTCTGCCCTCATCACTAAGAGGGGGTGGGGGATCTTGTAGTGGGTTATGAGCTATGAGTACCCCATTGGCAAAGAAGTCCCTTCCATCGGCATCAGAAAACGGACACGCTTGGGTGCTGCAGCCACAGCATTTACAAATAGTCACTCAGCAACTAGAACTTAATTTCTTCGGGCTCTCCGCTCCCACAATGTATTCTCTTGGTGATGACCGAGACAAAATTATCACTGAACTCAGTGTAAAAAAAAATTAAGCTTATTTCTAGGCACTAAAACAAGAAAAAGAGGAGGCAGGCTTCCAGAAAACTTGGAAAATCTCGCATTCCAGCATGTACGTGCTAAACCTTTAGAGCGGCACACCAATAGCGTGGCTAGGTGCTGTTTCATAATTCCCAGCTTTTGCATCCAGTTGTTTGTCCCATGCAAAGCAACTAAAATACAGCAGAAAAAAGGCACTTGCAACACATGTTTAAATCTCTTGGTTGATTAACACGCACAGACACACACACTAAAGGATGAAAAATGATTATGTCCACAGAACAAACCAAACACTGTATTATTTTTCAAGCACACCACAACAAGGAATCATTAAAGAGGAAAAGTGGTAGCTTGCCTTCAAAACGGGCATAGCCAAGGGCCTCGCCACGAAAGCTCTTGACATACTTGACGCCATACACAACAATGGGGCGCCGCAACACATGAGCCAGAGTGAACACATGCATCTGCTCCAGTGCTGATCCAGGTTGTGCAGCTAGGGAAACAAGAGTTGCCCAGTCTTCCTGCCACTGTGCCTCGTCCAGCGAGAAATGCAGCAACCGAGCCTGGAGGGCCTCTGCTTCTCGCCACCGTGGATAGAGCCTGTGTGTTTGTGACAGGCAATCAGTGTGTGCAAAGCAAAAGGGCACCGACTCAAACCACAGGCTGCTTAGGTATCCTAAGTGGCATCATTACAATGCAGCACATGGTACTCAGCTGTGATAATTGGATGAAAATATAATGCAGTACATGCCTGCAAACTGAATAGGAGACTAAATATGCTTTCCAGCTAATATGATTAAACCTTGAACCACAAAACAAACAACACCACATGAAGTGTGCAGCAAGATTGGCTTTACCTTGACAATAACAGATGAGGACACTATTTTGTTTCTGCTAGAAATTATGATTAATTTTACAATACCACAAGTTACAAGCATGGTCTCTTATAGGAGAAAAAGGAATAGGCTTATCCAAAATGCTCACTGTTTTATGCAAAAACTTTTTTGGCTTTTTCTTTATAACTACAGTGGAACTTTGATTATACAACCCCCATTTTCGCAACAACCCGCATTTTACGACGAATCGATTTGTCCCCGGCAAAATCTCCATAGAGGTTATTAAAAACCTTTGTTATACAACTCAGTTTTAAGCCGACCCCGGATCTTACGATGACTAACAGATTCCATTTTAAAGAAAAAGCCACATTTACTAGAATCAAATGTTCACGACTGTAAAATATAAACTTGCGTTCCCCGAGGTCAATGATTAGAAAAGTAGAGAGACAGGATGTATTCTTAGAATGAAAAATTTATTCTCCTGGAAGTTCATGCGCTTCTACATATGCCTTGATCACATGCGTACGCAGGGGTCACATCCTAGGCAAGCTCTATTCACACAGAGCAGCTTCAGCCGGCTGAAGAGTTCATATTTTCATGTTTTCGCCCATGGAAACTTTTCCTGGTCAACATACAGCTGATCTCCTGCCTCGGTCATACTCGCAGTCACAGGCTTGCATGGCGCAGCTGTTTTTACTTTGCCAAATTACTTTCCCTTGACGTCAATGTTCATAATAACAGCAGGACATCACTATTTACACTTCACAAGCCAACAAATTACAAAGTGCACACCTCAGTTACACATAAACGTATTCTATGCAAACTCCTGGTCCGTCACTATTATGTGATAGCGATGACAGTTGTCCGACTATTCTGACGTGAGGCTGTTGGCAAATAGGTTTTGGCTTTATTTTCACACGTAGGCAATTTTCGAACTCTGTTTATCAGTAGAAAGAGGCATTGGATTTGATTTCTTTAAAGTTTAGAATAAAGATTCGCTCGCACCTCCTCCAACTAAGCAATGCTGCAATTAGCTGCCACTGGCAAGAATAGCTGCCGTTAGCTGCCACTGGCAAGAATAATCTACCTACTTTGCAGAGGCACAAACTCATGCCATGGACTTATTCAAGTAGGTCTGTACCCGTTTTATTTTCTTTTTTTTTTTTGGTACCAAAAGTTTTTGGCTTTCGCCTACTGAAAGCAAAGCACTTCGACATTAGGGAGGAGCTACAAGCAGTCATGGGTCACAATACATCTAGTTCATTAATTATCTCCGTATATTTACTAGTTCACATATGATCATGAAGATCTAGAGACTTCACTGGCAATTATTCGGAGCTGTTTTGTGACGCTGCTGCAGCCTTGAGAAACAACAAATAAGGATGTATGCCAGCTTTTTCTCATTGTCTTGTTGCATATTAACCTTGCAAGTTTTCTGGTGATACAAACATTTTTGGAGACCTCGCAAATTCCTTTCAACGAGATTTTACGATATTCTGCTCACATGCTGCAAGTTTGAGGCATATGAATCATTGTTAATAATTTGATGAGTTGGTATGTCATATTTGAGCTGCTATAGCGCATCACAGAAAATCAAGAAATCGCCACGCTAGTCAACAATAGAAGCGAGTGCTATCCTTTTGTTTGGCCACTTCAGCTATTCCTTGAATTTTTTTTTTGTGATGTGCCATATTAGTACAGTATACAAATAAAGTGTCAATAAAAAAACTGCCATCCAGCTGCTTTGTAGCACAACGCTACAAGGAAATCCATATGGGTCTGTCAGAAAAAGAGTTTCTTAGTTCACGTAAATGCATTCTGGGATGGGGACTAAAACGACGACCAATGCCTCTGGTCCAGCTACCTGCTGAGCTAACTAGAAGGCTACCAATAGGCAGCACAAGGACAAATTACCACATTTGAATGATCGTATATATATCTACTTAATTTCAATTTGAAATACGAAGATGTGGCGTAGCCATACAATGAAAACAAATTCGTAGTGCAAGTACACAGGTGAGAAAAACCAGTGAAAACTCGGGACAAGACACAGAAAAAAGCAGGTTCAATCATACACCCTTGTCGAATTTACGACCACTTTATCAATACATCCACGCTTATTTAAACACTTTACCTCGCGCATTCGCATACCAACAACGTAAGGCCTGTCATCTGCCTGATAATCAGTCCCTCCCTGAAAGAAACAGACACTTTTTTTGTGGTACACACAAAAGGCTCACTTACGCACACATGCTTATCTTTTTTTTATGAGGTATACTCCAAGCATTTCATACTGTCTCTGCCCAATTGCCCATTGTAAGCATGAACATTGAGGCGTTCATTCAAACACTGACCTGTCTGGGTGATACTAACGTTTCCGCAGGTTGTGGGGATTGAATAAACTGCCACCAAGCTGCACTTAGTGAAAACCATTCAGTGACTGGTATGGCAAGCTGAATTGTGCTCACTATCTGAGATACAGGCGCAAAGACCAGAAAGCTTGCAGGGGCTGAGAACAGAGAGTTCACACCAAACTTTTGCGACACTTGTTTTAGCCTGTGAGATGTCCCGTGAGACGGCATCACCTCGATGTTTCTTGTCCAGTGGCCGGGCATGTGGTTTTTTTATTTTCTGAGCTTTTCTCCAACCGGCAGTAATAAAGGCGACGGGAACATGTATGCTTTCAGCTGATCTATGTGCTCCGCCAGACTTTGCTTCATAACACACTGACAACTTTTACTAGGGGCATTAATAAAACAGATATCCAATGCTCCATTTCACGAACTTTGAGTGAACAGATTCCAAAGGCAAAAGCACATTTTCAGACATGAAGGCATACTTCCAACATACATGTCTGTCATGTAAAAAAGAGTATCTCGAAATCTAGAAGCTAGCCTTGTGCAAATAGTGACTTGGATCGAAAGGTACATACCGTAATTACTCGAATCTAACGCGCACCTTTTTTCCGGTTAAGCGAGTTCATAAATCGCATGCGCGTTAGAATTGAGTACGAACGAAAAAATTACGGTAAATCCATTGCCATCGGCAAATCCAAAATGGCCGCCCCCTATGTGCGTCGGCATGGCGCGTTGGCCATTTCTGCCTATGTGTTTCCCATGTGCGACACTTCGTACGTGTGCTGAGGAGTTCGTCATCTAGTAGTGCATTAGCATCGACGGCGTGGAAGGGCCGACTCCAAAAACTCGAGTGCACCATGATGCCGCTTTTAAAAGAAAAGTCATCACGTGTGCAGAAACGGACGGAAATCGGGCCGCATCGCGGTCGTTCGGAGTTCCCGAAACGTGCGTGCGGGACCGGCGGAAACTAAAGCAGAAGATTGTCGACAGCAAAGCTTCACGCAAAGGTTTCAGTGGACCACAGCAGGGTCGGTTTCCGCAAATTAAAGAGCTGCTCGGCGAGTATGCGCTTGAACAGCGAGCGGCACAGCGGCCCGTGACGACAGAACTGCTCCAAGTGCGGGCTATGCAATTAGTCTTAGAAAAAGGTCTGATGCGGAGCCAGTTTAAAGCGAGCAGGTGCTAACTAGCTTTATGAAGAGGAAAGGCTTTTTCCTCCGAAGGGGAACATGCACATGCGAAAAGCTTTGCGGAGGAGTACGATGAAAAGCTTCACAGTTTTCAGAGGTTCGTCCTAAACTTGCGGCGCAACAACGGCTACCTGCTTGGGCAAATCGGGAATGCCGATCAGACGCCTCTTTACTTCGACATGCCTGGCACCACAACCGTCGAGAAGAGGGCGAAGCAAGTTCGCGTGCTTACATCGGTCCACGGTAAAACTACTGTGACAGCAAAGCTCTCTTACACGTCAGATGGGCACAAGCTTCGCCCGTACCTCATATTTAAATGGAAGACGCTCCCGAAAGGAGTCGTTTTTTCGAGTGGTGTGATCATGCGGGCCAGCGAGAAAAATGGGTGCGCGTTGCAATCGATGTCTTGCGTTTTTTTTTTTTTCGCTGTGGAAATTGGGTGCGCGTTACAATCGAGGGCGCGGTAGAATCGAGTAAATACGGTATCACATATAATAAAGAAAACTGAGCATGTCTGTCACAACCCAACTAACCTGCACATTCTTTCAAAAGAAGTGAAAACAACTTTGAATAGTAGCAGGATTTGACTTTCGGCAAATTTCAAGTGATAACCTGTTTTAAAATTTACAAAAGTTAGACAGTTTCACTTTAACGTGTGGCTTCGCAACAGCGTAAAATTCCCCCGAGTATGTGTTTTCGCGGCTTAGCATTACTTCAGTGCAGTGAAACCACCTTTACAGGCAGTTACAAACATACATTTTAATAGGTGTTTTCATAGCTTAGCACCCTTCTATAGCAATGAGACCACCTTATACAGTCGAATCTCATTAATTCGAACACGTTTAATTTGAACTTCCGGTTAATTCGAACTATTGATAAGGTCCCGTCAAAGCTATGTGTATTCCAATGGGCAAAAATGCCCGGTAATTCGAATGCGCAAGCACTTGCGACAGTTAATTCGAACACACCGTGCTCCGAAAATGCTCTCAACCGCCGGCCCAATCCCGCGGCAGCAGCTGCGACATCTCAACGGTGAGCGCAAAGGAAATTAAAAGAAAAGAAAAGGCTGCGATGGAATGATTGCTCTCTCTCAAATGCCGATCTGCGACGCGCCCGTGTCACGCTTCTCCCTTTTTTTTTTTTTTTCTGTCCCTGCCACGGAAAGACCCTTCTCCTTCCAACATGCGAAGAGAGGGAGGAAAAAAAAATAAAAACAAGCTGTCGCTGGGTTGAATGAATGTGTGGTTGAAGGAAAGGAAAAAGGCACTATCTTCTGCAGCCTTTACCCCTTGCGGCAGCACGGCTCTGCGCGTTGAGGGGAGGGGTCTCTCACACGCCCGTGCCACGCTTCCCCCTTCTTTCTAGTCCCTGCCACGTAACCGTTCTCCTTTTAACGATGCGCGCGAAGAGAGCAAAAAAAAAAGCTGCTGTGGAGTGTTGGTTTTCTCTCAAAGGCCGATTTGCGTCTCTCCGCGTGAAGACGCTCCTCCTTTCTCGTCACGTGCTGGAATACTGCGGCTGCTTAGCGTAGTGACTACGCAGTCGTTGCTGTCGCTGTCTTTAGAAAGTGTCGGCACTGGACATTTCCACGCGCAACTTCTCTTGCCAGGAGAATGGGAGAATGCTGGAGCCGAAGTAGAAATTCTTTGCAAGCTGCGTGCAAAATTCATTGACTCGCTACAAGGCAAACGAGTACAGACGCGCATCACCGATTACTTCAATTAATAACACATGTTCTGTGATTTGTGAATAAATGTAAGTCTTTTGAAACTTCCCCCTCGTGCGTTAGCTCAATGCACATGCGCCACTGCATGGAGAGCCCTTGGTTTATTTAGCCTTCATTAATTTGAACTTCTTTTAATTCGAACAAATTTTCAGACCCCTTCAAGTTAGAATTACCGAGATTGGACTGTATACACCTATTCATTCATTGCGAATACTTCAAAATTTTCAATACTTCAAATTCTATTCATAGCAAATTCAAATATTGTATTCTTTGTTCTAATACTGTATTCTTCGTTCGAACTTGCTGTGCACCCACTACGTGTACTTAAGAAAACACGCACAGTAATGAGTGTGCCTTTTGTAATGGGTGGCCCGCTTAAAGTCACAAAGTCCTTATGATAATCAGAAGATCTCATGCCCGATGGCAATGCACGCCTTTACCATGCTATACACTACATGTTGCATTATGAAGCTTAAAGTGTACAGAATGCTTGTCAGTGGTGGGAATGCCTTACAGCATTTTGAGCAGTCATTGGAGCAGGCAAAATCTGCTTTTGGAGGAGCTACCTTGGTGTTCGGAGCATGCACGAGCTTTCCATGACACACACAGAGAAAGAAATTTAGCTTTAATTAGTGTAATCTTTCCCCAGTTTATGTATTCATTTATACAGTAGCAGCAAGTCCACAAATAAGCACGAATAAACAAAATAGGATTGTGTACAGAAGCGGTGACATAAGATAGTGAAGGATATTGCTATAGCTGCAACATGAAGTTATAGCAGCCCACACAGGCACACACTAAGATCTTCAGTAAAACCTCGTTAATACGTACACATGCTGAGAACCTGCCAGGAACGCGACTAACTGCACACTAAACGTAGTGTGCATTAATCACGTACACAAGCGTGTACAGAGTTCCCATTCGGGGGGGGGGGGGGGGGGGAGGGTTAGTCGCAGAGCCCCCCTTCCTATCATGTCTATGTATGCCTCCCTCTCGCCACCCCTATTATGTCAATTTATGGTGCTAGCATTTTGCACCTCTCTTGCCCCCCCCCCCCCCTCTTACGTTCACATGCCTATGACCAAGCAAGTATCAATTTGCATTTCTTTCCGTGTGCCATTCCCTGAAAGAAAGAATGCATACAGTGCCACAGCAAATATTGCCTAACCAGCTCACCACGAAGCCATTTCTTTCCTTTTGACAATGTTAAATAATGAATGGCATTCTCGCGTGACCGTCCGATGACACAGGGTGGCGACACCAAAAAGCATTTTGAAACTACTGCAGAGTCCGGGATACGCATCCAACACAGCGATTGACAGCGACGAAATGGACATAGTAATCGGCTGTCCACGATCAATGTGTACCACTATCTGCTACTTAGCGAGAACTGACACAGTTTTTTTTAGACGCGCTACGGTCGCAGGCAGCCGATTGTCTACTGTTTAGTTGCGCGCAGCGCTTCGCCTACTTGGCGTGCACACCGTGCTGAGCTTCTTGCGCCAACTTCGCTTCAGACCGCGCACAGAGTGGCGAGGAGCCCGTAGGGTAACGCGACACTGCGAGTTTTCTGCAATCGATGCTCTAGCGGTCCTGGCAACGAACGAAGGCGCGTTAGGGCAGTTGCCTCATGAAAACGTGAGCTACACTTGCTATCTCACAGCATGCGATCCACAACGCTGTGGGTGGCTACCGTGCTGTGGTGGCTGTGAGTGGAAAGTGCTGTAGATGGCTACCGGCACATCAGCTCTTGCTAAGATGCCCCTGCCAGCCAAAAAGCGGAAGTTTCTGTCACTTCACGATAAGGCTGCCATCATTGCCGAAGTTGAAAAGGGCAGGAAGAAGAAGGATATTGCCGAAGAGTATGGAATCGCATGCAGCTCGCTTTCGACCGTATGGCCATTCTCGCTGTGCTTGATAGTGGCACATGTGCGCAGAACAAGACGGTGGCCGCGGCGGCCTTTCCAGACATCGATAAAGCGGTCTTCGCGTGGTTTTGTGAACAGCGTGCCAACAGAGTGCCACTGTCAGGAAAAATTCTACAGCAGAAGGCACTGGACTTTGCCAGCATCCTCGAGCACGACCAGTCCCGAGCGAGCGTTGGCTGGCTGGGTCGCTTTAAAGCTCGGCATGACATCGTGGCCAAGGCGATTTCCGGAGAAGCCACAAGCGTTGATCCGGTAACAACTTCGCCGTGACTGCTGACCAACAAAGAAGCACTGGACCAGTACGAGCCCTGCGACGTATACAACGCGGACGACACGGGGCTGTTCTTTCAGATGCTCCCGTCAAAGACCCTGGACTTGAAAGACCAGAAGTGCCACGGGGGCAAGCACAGCAAGCAACGCGTTACCATTTTGTTGCGCTGCAATATGAATGGGACAGACAAGCAGGCACTCCTAGTCATCGGCCGGAGCAAGAAGCCCCGCTGCTTATAAGGAAACCGCCGCTCGCTGCCCATTCAGTACACCGCAAACAAGAAGGCGTGGATGTCTCGGGCTCTTTTTTCCAGCTGGGTCAAGGCGTTCGATGCTGACATGCACAAGGCAGGCAGGTCGGTGGCCCTTTTTTTTTAGACAACTGTAACGCCCACCACATCGACGAGACGGAGCTCACGAACGTGCACTTGGTTTTTTTTCCACCGAACTGCCCTTCCGTTCTGCAGCCGCTCAACCAAGGCGTGATTCGAAGCGCCAAGTGTGCCTACAGGGAGAGGTTGATCCAGCGTCTGCTACTCAACCTCCAGCACAAGCGTCCCACCGACGTCAACTTGTGCATGGCTTTCGAGATGGTGGCAGTGGCCGCCGCATGGGTTGCAACATCTCCGTTGGTGATTTAGAACTGCTTCAAGCACGCGAGCTTCACCACCACCGTGCAAGCATCATGCACGGATTGCGCTTCGGCCTCACCAGACAAAGATTTGGACGAAGGCGCACTTGACGGCGAGAATGATGGCAGTGCAGTGCCTCTATCCCTGACCAACGCCTGGGGGGAACTTCGAGCCATCGACATCGACATCCCAGATAAACTCACTGTTGATGCGTTCGTTCGCACCGATGACGACGTAGTCATCTACAAGGAAGTGATCGACGAGGCCATTATCGAAAGCGTGCACGAAGCTGACGACACCGAGGACCAAGAAGAGACGCACGCAGAGAAACCCAACCTGCAGGCTGTTTTGGATGCACTGGACACGCTTCGCTCCTTCTTTGGTGCACATGACGACGACGTAGCAATGGACCCCTTTTTCCCATGCGAAGGGAGAGCTTTGAAGTTGTTGCATGGCAAGGGTCAGCAAAGTAAGTTGACCAACTTCTGGCAATAAACTTTCATTCTGCTGGCTGTATCACTGTTTTTATGTCTCACACTCACGGCAACGAAATCCTCGCAAAAACGAAATTTTTCGGTTTTCCCAGCGATTTCGTTATTGCGGGTTTTGACTGTATATAACATTCAACCACAAAAAGAGGATGGACCAGTACTCACACAGAGGCAGCCTCGCACAAGCTGTCTCCAAGAACTCGCCGCAGCGAGTTGTCCCGATCAAACACACCCCAGGTGGCTTGTAGTGCGGAGTCTAGAAGACAGTTGCCAGCACTGCGATTCCAGAGGGCGTACAGCCTGGAGCCCAACGTCTCAGTAAGCTCCAGGCTCCAGTTGATGATGGCTGAGTCTTCTTCAAGTTCTGGGCAAGAAAAAAGAAAAAGTATCAATTTCCACCCAAGCAAAAAAAAATGGCGAAAATATTTTGCATAAAAAAATCAATGAAGTTTGCAACGTTACGAGGCTCTCCATGCAGGTGCTGCACAAAGCATCATCTATGCATAGGGTGCATATCCTTATGCTCGAACTGTTTGTCCATTATGACCCGACATGTATTCCCTAAAAAATAAATTGACCGTTTCCTACCAATGGAAGAATAAATATAACAAAAAAGAGGCGAAAACTCACATCAGTGTCAACACAATACCAGTGAACAAAAGCATACGGATCACGGGAGCATGTGCTGCAATCAATCACTGTGCCGTTTAGTGGCGAGCTGTCTGCTGTTGAGAGCACTTCTTTGATGGAATTCACCAGAGAAATGCTCTTTTCACTGGACAGTTTGCCACTAGACTGTGCAGACGGCAAAAGTATACGGACAGCAATAGTCTGCATAATTTTAGTCACGGTTGCATATACATTGCATTATATTTACAGCAACATGGGTGCGATAAAAAAAAATTATGTTTATTCTTTCTTCTCCACCTTATTAATAAATCAAAAGACATCTCAATAAATATATGGTTATTTCACAAAAGACTGTTTTATTTACATCCTGGATATTAACCTTTTCTTCTAGGCATTAAAAAATGTGTTTTAGGCGTAAAAAATAGGCAAATAAAACTCCATTAGGCCTTGAAAAATGAAAATATAGGCACAATAAATCTTCACCTTAGTTTAAAATATTTCACACAAAGATGTTCACAGTATATACCTATGACAGCAAAGCAGAAATGTCATTGTTTATGATAGCACAAAGGCGTTGACAATTGAACATTGCTAGCAGTTTTTCCCACACGGTTCTCAAAATATGGTCTCTCCTTTTATATTCTAGCATTGCGAGTCAAGTGTCCACCATAAAATCAACACACTACTGGGTCCCTCTTTATCCAGCCTGTATGAAAAAGGCCACACAGAACGAGATAGTGAAACCACTAAAAGACCAAAAGAGAGGGATGCCTCGTATTAGCCAGGTATTTCTCTCCTACCGGTGGAAAATATCAAAGGCCCCTAAGCAGGACTGAGTATTTCGGGTGGATAAGTGTATGCATGCACTGGGCGCTCACAATCCCGTCTGCCAAGATTTTCAACGCCACACGCCACGGCACAAGTGCAACTGAAGGCCGTTTGCCCTTCTCGCGGTAGCGTGCCCCAAAATGGAGGGGGCGACATACTACAAGGCGCTTACAACACTCCTCTCTACATAGGCATTGGTGCTCTGGCGTCGCTCACAGTAGCATGACACTGAGAGAAACATTAAAAGCGACATGTGTGATTTGTGTAATCTTTTGCTTGAATAGATGAATATAAAGCTAAGAGAAATAATGAAACACAGACGAAATGTGCATACTTTTTTTTTCTTACTTCGGATCGCAGTGAGATACCAGACTGATTGGCCTCCATTTGCATGTGTTCGTCTTCACGCCATTCCCACATTGTATCAGCACCAACCCTTGCAACACTCGGCGTATTTTGGGGCATCATCTCTAACAGCAGTTTCCGTGGTGCGACGCGATGTATCATGATAACAGTGATGCCAACCGAGGTCTTCCAATTTGGAGCAATTTTCGCAGCAGCAAAATTTTCATTTTGAAGCATTTTACAGCACAAAAATTTTCATTTGCAGCACTTTGGAGCAGCAAAATTATGCATTTTGGAGCATTTTGGAGCAGCGAAATTTCCCATTTTGGAGCAATCTGGAACAGCTAACTTTAAATCCTGGAGGACAAGAAAGTTTCATTTACATTCAAGAACAAGAAAAGTTATTCTGAGGCTCTTGTCAAGAGCTAGAAATATTTAGATTCATTGCAAATTTCATGGAGTCAATCATCTTAGAAGCACTCCCCATTTCAGTTGATGATGCAAAAATAATAGCGTCATGCTGTTGAGCATTCTGGAGAAACTTGTTCAGTGATTATTTCTTGAGCAAATAAACAGAATACTGGTTGAATAAAATTGTACTTCATATATTAACAATATAGATACACCTATGTGGTTATCAGCAGATATGGTAGATAAACGCTGTGACGTACAATGCTAGAGACTCACACAGTCTGAAGTGCATTTCCCTAAGATGAATTCAAGAATTTTAAAAAAAAAGGTTCTTTTTCTTAACTGATTAGACTGCTGGGCGTAATATGACGTCATTCCGCTAGTCTCAGGAAGCCAACCTCCTCTGGCTCTCATCTCTGTGCTGAAACTACACAATTATTACTACATTTTCCTTTTGCAGCAATACTTTATGTCGCTAGAGAATTCAGTTAATAGTCCAAACACCCCTACCGTGTCCTCTAGAAAGCAGTGCATAAAAAATTGGCCCCGTATCTGCATGCAATCTGCAAATGTCATCGAAAGACGATAGTCTTGCGTGTGGAAAGAGTGAACAAAACATTTATTTGATATTTTGTACAAGAAAATCGGTGAGTGGTATTCCGGAGGGGCTGCGTTAGAGTGCCTCGAGCGTGCAGTGGAGGCGAACGAGCGCATCAAGTCACGTCACACGTGAGACATGAGCGCCATCTGGCAGTTTTTTGGAAAACAAAGCGCGTGGCCCTGAGACGTGCGCGCCCGTCATAGGTTTAGAACGCAAGGCAACGAGTAGGTGCCACCACCGTGTCGTCTTAGCAAAGCGTTGAAAAATCTCGCTTCTTCGTGCAAGCGTTACATGGTCAGCGCAGCGTAATAAGCGCTACGGTCCTTAGCATTGCTTATGTATGCCTTTTCTAGTAAAAGACGAACATGCAGAATATATACGTATTATTATGGTACCTCAGATATGCGCAATAATTGCTTTTTAATTTCACACACGTATGAACGCTGATTCTTGAGCAACATTGGTGGGGGCTACTGATAGGGTCAGCCGTTCGGGATATCGGCTGTTGCCGTTTAGAGTACACGGTTCGCGGTAACGGTGGACAAACAGACAAACGTACAGACAGACATACCAAAGTTTTTGCGTCGAAGGTCCCCAAGAAAGGCTATCGTCTTTAAAATATCTCACACGGTACCTTATGCATATGCCTATGACAACTCAAAGGTAAGATCCATTTTGTTTTTTACGCCACTGGCCGCCATGTTTTGTGTTATGTCCCAATCGATAACATCCTCCGGCGCATCATGTTTTACACGGGGGTAAAAGCGCGGGAGTGGGAGCGACGAACTGTCTAAAGAAGAGATAAGAGCCGACCTATCTCCTTTGTACTGAGGACGGATGCGATAACATCACCCCTTGTGACAGGCGTCCCATCAATTGTTACAAGCAAAAAAAAAAATGCACCTCCTGTATCCAAGGGACAGGAATAATCTAACTAAGAATGCGAGAAGGGGGGAGGAGGGGGTTGTTATGAGCTTTGACTTTAAGGGTGTGATCACTGGCACACACGCTGTTTACGACTGGTATACCCTTATACCCTGTACTCTCAACGCGCGAAGAGACTGTGCAAAAAGTGCTTCGCTTTCTAGAGCGACCATATAAGAGTATGCACTGAGCCTTGATCGCAAGGCGGCCACACCATCGTCGCGCCATTTCGGAGATCCACTCGTACGTGCCGTTCGTGCTGTACAGATGGAATCACACTGGTATGCGGCTTCTATTTCACATTAGCTACAAGCTACCATTGATGCTTACATTACAGCACAAGGGCCTAACACGCACTACGACCATGCTTGGTAGTATTACATCGTCTATCTTTACATATTTCTGAAGAAAACGCCAGCAGGAGCGTCCGGCTGGGCACTCTAGACAAGTCTGATTCTATCTGTACAGGCATCGGCGTGCAAGAGATGTTTCGGAGATCTCTAGTCACCCAAGTCACGGATATCGAAGACCGCGCGTACAACAAGTTTTTGTGAGTGAACGTACCTTAGAAATGGCAACCCTGCTGCTAGCGCTTCTCATGAATGACATCAAGCCTTATTATTTGGTATAACAATACAATTTGTTGGTAGCACATTCAATCCTAAAAGCGTAAGTGAAACTAAAGAATTGTATCTTAATTTAGATCCTATATTGCGTAACTCAAAAGATTACTGGCTGAAGGGACAATGATCACTCTAGTTGTCGAAGCTTTCGTGCTGTCAGTTATCTAAATGCGAAGCAGATGTTAGTAGCACAGAAAGTCAACGAGCAGTCTCATTATGCCTCAAGATAGCGCACACCAGCTACTTCAAGCAGTCTGCCCTCCACTCCTCCCTTCAAAATGAAGCAATAAATGTGATGCCATCATGTTAATTTTTTTTTAACTGTCAGCTATTTGGAAAGCGAGAGGCGAGCGTGTAACAAGGCGTAGCCGCTCCACAAACCTTCCGACACCAGAGCCGCCAGTGATGGCCTCACTATAGCTGTGCATATTAAAACCAAATTCAGGCTGCTCCAACCAGGAGGCATGCTTTTATAAATGAGATGACATTTTAAAAAAAAAGCACGCAAGAATTTTCGATTCAGACCCTAGCAGCCTCGAGTCCGAAAAGGCTAGTTCTTTTAGGGGCTTTTACCACCACAGCGATTATAAACGCGGATCTGCTGGTGGAAGGAATTACGAAAAAGCTCTTCTGTATGATGATCCACGCATAAAGTATATTAGAGAAAAGGTGTCAACGCGTTCCCACAATTTACGTGTTCATCTAAGGACGCGAAGCACAAAAAATTAGATCACGATGTCCAGACATAGACGTGACTGACATTCTGGCGGCACACGTGTAGTTATTAGTGACAATTGGTTTAGTGAATGTCGCGCAACTCTTCAAACGAACTATGAGCAGCGTTCCTGGAGTGGACAACATCTGCCAATAAATCGCCACCACAGTTTCACGCTACCAGTTGAACTAGATGCCACGAACCCCTGCAGTGAAGGTGTTTCGCCGCTAAGCGGACTTGCACAACAAAGTTGCGTCAGCACTAAGCATAGCACCATGAATTTTAGAATGCACGCACGACCGCAGTTTATTCAGCCAATATAAGTCGGTACGTGATTGCGAATTTGGTGGCCCCAAGAACAAGGTGCACATGTACTGACGCCCTGGCGTGGCTATTGCTGATGATAGATACTCCCAAATCCTACTCTGGTGCAGCTTGGCACAATTTCCGTTGATATTATCTGGATGATGCCGTTAATCTGATTTGGCGCACTTTGGCACAGTTGGCGCAGGAGTGGGATCACTGTGATAAGGATACATCATCAGGCTCAGCCTCTCCAAGCGTATGCGCACTGAGGGATCCATTCCCCAGGAACAGGCAGAATATGCTACAAAGAACACCGAAACTACACACCACCAATGGCGTGCAGGAGCTGGTTCAGGCACGTCATGCGCACATGGCCATGAGTGTACATGACATGTTGATGCGGCTGCATCATGTGACTGAATAGGGCTGGGAAGGAATTTAGCTTGCGAAGACAACACGAGTTGAATGGCAAAGGCTTCAAGATGGCCTCCGCGCATCATGGCTCCAAAGCTCGTAATGAACCAACTTCAAAAATTATTGTGGTACAACTCTCTTCATTCGGATGCCACACTTCCCAGTGTCTACTGCAATACCTTCCGTGACCTGGTTACGAGCCTTTTAAGAAAAAAAATAAAAATTATAAACACAAAAAAGCCACCTACACATCACATTCGTCTTTTGTTTCATCTAGACTCTCCCGTGATGCCACTTCGCAGTGTCGCATTCGTTCATCTTGCTGCGGCTGCACAGAGTGACCTCTTGTTTCCTTCCCACCACCACATTCAGGTCTTCAGGGTGGTTAATTTCTTGGATACACCAGGTAGTATACGCTACAAAGTGTCCACCATCAAATTACCACCACATCCTCTGACGTGGTGGACACCCTACTCTTCTCTCTCCTTCCTACCCTTGTTTTCCTCCCCCATTCCCCTGAAGATGCTCAGACGTGCTCTTAATTAGAGTTGCATAAATAATGCCATTTCCTCTCCACAGCCACTGATCTCCTAACTTTCCGCGTCAGGTTGGCACAGTGGTGTATGGTGGCCGATGCATCCCATTTTAGTGCTGCTAGCGGGTGTTTTGGGACGATGGTTGGACTAGAGCATAGGTTGAACTTCATAGAGTTCCGAAAGGGCAACGTGGTCCGATAACACGAATAAAGTTGTCAAACTGCACTTGGAAACAAAATTTGTGCTTATATGGTGTTCATATAGCCCCCAAATTTATAGATAGGTATTTTATTTGATTGATTGATTGATATGTGGGGTTTAATGTCCCAAAACCACCATATGATTATGAGAGACGCCGTAGTGGAGGGCTCCGGAAATTTTGACCACCTGGGGTTCTTTAACGTGCACCCAAATCTGAGCACACAGGCCTACAACATTTCCGCCTCCATCGGAAATGCAGCCGCCGCAGCCGGGATTCGAACCCGCGATATAGATAGGTATTTATAGACACCTCTTGACATTTAGGCATAAACACCAAAAATAAGCATTTATAGGTTCTATAAAAACATTATAGACGCCCTTCTTGATTTTTAATTCATGCTCACATAACAAAGTGGCATGACAGGAATGCAAAGGACAAAACAGACATTTGCCTGAAATCCGGTCTCTAGTAATCACAAAATAATACACTAGTAGAAGAAAGAGAGGTACTTCTGAAAACTTTAAAATTCCCAAAATAGGATTATGATTATCATACAAATTAGTCGTCTACTTGAGACTCTCCACACAAAATTTCTTAAAGAGGCCCTGCAACACTTTTTGAGCATGGTCAGAAAACGCTGCCTATTGGTAGTAGAGGCTCCTGAGAACATGCGAGCCAAGTATCACAGCGCAGCATTCAATCTGGAATTCACAATTGTCTAAATCAGCTGCAGCATGTGTTTTTCTTACTGGTTGCGTTAGGTTGTGTTTTACGGCGTGTTTTGGGTGGCTTAGTCCTTGCTATGTCTACCGTAGGCATCAACAAACAGTGCCGCACAAGTTATCAAAGTGGAAAGAGTGTTTGTACCAGCTTTACAGCGCCACAATCGAAACAGTATGATGCTATGAACATGAATCAATTATGACTTGACAAACATTGCTGCGTCGCGATGTTTTGTCAACGACACAGACTTTTCATTGGCTAACTTAAGTGACCTCAGCTGTACAGTTGAGGGGAACGTGCACAGGGAACCGATATTGTGCTTTTATAGCTACTACATGAACCCACATAATGACACAGGTCGAAGTATAGTATTGAATGGACGGCCAGGATTTTGAATACGCTCATAGTTGAAAATTTTTTAAAAACTTTTTCGGCACCTTAAAGGACTCATAGAGTGGCTCGGTGTAGAGATGGAAGGAGGTGTAGGGAACCTGCGTCCTTCTATGTCTGTTATCACGAGTTCCACACCTTTGAGACAAAAGATAACAGGACACTGTAGTAGCATTACTGAGGTTGCACACCTCATGAAGCGCCACTACTCATCTACCTTCTCTCCCCCCTTTCCACACTCGGATTTTGTTCACATTAAATTTACCTAAAAAATCTAGGAGTTCCATGGAATTCTGGAAAAGCCGATGGGTTTCCCAAGGCCAAAAAAGTTTCAAGGCCCATTTTTACAGTACTATATGAAACTTTTTTTCTTTTGCAGCAGCATCTCCCCTTGACAAGAACGTGCCAAAATACTGAAAGTAATTCAGCTCTTTGCCACTTCTTCACTTAGTGATAGACCCTGCTTCAGAAATATGTACTTTTTCTGTTTTTGAGCATATTGACACAATGTGACTTCAAGTTACGCGCGCTAGTCGATACTTATGCCCATCGGATGGTTTGCGGAGCACGAGCCTGCGGGGCCCAGCTGCGCGCGACCTGTGTTGTAAATAAAGAAGAACGTGGAGGAAGAGGCAGAAGTGAATTCTTGGGACAACCAGGAGATTTCGTTCTAGCTGTGTTATTATTCTCGGGCACAAGTTCGCCCTGCCTACGTTAGTCTATTAAAAGTGTTCATTGAAATGTGCGTTACAAATTTGGTGAAAGTGCTGAGTGCCAAACCCCTCTCGAGTGACGGAGCACAGTCCAGAACCACAGCGATTTGGGCCCAACAAGCTGACACCTGTTCATCAGCGCTGCAGTCAGCGCCTACGTGGTGAGGGCCCTGAATTTTCACATTTATCAACTTCTCTTAGAACCTCAACGGCTGTTAACAGGTATGCAACTGACATGACAGCTCAGATCACTCCAGCCAACATTGTAGTGAACCAGCCAATGCTACCAAAGCCTTTCCATGGCGAAAGCTACGAGGACGCAGAGGACTGGCCTGAACACTTTGAACGCCTCGCAAAGGCTAACGGATATGAGGAAGAGCGCAAGCTTGGAAGTGTTTACTTCGTGCTGGAAGATAGCGCACGAACGTGGTATGAAAACCAAGAAGCTGCCTTCCGGTTGTGGGATGACTTTAGACGGGAGCTGCTCCCTGCTTTCCCGAACACAGACTGCAAAGAGAGAACTGAAGCTGTGTTCCAGACAAGAAATCAGCGAAATAACGAAAGTGTCGCCATGAATGTGGAAGACGCCATGTGTGTGGAAGACGCCATGTGTGTGGAAGACATGTCTCGCCTATTCTGCCGAGCGGATCCAAATATGAGCGAAGACAGGAATCTGCGTCATCTGATGCGAGGCGTGAAGCAAGAACCTTCGCCGGACTAATTCAGAGCTCACCGCACACTGTCGCCGAGTTTCATTCCGAGGCGACTACGATGAAAAGGACGCTACAACAGTGAGCAAGGTTATACAACCGGGATGCGATTATCACTTCCTTGGACATGTTGCCACCAGTCTTCAATAACGGCCTGGAAGCAATACACGAGCTGGTGAGGTATGTTGTGCGAGAAGAGCTCCAGAAGCAGCGCCTTGACCAGAACGCTCAAATGCTTTCGTCTCTGGCCGACGTGATCCGTGAGGAGGTCAGGCAGATGGCACGCGAACCTTCGAGCAACGCACAGCCAGAACTGCCACTACAACAGCAGACGAGAATGACGTATGCGGATGTGCTACTTCGAGGATCTCCAGGATGTGCAGACATCGCGGCGGCTACACCTATTCAGTACCCGATGCCACCGAGCACCCTGCAGCCAACACCCAAGAGGAGACTCGGGAAGAACGATGTCTGGCACACTCCTGACAGGATACCGCTTTGTTACCACTGTGGGGAGGCTGGTCACCTCTACCGAACATGCCACTACCGCCAGGCAAGACTACGTGGTTGTCCTGTCAATGCACCTCAACCACAAAATGGTGAGTGTCCCTTCAAAATTAAAGAATACCTGTCGAGTCGTCAAAGCTGAAGTGGCTTCCAACGACACCAAAACGACCACAGGGAGGTATAGGTCGCCTAGCCCCCGACCTTCAGCAAGGTCCCCAAGGAATTGTTCCCCTATGTCTCATCGGGAAAACTAGAGTCAGCGACCTGTGGAGGCAAGGCCGCTGTCGACGCTAATGCAGAAAAACCTCCATTTCTGACTCTGAACAAAGACAGACTCAGAAACCGGTGCTTTGATAGTGACGTTGCTTCGAATTTACTTGTGTTCGTTGATGGCTACGAAGTCTTTGGACTGGTAGATACAGGCGCAGATTATTCATTGATAAGTAGCAGACTTTCTAAAATACTGAAGAAAGTGCTGACTCGAAAGGACCAAAAGTTCGCAGAGCAGGAGGGCACCTCATCGACCCTACTGGAATATGCACAGCAAGAATTGGAATACGGGGTGTCACGTACGTCTCCAGCTTAGTTGTGCTACCAGAATGCTCAAGAGACTTGACTATCAGCATGGATTTCTTATGAACTAACGGCGCTGTAATAAGCTTGCGAGAATCTTGTGTCTCATTCTCGACTAGGCACACTTTTGCTACATTTGAAACAGAAGAAAATGTATATGACTTTTGTATTGCAGATGATAATGACGTCATGGTGCCGCCAAGATCGAGTGTATCTGTCGCAGTAACAAACAAAGCATTCTGTGAATTAGAAAAAAAAATTGCTGACAACAATACTGCTTTTATACTTCAAAAAGGGATTTGCATGGCACGAGGCCTTGTTAAGTTACGTGAAGGATGTACGAATGCTTTATCTACAAACTTTGGAAATGAGATGCAGCACGTTGCAAAGGGAACCGCCATCGCCAGTCTGAATGATTTCGTCCAGGTTACGGAACCGCGCACTTTCGAAAACCAATGAGTCTGATTTGCAAGACGTGGAGTCTGTCCTTGCAGCCATCGTCATCGAGCCAGGGCTACTACAAAGCCAAAAAGAGCTAACAGAGGGTCTTGCAAGGGAATTCGCCGAATGTTTCTCGTTGTCATCTAAAGTTTGACGCACTCCTATCGTCAAACATCGCATCCTTGTCGCGGAGTCCGTGAGGCTGTGACGGAGTGCGCGGAATTGAAAGTGTTTGGAGTGCGCGGAACTTGGAACAGATTGAGTGAGAGGAATTTCAAGTGCCCGCCGTGACCCTAGTTGGCACTCGGCAACGAGGAAGGAGCTGGCACGGATGTGTACCGACAAACGATGAATGACTGAAGCGCCAGTTCAACACAGCGATTGTTTGAAGCCCGCGCATGACAGAGGAAAAAGAAGAGTCGCAGTGATGGCCAGAGGAAGACGAGCCACGCATCAGGGCGGTTGGGTTTCGGACCCGAGCCAAGGCTCCTACCTCCATGGTCCGGTGACTTGAGGGGCTCCAGGACTACCTGGCTGCGCTGACGTTCCCGTGCCCGTGGACAGGTCTGTGCTGTCGATCTTCGGGCTCGAGCTCAGGCGGGGCTGTCCGGCCGGGACTCTGCCTCGGGGCCAGTGGGGCAAATGCAGCGCCAACTGGTGCGGCGTCACCTAGTGCAGCGTCCATCGGCAGCCTAGGAAGGCTTCTCCGACAGCTCAGGTGGCTGCCCAGCCCCAATGCCAACTACAACGACAACTGCATTGACTCCGTGCTTCGCGCCGAAGCTCCTACGCAATGACGTCAGTGAGATGCCGCTCCTTTGACGTTTCTGCGACACACTCTGTGTATAGGAACTGCGTGCTTAGGACTTTTGTTTAGGGACTGAGTGGTAGAACTTGATGATGAGTGACTAACTTATAGCATGAAGATTTGTTTGTAACTGAATCCGAGAGATAGGATTCATTATATTTTGGGTTAAGTGGTCTGAAGCTGTTGCCATCAAATGTTTGCGTCAAATGGACTCGTCCTTCGAGAAGTGCCCTGAGGTGGCTCCTTGGACCGCCCAAATCGAACCTGCATGTTGTGCAAAACAAAAACTAGAATAACAACATTACATTGGAGTCCGCAGCGACAGGACGAGGCCGTTTGCAAGCCTGGTTCGCGAGTCCAAGATATCTTGAAAGATGAGTTTGGAAGAGTAAACGGCCTTGGCGTTACCCATAGGTTTAGAAGGCGCAGAGTTGAAGGCATGTGTCGAGGAACGTGAAGCACGCAGCCGTGAGAAGAGGGCTGCCGAACGAGAACAACAAAAGAGAGTGCTGACAGAGCAGTTGGCCCGTGAGGAACTAAAGCAGAAAGCCCTTCTGCAAAAGCTCAAGTTCGCAGATGTATTAAAGGTGCAGTTAGGAACGGAAGGAACTGGTATGTCAGTGTTCAACTGCAGAAAAGAAATGTTCGGCCGAAGCGAGTTATGCTCTTTTGGGGTGAATGACCTGGAACCTCTCCATAGCATTTCGGTAGAGAATAACTCTCAGCTAAAGCATGGTAGAGAGATTGGCAGCCAGGCACCAGAAATTAGTAGGAGGAAGCTCAATGATCATCACAGGTCAGATAGAGACGGGCTATGACGAATTAGCCACAAAAGAAGGCTCAGGGTCATTTGCAAGTGATGTGGCTCTCTGCAAATGTGCAATCAAAGACACATTGACTTCGGCAGTGCATAATTTGCGAGACAGCTCTAATGTACAGGCTAGTGAAGACAACAAGTCTTCTGTTATACCAACTGCAACAGAAAGCCAGTCAGTGGCCGTATGCTGTGTAGCACAGGCTGCGGTAGTGGATGACATGGGTATGGTAGAATACCCCATAAACAAGCCTCCTCAAGTTGGAGTGAGATTAATGTCTCGGGGTAGTGTAGTAACCACTTGCTCGAGAGAACTAGAACAGAGTGCGGAACCACTAATCGAAGAACAAAAAATGGGGTCTCAAGTTCCGTACTCATTCTATGATGACGAAAGTAGCCGAAATGACACAAATGAAATTGTTAGTCATGCTGAAGAGCAAAGTGAACATACAGCTCAAGTGACAGAAAGGAAATCCGAAGAGAGTCTTATTCAGTTTAGTTATTGGAGCAGTGAGGAAGGAAACTTGTGCTCTTTGCCGTCTTACACTGAGCAGGTCACTTCTATGACGCCTGGACCATTATTAGCCTACGAATGCAAGCAAGGCATTCATGCAGTCTTTCAGACGCTCGGGTACTGGCGTGCTTGGAGGCAACACGTCCAACAGTATGGCCGATAATCCTGCATCGACGCTATCAATTGGATGATTGAGCACCTGATGTTCCATAGTTGTAGGTACAGGCGAGCCTACCGTCGAAGATTCTTTCATGGTCATTTCATTCTTGCCTCCAGCCAGGTGATCAGGGCTGTTCAGTGTCTTGTGTGGGACGCTACAACTTGAGCGTCAAGTCGAAATCACAGGCGGCTTTTTTTTGGATCTCGATTGTGGAACACGGAAGGGTATCTCTAGTATACAGTTGAGATTATGAACTTATGAACTCGCATGCAATCTGCAGGGCGACATGATGTACAGTTTTCCATGACAGTGTATATATGTATGAAATAGTGGTGTGTGCAACAGGTTCATATTGGGTGTCAGAACTTTGAAGTACCATTCAGTGTATTTAATGTTTCCCAATGTGGACATTGGGACGATGTTTAGTGAACTGTATGGGGGGGATATAGCGAATCTGTGTTGTGGTGCCAAACGTGCACTTCGCAGCAGTTTATTTCTAAACTGAAATGAAAGGGGGGCCTCTGTGATGGAGTGCGTGGAATCGAAAGTGTTTAGAGTGCGCGGAACTCGAAACGGATTGAGTGAGCGGAATTGGAAGTGCCCACCGTGACCCAAGTTGGCAGTCGGCAACGAGGAAGAAGCTGGCACGGATGTGTACCAACAAACGATAAATGACTGAAGCGCCAGTTCAACGCAGCGATTGTTTGAAGCACGCGCATGACAGAGAAGAAGAGTTGCAGCAGTGGCCAAGGGAAGACGAGTCGCACATCAGGGCGGTTGGGTTTCGGACCCGATCCAAGGCTCCTACCTCCATAGTCTGGTGATCTGAGGGGCTCCAGGACTATCTGGCTGCGCTGACGTTCCCGTGCCCATGGACAGGTCTGAGCTGTCGATCATCGGGCTCGAGCTCAGGCGGGGCTGTCCGGCCGGGACTCTGCCTCGGGGCCAGTGGGGCAAATGCAACGTCAACGGGTGCGGCGTCAGCTAGTGCAGTGTCCATCGGCAGCCTAGGAAGGCTGCTTCTCCTACAACTCGGGTGGCTGCCCATCCCCGACGCCAACTACGACGACAACTGCATCGACCCCGTGCTTCGCGCCAAAGCCCCTACGCAACGACGTCGGTGAGGTGCCGCTCCTTTGACGTTTCTGCGACACACTCTGTGTATAGGAACTGCAGGCTTAGGACTTTTTGTTTCGGGACTGAGTGGTAGGACTTGATGATGAGTGACTAACTTATAGCATGAAGATTTATTTGTAACTGTATCCGAGAGATAGGACTAATTATATTTTGGGTTAAGTGGTCTGAAGCTGTTGCCCTTAAATAATTGCATCAAACAAACTCGTCCTTCGGGAAGTGTCCTGAGGTGGCTTCTCGGACCTCCCAAATCGAACCTGCACGTTGTACGAAACCAAAACTAGAACCACAACGTTACAGAGGCCAATATACCAGCATCCCTACCGAGAGTCACCAAGAGAAAATGAAGCTATTGGTAATCAGGTTAAAGGAAATGCTCAAGGACGACGTAATCCAGCCTTCATCAAGTCCATGAGCGTCACCTGTTGTTCTTGTGAAGAAAAAAGACCAAACCTTACGTTTCTGTATTGATTACCGAAAGCTCAATGCTGTCACCAAATGTTTATCCTCTTTTAAGAAATGATGACACTCTGAATAGGCTGCGAAATGCCAGGTATTTTTCCTCACTGAAATTTAAAAGTAGATACCGGCAGATAGAAGTTGACGAAAGAGATCGCGAAAAGACAGCGTTTGTAACACCGGACGGTTTATACGAGTTCAAGGTACTCCCTTTTGGCCTTTGTTCAGCACCCACCACATTTCAACGGATGATGGACACAGTGCTTTGTGGTCTGAAATGGCAGTCGTGCATGGTTTATCTCAATGATGTTGTAGTCTTTTCCACTACCTTCGAGCAACATTTGGAAAGGCTGTCAGCGGACTTGACAATAAAACTACAGAAATGTCATTTCGGCTTTTGTAAGCTACTTTTTCTCGGCCATGTCTTCAGTGCAGAAGGCGTCTGCCCAGACCCTGCAAAAACCGAGGCCGTAGCGAAATTTCCGAAGCCAACAGACAAAAAGGCTGTTAGGCAATTTTAAGGTCTCTGCGCCTATTATAGACGGTTCGTTAAAAATATTTACGAATCGCTGAACTTCTGACGCGGCTGACGAGAGAGAAAATGCCTTTCGTAGGGCTTGCCAAACAAGAGAATGCCTTCAAAGAACTACGCAAATGCCTTCAAAGCCATCCTGTGCCGACGCATTTTCGAAGAGGAAGCGGAAACTGATATCCACACGGATGCAAGCAATTTACGTCTTGGGGCTGTGCTCATCTAATGAAAAAACAGACAAGAACGAGTCATTGCGTATGCCAGTCGCACTCTTTTGAAAGCTGAGGTGAACTACTCAGCGACTGAGAAAGAATGCTTTGCCGTGGTGTGGGCTATCAGCAAGTTTTGAGCATATTTATATGGTAGGCCTTTTGGAGCTATAAGCGACTATCATTCGCTATGCTGGCTGGCTAATCTCAAGGACCCATGTGGACGGCTTGTACGACGGAGCCTGCGATTACAGGAGTACAATATCACGCTTGTGTATAAGTCAGGTCGCAAGCACAGTGATGCAGATTGTCACGTGCCCAGATTTAACCTGCTGCTTCTGCTTCCACCAAGGTGATGATTTTGTTTCCTTGGGAGCCGTGACACCGTCAAAGATGTCACAACATCAGCGATCTAACCCTGAGCTACTCCTCTTGATCAAGTACCTACAAGGACAGTCGGTAGAAGTTCCACGACCTTTTGTCCGTGGCTTGTCAGCGTTTGTCCTACGAAACAACATCCTGTATAAAAGGAACTTTGACAACAATTCAGTGACATTCTTGCTTGTCGTCCTTTCACTTCTGCGACCAGAGATTTTTGGAGGCTTGCCACGACGATCCATCAGCTGGACATTTAGGAGTGAACAGAACGTTAGCCCGCATCTGCACTAAATACTACTGGCCGAAGTTGCTTAGCTCTGTACGACACTGTGTCAGAACCTGCCGGGACCGCCAAAGACGTAAAACCCCACCGCTAAAACCAGCAGGTCTCCTTCAACCGATAGAACCACCAGAGATTCACAGAAAGGGAACGGGCTTACTGGGACCATTTCCTATGTTGTCATCGGGAAAACGATGGATAATAGTTGCGACTGACTATTTAGCCGGATATGTCGAGACAGCGACTCTTGTTAAAGGATCAGCCACTGAAGTGGCCGAATTCTTCGTCTCCAACACCGTACTGCGGCACGGAGCTCCAAGAGTGTTGATCTCGGACCGCGGAACTGCATTTACGACGGACCTGATGAAAAGTACTATAAAATTGATGCACACAAACCATAGAAAAACAATGGCATATCATCCTGAAGCGAATGGTCTTACCAAACGACTGAATAGAACGCTGGCTGATATGTTGTCAATGTACGTGGATATAGAACACCGTACTTGGGATAAAATATTACCCTATGCAACATTCCTCTATAACACTGCGATGCAAGAGACAACACGGATGACGCCATTCTAACTTGTTTTTGGCCGGACGGTAACGACACCTTTAGATGAAATGTTACCTATTGACGAGACGTCCGAAAATGATTATGACATTCACGACTACATACAAAGAGCAGAAGAAGCCAGACAGCTGGCACGATATCGCATTCTCACACAGCAGAAAACCGACATGCACCGATACAATCTGCGAAGAAGAGACGTCCAGTACGCACCAGGAGACAGAGTATGGGTGTGGATTCCTGTACGAATATGTGGCTTATCGGAAAAACTGCGTCGCCGCTATTTCCGTCCGTACAGAGTGCTCTGCCGTGTCGGCTCGCTCATCTACGAAGTTATGCCAGAGGGACAGGATATTTCATCACGACAGCGGCATCGCACAAAAACTGTGTATGTCGTTAGGATGAAACCGTATCACGACAGGCAATGAAACGACGAGGACAATGTTGTTCGACGTTAACTGCATCCACGACGAGGTGTTATGAATGACCGCCATGCGACCGATTCGGCACAAGCATCGGAAGAGAGAGAGAAAAAGAGATAAATAGAGAGAAAAGGCAAGGAGGTTAACCAAGCTTGGCTCGGTTAGCTACCCCACACTTGGGGTGGAGGAAGGGTCGTTAGCTTAAATGTCTTGAAGCATCGGAAAGATGCACTCTAGAAAGGAAGGCAATGACACAATGTGACTTCAAGTTACGCGCGCTAGCCCATACTTATGCCCTCCAGATGGTTTGCTGCGCACGAGCCCACAGGGATCAGCTGTGTGACCAGTGTTAGAAAAAAAGAAGAACGTGGAGGAATAGGCAAAAGTGAATCCTCAGGACAGCAAGGAGATTTGCTTCTAGCTGTGTTATTATTTTCAGGCACAAGTTCGCCCTGCCTACATTAGTCTATTAAAAGTGTTCATTGAACTGTGTGTTACAATATAGTTATGAAACTTTTACAGGCTATGTATTTTCATGTGCTGATTTCAAACTTGCAAATATAGTTATAAAAACTTATAATACAATAGGTTGTTTTGAAAGCACTGAATAGTTTCTGTATATTTAGGAGCAAGATTTATTCATAACTGAGTGTGAGAAAGCAAATTATCATATCTTGATAACATGAAATGAATACTATATGCAGTAAAACACGAATGGATGCTAACATCACAAAAGTTATGGCACATTGAACATTTGCTAGTGTGAGTGATGTCAAGCTGGGTCAAACTGTAATTCAGCTGGGAATGTTTAATATACCATAGCTTTTATTCAAATGGGCCTAGAATCTTTTTTTTTTACTGCATGCAATATTTATTTCAGGTTATTGTGATGTGCTGATTCGCTTTATAACTCTCACAATTTATTAATAAAATTTGCTCCTAATACTACATAAAAAATCTGATATTTTAAAAATAGAAAACTATACTAAAAATAATTACATATTTCAAATCATTAAAAAAATACACAAGCTGCGAAAAGCTTCATCAAAACCAACTATACATAAAAAAAAGAAAACATGTGCGTGAAGCAGGGCCTCCCCTTAACATCTCCCATTTAGAGCTGCGGCTACAAGCAATAGTGAGAATTAGTGTTGTCTACAAAGCTGAAGAAAATGAAATAGTGCATTTTGCGACCAATTCCATAAACAGAAGGTTACATTTTCAGCGCACCTCTGACTGCCTCGCTGAGAAAGGGACAATATGGTTGGATTGATTGATATGTGGGGTTTAACGTCCCAAAACCACTATATGATTATGAGAGACGCCGTAGTGGAGGGCTCCGGAAATTTAGACCACCTGGGGTTCTTTAACGTGCACCCAAATCTGAGCACACAGGCCTACAAGATTTCCGCCTCCATCGGAAATGCAGTCGCCGCAGCCGGGATTCGAACCCGCGCTACAATATGGTTGGAGTTCAATGCACAGTGATGTTCAGTAACTACGATAGATCAAGCATCCTAGCTCACCTTTTTGAACATCCTGATCCAGTAGTTCATCAAACAGAACCTTCTGCACGGATGGATGAAACTCTCTGATTTCTAAAAAAAAATAATAAGCATGAGAAAGCAACAAAGAGTAAGTAATGCTGTAAATGACAGAAATCCAAAAGAACAACAAGAAGGGGAAAATGGAAGCTTGCAATGACAAATTCTTGAAATGCAGGTGGGTGCTGGAGCCAACATTTTGACAAGTGGACTTGCTCACGGCTACAACCAATTTCCTTAGTACTGGTATGTGTACAATTCGAATTCTGTACTTCAATCCAAACAAAAGGAGGAGAGTGCAGCTGCAAAAGGAGGAAGGGGGGACAGTGAGAGGCCACTGTGGATAATTGGGTGAGTTAGAAGGAAGAAGGTACTTCGTGGAAAAAGAAAGAAGAGTGGGTGACGAGGGTGCATGTGTTGCTGAATAATGGTTGTTGGAAGAAAGCACAACTTAAACAATGGCAAGTAAAAAATTGCCAGGAGGACTCAACACTTATCAGTTTCCGTTGTGTATGTACCATGACGCATGGACTCAAAAGCGGCTTTTGAAATGTTTATACCGGCTGGCTGGATTGTATGAAACTGAAAGATTCAAAGTTTGAGGCCGTTGAGACCTGCACTAGTTCAAACGTTGTCTACATGATTGAACGTTCATATTATCACAAACGGCTCATTGACGAAAAAAAACAGCCTGTTAATATTAGATTGAATGGGCATTGCACTGAGACGGCGAAGAAAGTGCCGAAAGCAGTGTAGCAAGTCACAAGTATAGCGCCCTCAAGCTTTACATTCTTCAGTAGAACTTCAGGTTCCCAAGAGACATCATATAAAGAGTCATACCTCGTTCACACAATTCAAAAGGGTGCTTTTGAGTCCATGCATTATGGTACACACACAGTGGAAACTGATATATTTGAGGACTTAAAAATTTTCAAGTTCTATTGCAAACTGGTGCTTCCTCCTTACAACCATAATTCATAGACAAGTGCAACCACCACCACTAGCCGCACTTTTTTTAAAATTTTTTACGAATTACTTTCTTCCTTCTCACTCGCCGAGTTTGCCACAGCGCCCTCTCGTTACGGGGTTTCTTCTCCTCCTCTTTTTTGTGGCTGTCCTCTCTTCTCCTTCGTTTGGACTGGTGGAGAGGACATGAGGCATACACACACCAGTGCTAAGGAAACCAACTGCAGCCTTGAAAAAAGACAAGTACACTAGTTCAAACATCAGCTCTAGCACACGACCCCTGTCTACGTATTTCTTATTGTAAATGTAAAAAAACACTTAAACTTCCACATCGAAATTGAAATGAACATTCATTTGACATAACTTCACGTTTTTTCCCATTCTGAGGGTCAATTTTCACTTCATCTGTTCATTGAAAGAACCTTTTTCCAATAAACACCTTTTTTTTTTAAATAAAACAGAGCTTCTTCAAGGGGAAACCAAATTCTCAATTTCGTTATTTTGCACTAAAAAACTTCATTTGCCATTAAAAACAAGTACAGCTGCGATTACACTATGCTTGTTTCAGTAGAAACGAAACCACAAACTTCCTTTTAAAAAGGCATTAGAACCATCATCCACACATTTCACTTTTATTCATATACTATAACTGAATAGGTTAAATTACAAGCAAACAATCACTTAGTCCAAATTTCGCAATGAAGGGATAACTGCTCACTTTTATGGTGTGACCAGTTAACTTCAGCAAGACACCGTGAGTGTGCGCCTATCACATGCTTTGGAATGCCTGTTTTAACTTTTTTTTTCCTTCGTATGAGCCATATTTTTGCTGCAGCCATGTCAAAAGTGTTTGGTGTAAAAGTAGGTGGCTTTGAAAAATTTTTGCTCTATGTGGACGCAGTTTCGAAGGGTAGCATTGAAAATCTTAAGTGCACCAAAATATGGACGTTATAACCAATATGTTGCTAATCTGGGATCATTATAAGTGGGTTTGACTGGTACGAATTTGCAGGGCACTATGTAAAAGTCCCTACCCCATCACTTTCTGCCGAAAAATTGCAACATTTATATAGTCTGTACATTGTTGGCTGGAAATGAAGATTTAGACATGTAACCCTCCTGCCTTTTCCATTGTGCCATGGTGCGGTATAAATGAGCCTAGGCTGTGTACACAATAAAAACTGTAAACAAGCTGTCCCTTCACCCACTTCCTAACTTCCCACGTTGGTTACTGCCCGCTAATCGAAGATGTTACAAAGATTACTGCAGTAATATGACTACCGTAAAGATTCAGGGGCTGGTAATTATCGTGCATTTGGAGACTACAGCACGCTTTCATTTCTGCATCAACAGCAATGAAGCTGGTCAAAACAAATAATGAACAGGTAATATACAAGCATGCATGCAGCAGCAGCATGATAACCTTGTCTAGCCCTTTGTGAAATAGGCTTTTTCTGGTGTATTTGACACATCCAGCTCAACTCATTTTAGATTTTGAATAGTCCTTGACAATTTCCTTTTGTCAGGTGGCGACTGAATAGTACGCTATACTGTGCACATTACCAAGCGTAACTTTCCACGGAATTCTACATTTTGTACAAGCTCCATTTCCTTGAAAGACAATCTTTTCTCAACTACCACACAGCCAACATCCCAGAAGCTGGGAGGACTGGACACACACACACAAAAAAACTTAAAATATGGCGGCTGCTTCTGCTGCATTTTGAAAATGTGCTAGGCCAGGAGGTATGAGCCTACCAGGATATTCAAACTGTGGTCTTAGTTCCTGGCAACCAGGCATGGACTGACAGCCCTCACCACTTAGGAAACCGTTAGCTGCTTTAAGAAAAATGTTTACTACTACTGCTGAATATAACCCTTTCTCTCTCCACTTTGATTTTCCTAGGCATCTTTCAGAACTCGATGAGTTCAAACTGATGAGGTTACACACAATTTAAATAAACTTCAAAAGTCTCTCACCTGTGGGTAATGCAAAAGTGACAAATTCAGTCACAAAGTAGCAAGAAAAAGGTCCTTTCTTCTGTTTAAAAGAGGCAGTAATGTGGCGTCGAATGTCAGCAGCTGCATCTCGTCCAACATCTGATGGAACACGCTTGGCAACAGGGTGAGTCACACCGGAATCTGATAGCAGCATAGTCAAGATATCTTCACGCTGTAAAAAACAAAAACAGTGGCCTAAAATCTGCTTATAAAACCAAAACAGCAGTAACAAGCTTGCATTCATTCTAAACTATAAATTCTTACCTAAAAAAATATGAGTGACAATAAATCTTTTACTTGACTATGGTAAAGAATTCGTAGACAATTCAATGAACTGAAACAACGCGGTTGATGTACTCCTGCAGTAGACAAACTGTTGGTAGATGACTGTGATGGTAGGTAAGAGGCCAAGTAGGGGAAAAAGTATTTTTTAATGCTATAATCACTGCAGATATTATAAAACACACCATTTTAGGCAAAAAAAAGAGCCCCATTTTAGTTTATGGAAGCAGCAGCTGTGAGCACACCGATCGTAGGTGCAGTGTATTATTGCAAGATTGCAGAAACAGCCCAAATAGGTGCCCAAATAGGTGTGCTCTGCCACAAGCTGCATCACCATACATAACACGCAACAGGTGTGTGTGGAAAATTGGCTCTGTGCAACAGCATGTCGCATGCGCGAATGTACAGTACTCACGGACTTAAACGAGACAATTCAAGGTTAAGTAACACACATAGCATACTTTCATTTCTATCACATTCAGTTTGGGTAATATCAGCGTAATTTCGACTAGAACACCCAGATCAAAGTCAACATAACCTTTAGAAGACCAGGTTCATAGCGACGTGACATGATTATCTCGAACAATTGTACACACCAGTCATTACACTCGCACCAAAATCTCCACTTGTGACATGAGAAATTTTTAAATGTATTTTCAGTATCTACGTGGCACTGGCTGGATAAAATTTTCTGAAACTTTGCATGCAAAATTTATGCCACCCACAGATTACAATGTACTTCAATTTTATCGATTTAATGCTGCGTAGGACCCAGTAGGTGCTTGCAAAATTTTTTGCGTCACGGTTTTTGGTGTTGGAACGACAAGTTGGCGTCACTACCAGCATTTTCTTTTCGTGCGTTTCCTTGCTTATTAAGTGTCGCGTCATGATAAGAGTGGTGTTTTTAAAGTTGAGAAACTGTACTTTACTAATACATGAAAAATAATTTCCCTCTTTAGTCCATTTTTGAAATGCCTTGCAACCGTAATTTATTGAGCGGATTTAATTTTCTCATTCTGGTTTTCTTGAACACTATACGTGCACATTCATTGACTTATCTTTTTAAAACATTGTGCTCTTTGCTTTTACATGCCATGGAAGTGTGCATGATTGCACGCCCCGCACTACTGCAAACAGCATAAAAGCACACAAGTGCTCGCGATCTGCGAAAAGATGAGTACGATGATCTATCTATCCCAGTGGTTCTTAGCTGTGGATGTGTCTGGGACCCCTTGTGGACTGGTTGAAGTGATGGGACCCCTTGGAGGGGGGGAATTGGTGTGCGTAGGTAAATTAACACAAGTGGAGCGTGAAACAGGTGCCTTTTATTGCTACCAAAGACATCAAACAAATGTGCCCCTTCCTTTTGGACAGTTCACTAATACGTGGCGCAGTCGCTCTTAAACAGAGTTGCATATGTAAAAGAATAAAAAGATGTAAAAAAAAAGCAGGTGAGGGCATCGTGGATCTTAAAAATGGCTTCGCGGACCATCTATAGTCCACGGACCCCCGTTTTATACCACTGATCTATCGAACATAGAGCTCTATCTATCAGTCCTGGGAACGAACACAAATGATGTCATAGCAAGAACTTGTTCGCCCTGCGGTCAAGTATCGCCTTTTTCTGCGCCCACTGCGCGCCCACTCTTACGCGATATGGTGGTGATAAATGCTCATTGTTGTGATTCAAGTCTACCAAGGTAGAAGGCGGCTGTTTACACTGCTACCGAAAGTTAAGCGAGCTTAGAAAGTTGCGATAGTCTGACGGGCAAACTTTCCTCCAAACAGAAGAGCCACTCCAAAAATGGTGGTGCATGACAGCAAGACATTTGTTGCTTCTACCGATAATGCTGAGAAATCAGTCCTTAAAGTACTGATTTAGGATGCTGATGGTCCTAACTTTCTTTACAACTTGGCTTAAAGTACTGATTTAGGATGCTGATGGTCCTAACTTTCTTTACAACTCGGCGTACACTTCGGAGTTAGAACATGTGTCCCGAAGAATTACAAATAAAGTTATGGTGTTTTCAAATCACTACATACATCGCGGTTTTTACGCAGATTATTCAGATGATTCAACAATGTAGTGCTTTCTGCTAAAAGAGACGTTATTCAATATGTCCAAAATGTTGAACAAAATATTACTGTCTTATAAAAAATGCTGACATGTTATCTGTACTTTAATTACGTAAATATTTATTCTAAACAGCTAGTCATCTGCGATTATATGTGGCCGCTTAGTCCGATTCGCAGGAACTGCTGGTCCGATGAAACGCCGCGTCACAAGCGGTAATTTCTAATTGCGTGAGAGTAATATTGATAGCAATTGTTCACAAAGCGAATGCCCGAAAGTCGCAATGAGCATTGTGAACAGTTTCCATGGCGCTCGCACCGACGTAGCCTGCGTGATAATTAAACGTTCTTCGCTTCAATAAGTCAGTCTCTGGTCTCCCACGTCATATCCACGTACAGGTTGATGAAACTTGGGAGATAATCAACTACAACGTAAATTAATTCAAAAATGGGCTATTCAAACTAGCACTTGCTAGTGAACCAGTGCCGTTGCTATAATGCTGCATGAAGTTGGTGCAATTAACCTCTACTAGTTATTAGTGAGATGAAACCCCGAAATTACTTCCAGGAAAGCGTGAATGAAAATACATGGTGAGTGAAAGAGTATATACATAAGAAAAACAAATATAACAGTTGTTATGGTGTTCTCCGCCAAGCGCATTGAAGATACGTTGAAAGCCTCGATACTGCATCGGCTTTTGCAACTGCGCGTGGAACTTGGCACACAGGGGAAAAAAAAGCTATTCGTGGCCATATAGGCGCACGTGTCGGTACAAATCTTGGCGAAGTGAGAACATAATTCTGAAAGAAATAGCTCGTGAAGAAAGCAATTATATAATAATGTAAATGTGCTGTCTTACGTGTAAAAACCACGACTTGAATACAGGACGCACAGTAAAATAATTTTGATCGCCTGGCATGTTCTTGCTCATCACTACCATCAGAATACGGATGCCGCGGCCGAGAGTCGATGCCATCCCAGAGTTGCAGCGCGACATTAACAAACTTGATCAAAGTGAGTACAGTGGAGCGCCGTAACCATTGGGGATTACACTGAACAAAGGTACTCTTTCCATCGTTTTACTAGGAGCATTATTATTGCTGCTTTCGTCATTCATCTGAAGCTTGAGTGAAGCGAAAAGCGATCGCAACAGCAAAGTGATCACAAACATGTCTTGTGCCCGCTTTGGCGTTTTCGACTGAATTCTCGATTGTGAATTTTCTTAGACTATTTTTTTCTACTTCGCGGCGTGTTTTTCCGGCCGCTTAAGGGGCGAAGCGATAATTTTCAATAAGTTTTGCCGCTTTCGCTTTCTTTGATGCCAAGTGTGAACGTGCCTTATAGCGCCAGCAGTATGAGTGAGGAAACCGTGGCACTTTACTGAGAGGCGGTGAAAGCAATAAAGTTCAAAAGAACATCATGGACTTTTTTCACCCAGAAATAGTTGGCCCCAATAGTTCATCTTCATGATCAGCTTTAACTGGTTCATACGAATTCGGGATGATATAAATATTTTGCGCGCTCCCTTCGAATTTGTATCATCGAGATTCTATTGAACTAGGTTATGATGGTGGAAATAGGGCTCGCACATTGCAATAGGATGGACAGATAGCGAAATACGCGGGTGTTCTGCATGTACGAAGCAGGGCAATATTTTTACAGCCACGAGTAACTTTTTACAATCGCTATTCATTATTTTGAAGTGTTGCGTACATATAAAAGGCATAAAATACTATACGTTATTCTGAAACATTCAGTATTCTGAAATTTGTAGTAGTGAAATATTTTCACAATAAACCAATGGACATTTAGAGGGTGGCTTTCAAAGAAGTCATTAATCTGAAAAAAATTATTAATCTGATGTTCGCTAGAACAAGATTTGAATGTACACATGTAGATAAGCAAGTCCATGCTTTAGACGATCTGCAACACTGACAAGCTACCGTCGAACAGTCATGCTCCTTCACCCGTGTGCGACATCGATAGTCTGTTTTAAAATGCATATATCAAAATATATTGTTCGAAAGTCTAGCTATGTTGAAGGCGAACAAATTTTACAGAGAATAAAAACTGAGGTTTTATAGAGCCCTTTTGCGAGCGCCGGTTATTTGCAAACTTAAACACAGGGCCGATCTCACTGACAAAACAAGAGCACATTCGTACTGCATTTACTTGAATCTCGGTAGATGTCTTTTTCAAAAAAACTATGCGTCGGCTTAGATTCAAGGGCCATAGCTTAACCACCGCAGCCGCCCTACTTGTAAAAGCCGAGCCACGCCAGCGACATGATGACTGGTCATACACCAATATTAGACTGCCGCGTCTAGGTGGTTCTGCATGTGCATCTGAAAGTCATTTTCGCGACATCCTACGGTAGTGCTGCACGGTGACGTGGACGCTCAGGCTCGGCGGTGGAGGAGTGGTCTTCATTATACACAGGCAAACTGCATTGTCTGCTTTGTACCGTCCACTGTCTTGAAACAACTCAGTCCCACCTTGATGCAACAAAGGTCATCAAGCCGGCAAGATTTCCCATTGGCAAGGGTGGATCATGCCCCATGGTTACTGCGTCGACAACTTCCGAACACTTTGAAACCCCCTGTGCATGCGCGAAGGCACGAGCACAAAGTTTTAAATTTCCGTGTTGGTGTGAGCAGCCTAGGTTTTGAATGAAAAGTCATCATCTTGTGCGTGATCGAAAAATCGAGAAAGATGAAAATAAATATTAAAAATTTTCAGGTTGAAGTGAGATTCGAACCCAGGCCGTTTGCGTGGCAAACAGATGTGTTTCCACACAGCCACGTGTCTACTAAGAAATACAGTTAAATTAACTCCTCTGCATAGAAATACAGTGACAATAATGTTCATACTTTACAAACACACACATCCTATATACAGGCTTTACAATACAACATGTAATATCACAGTAATATTGCGTGGTACAAGTAAAGTGCCATCGGGCATAAATATATGTGTTTATCCTAACGACTTCGTAGTTGAAAGCCCGCCACCCATTACAAAAGGCCCACGCGTTGCTGCGTGTATTCCCTAAAGACCACGTAGTGGATGCATAGCACGTTCGAAAAGGTATCACAAGCATAATTGTGGGTCGTTTAAAGCATGCTACCCGCTACACAGAATGCGATCATATGCAAAAGCTTCAGACACAAGCCACTTTCAAATTTATCGATCACATTGCAGTAATCCACAGTTTAAATTTCTCGAGTAACATCACAAAAAAGTATGCACTGAGTGTTGAAATATGCACTAGGGACAGGGTATCGCTATTACATTCAACTCGTAAAGAAGAAGAATCTTAAGGGTCACCCAATTTTTTTCTTAAGGGTCGCCCAAAAAACTCCATATGAATGTCGTGTAGTAGAAGGGCTCTCCCTAATGCCTCATATATGGCACGAAAGAAGCGTAGCATCACAGCAGGCATCAATAGATGTGAAGTGAGCAATGTGTAAGCGTTCGAAAGGCGCATCCATTACAAAGCACAGAGTCATAATTAGCCATCATCAGCAGCAGAACCATCAAAAAAGTGAACATCTATGGAGGTTCGCGTGTTGCTCTACAGCGGCATAGTGGGCAATTAATAGCTGTGCTTGCAATAGGCATTCAATGATACTTCGAAACAGCTAATTTTAAGTACACAGTTGTTCGTTTCCTAACGGCATGGTTGAGACATGTACCGAAGCAGGCTAGCAGTTCAGTAGGCAATGTGCACGAGGCCCGACTAAGCTATTGCAACCAACGGTAGTAGAATTAGGTCAGTTTTGGAGCTCCCCGTAGGCGCGCGCTCTCTGAAGTGGCCGTGGTGGCCGACGTGAGAGCTAGTGGCGCTGCTGTGCCATTTTGCTTCAAGCCGTGCGCGTCGTCTGCTGCAGCGCGAGTGATTCGCGTTCACGTCGCAGCTCTCGTCAGTCGTGATAACCGAGATTCGCCATTGACACTTGAGCAGTAAACTCAACCACTTCAAAAACGAAAATTTGTAAAACATCTGTTTCATAATCACCACTAAATGTCAGGAGCCTTTCCAATCGGGAAACTAATTATTATTTATTTCTTTACTTATTTATTTACAAACAGTGCCCGGAACGCCGTTTTCGGGCGGAATCGGCTGTGCCCGAGAAGCTTGTGTTTGGCGCTAGTTCGCAATACATTATAAAAACAGAGTGCGCGAAACACAAGACGCCAGAATAGAAGTACACAGGATGAGTTGTTAGTATGCAATCGTCCTTCTATATTGGTGGCTCATCTTAAGCGTAGTTTATTTTGTAATCAGCTGTGCATCTTTCTCGTTCTTTCCAGTGTTCATCGGCCTGCAAAATTTCCAAGCCAAATGTCGACTGCGCTATAATAAAAACACTTTTTAGAAATACAGTTTGCTCAAGGTGGCATTTTTTTATATTGTGTAGTTATCAGCCATCTTTCTCGCGAGAGAATTCTCTCATGGTGGTATAAAAAAAATGTTGTTATCATGTTAGCTCTCGCGCGAAAGATGGCTAAAGTATTAGCCATCTTTCTCGAATAATTTCACTAGGTTATTGCCGAACACTCGTTACATTAGTGTTGTCATAAATGAAAGCCTTAGCAAATGAGGAAGCTGAGCAAGGGTATTTTCGATTCTCTCATTCGAAACTGCGGAAAGCTTTCGCTCAAGAGCCAGGATCTCCTTACTTTTCTTCCTTTTTGAGGCAGCCGCAAGGGCAAACCTCTTCGAGAGGTTGCGAACCTTTTGTTTTCTGGTTTTCACCACCTTTGCAGGCTTTCTGGCTAGCAGTAGCCTCCGTAGGACAGGCAGAGAAAGCTAGTAGGCCGCTTTGTAAACACTGTACAGTGTTTACGATGAACACTAATGGTTGTGGGTACAATCTAGAGCTACCGCCTTGTTCCACAATAACAGTTTTTTGTAGTAGCAGCTCTTGGTGCAAGATTTCTGCAGTAGAAAAACACCGCACGTCATCATCGATTAATTTTTGGCTCCTGCACGCGAAAGGCAACGAGAAGTTCATTGCTTCATTGAGCGTGGACGGTGTAGCTGACGAGACGTCTGATCTGCCCGGAGATGCGTCGTCGCTAAAATCACTCGACCAACTCCATGACCATGACTTCCCTATTTCATTTTCTGGCATGAGCTCATCCCTAGCACGTGTGTGTGTGTGTGTGTGTGTGTGTGTGTGTGCACGTGCGTGCGTGCGTGCATGCGTGCGTGACCTCCTTGTTATTGTAGTCACATGTGCCTTCGATATGCACTCTGGCAGACCGGGAAAAAAAGCGAGGTAATGTCTTCGGCACTAGCGCCCATTTTCCTCGAGGTGGAAGTATTTAATTTCCCATTTATAATGAACTTATGATATTTGACATTATCGTCCGCCTTAAAATGTCACTCACATATAGCGAACTTGTGAGTCAGCCGCCCATCCTTGCGGCACAGCATCTGGGCCCATTTAACGCGACAGCATTAAAGAGTTTGTTTCGCAGAAATCCTCGCGTCGGCGTCGGTTTCGTTGGTAGTGAGCGAAAAATAATCATCTTGGGCGCGACTGGACAATTGAGAAAGATACAAATATAAAAAATTCTGGGTCTGAGTGGGGGTCGAACCCGGGCAGTTTGCGGGGAGAGCGGGAGTTCTACTACACAGGCACGGGTGTGCATTTTAGAACCTTTTTATTGAAAAATAAATACATATTCATAAAAACCATGTTGGTCTACTCGCACCACTTTGACGGTTTAAAAACAGTTCATTTTCACCAATTCATCAAACACCTGGATACGATTTTGAGGTTATATAAACGTTCGATCTATCTTGCGCACATATTACGCATTCAATGAAGTTTCCCGTGCTGATTTTGCTTTAGGATCCATGTGGCTCACGGCCATGCGTTTTATCCAGAGACTGTAAAGGCCCAGTAATCGCGTCATATTATATGGAACACCAACCTCATTCTGTATTGATATATAACGTATGCCATGAGGTGTTATCGGCAGATATTTCTTCAGGGTCTTTTGTACCACATCCCAAAAGAATATCGGATCCCAGCACTCACTCACAGCATGTTCAACCGTTTCCGGCTCGCTACACAGAGTGCAGTTTGTGTCGATGCCAGACATAGCCAGGAGGTAGCACACCAAACCCGTGCCCCCCCCCCCCAGAAAATTTTTTTCGCGATAGCATAGAGAATAACAAATGACCATTTCAAGGGGGTGCCTTTCCCGAAATAAAGCAGGTGCCCCCCCGCCCACTTCACCCCTCGAAAAAAATTTCTGGCTACGCTTTGCTTGACTCGAGTAGATGCGCTGAAAGCAACAGTACCTTCAACCAGTAGTAGGGCACAATCCAACATCAACCTCCCAACACTCGTTGAAGGATGCGCTTCTTCATCATTCCGTAAATAAGATGAAATAACAATACCCAATTACGCGACATACATGCGATACCTCCCCTCCTCACTCTGCGACGCCTTTATTCGACTTTTTTCCGCGGGACCATGCGGGCGGCTTTTTTTAAACTCATCGCGATCCCAGGGTGGCTCAAAGAAATGATGATCAATGTCATTTCCGTAGCCGCTTTTGCGGCCCGGGGCACAGTAATAAGGCATTGTTTATTGGCGCTCTTATCACATGTTAGAACTCTTTCGTAAGAGACGACAGTTCACTAAATGATGGCGCGAAGAAGCAACCGAGCGCCGAAAACGTGTTGCGTCTAAGCGGCAACATGCGCGTCGCGACGCGCGGCGTGGTATGTGAAGCAAGACGGAACAGCAGCGCCATTAGTTCACGCGTCAGCCGCTCGTGCCGGCGCGCGCGGAGCTGCGAAACTGACCTGGTTCAAGTAACGTTGATTGCAACCTCCTCTTTATGATGAAGCTCAAACGTCCTCTAATTTTCTTTTTCTCAAGAAGGTCACTGCATGTGATTTTAAGCAACTGAAACCACAATACGGGCAACTCTCATTACTGCGAGAAACTGGCAATTTTTCATGCCTGAAGAACAAAATTTTCGCCAGTTAGCAAAGTACTCCAGCACGAAATACAGCATACCAAATTATGGATAATGAAAACCTCTTTCGAAAAAAAATGAAAGCTTTAGCGCAACAAAACTATTGTGGAATGTATAAAAATTTGAAAGTGTGTAATTTTGGCTGCCATCTGATAAACACAGACATAAAAAATATTATATATGCAAAAACAATGAAAACAAAAACTCAGTATATACATTTTTATGATAAATGACACAGGAATAGCATGAAAATAACAAAAGTTATACACAATGTTCCTATAAACACAGATAATAAATCTGAACTGCTTCATTGAACATGCCATGCAGTGAACCATTCCTGGTTTTTCGTGAGACAAAGGTGCAATTGTACACTTTTCACATAAAACTTTTGTTTGTTTTTTTTTTACGAGAAGGACCCGCTGGTGTTCCGGTATAGATGGACATATGTGATGCGATTAATGCCTATACATATACATCAAATGTCCAGTTAACTTCACTAGTTCATCTGGCATCAACTCTTTACGTGAGCCACCTCTCTGCATTGGTTGGTGTTCTAGTAAATAAGCATCCAAGCATAGGTGCTGTCATCTTCAGACTCGGAGCTCATCGTCACTTTATTCAGGTGGGGTTGCAAAATAGTTTCGCACGGCACGCATTTCTCGCGGCGCAGGTGCACACCCATGCGCGCATAACAACCACATAAGAGTGACTAGCAACGCTGGATGCGGCCTTGTGCCTGATGCAACAACAGAACTGAAACTGAAGCTGCTAGAAACCACCTCCACACGTTGTACATGTGGCAGACCTTCGGGAATAATTTTTTGTGGAATCAAGTTTTCGCAGACTCCAAACAAAAGCTCAAGTGAATGACTGGCATAAATTTCAGGCAATTGTTCCGGCTCAAAACATTGTCAGATTACAAAGCTGATGCCAAATTCGTGAGGTTCTTTTGATAACAAAATTTAGATGTTACTAGCACAACCAAAAGTGGCATGCATTTCTGCCAAGATCGTCAGCCAAGCAAATTTCCCAACCACACACATACACACTGGCTCTTGGAAATGTCTGCCGAAAATAACCATGTTGCCCAATTGGCTAAATTAAAACCGACTTTGGAAGGTGAGTGGCTGAACTAACTACTAGAAAGTGTTAGAGCACACAAAACAAATTCAACATACCAAAAACGATGATTCAAAGCATCGCTCACCGGTGATATATTTAAATGTGCATGGTAACGAAAGGGTTGAAAGGCAAGCCGTAACGTGGACTTGCGCCATAAATGAAACACACTTTTTTTAGCCGAGCAGTGCACGACCATGCTTGCGAATAAGAAGCCTATCCAAAATTGAAAATCCCTCACATAGGTGGCATAGAGCATGTGCGCAACCATGGCACCTCCATGGGAGTAGTTACGGGGGTATGGGCATCTAATGACAAAGGGCATTAAAAAATGAGGATTATAAGGTCATTCCAAGTGAAACGTCCCAGCCCGAAATTCGACCAGCAGAGATTCTGCTGAAAAAAATTGAGCTGAAAGGTAACTATGTGAGAGTGATGTTGGTGAAGTATTTTTCGTCAAAAAAATTGTGTGGTCATGTGACCACCATTTAAATGTGCCGGCAAAAAGGAAAAGTTAGGCAAGAATAAATTATGCGTATGCAACCTTCAAACTAGGTATAGTGACACATTGAGATTGATTGATTGATTGATATGTGGAGTTTCCAAAACCGCCGTATAATTATGAGAGACGCCGTGGAGGAGGACTCCAGAAATTTGGACCACTGTGTGTTTTTTAATGTGCATCCAAATCTAAGCACACGGGCCTACAGCATTTTCGCCTCTATCGAAAATGCAGCCACCGCAAGCAGGGATTCGATCCCACGACCTGCGGGATCAGCAGCAGAGCACCTTAGCCACTAGACCACCATGGCGGGGCAACACATTTAGTTTTTAGAGCATTATTTTGTCACTGTTCTTTCATTCTTTCACATGACAAAACAACTAAAGCTATATATTATTTTTACGACCTAAATTGGTTTAGCAAAGAAGCAAAAAACACGTGAATCAGGCAATTTTTGTAAAAACTGCGGCAACGTTGGAGTTGCAACGCTTTTTTTGCTTTTTTACCAGTTGACGTACGATCCGCTAAAAATATTTTCAACGTCTATCAACAAACATTTGTGGAGAAAAACCCTTGTGAAATTGACAAAAAGTGACATTTTGGGGGGAGATTCAATCTTAAATTAACCATCAAGACCGTCATGCTAAAAATACACAAGATAGTTCATTATGTCATCCGATGCCTTGAAAACTTTACCTCTGTAAATTTTGTTTAAAACGAAAAAATAATTTCGATGTGCGCAACCAACATCAGTGATAGGGAGTAGCGATGTCTGTCTTCCCTGTAGAACACGTGCTCGTTCTTGGTGATTTTTCGGGCTTGCATCAAGACCACATCAGTTGTTCAAGCAAGTTCTGGCTCGGTCGCTTCGCTTGCACCAGCATGCGGGTATGTCCCACACCTGGCGCACCGCATCTTACAAAACAGCAATTACGTCAGGGCCCCTGCGTTCCGAAAGATCATATGGGGGGCTCCAGCTTACATGGGCCTCGAAGGCAATAAAACGGCTGAGGCCGCCGTCCGCACGCTCGCTCTCCGGGTAACGTCTTCAGACACTTCCGAAATGGATCTCGAACATTTCAAGAAATTACTGAATTCTACCAATTCGGCCATTTAATTTATCCTAAACTCTGTAAGGGCCTTACAAAGGCAGAGGAGCGTTTACACCTCCGCCTTTGTACCAAAACACTGCTGTGCCCGGCATTTTTTAAATATCTCGATCCTGACTGTATGGGAAAATGCCCGCACTGTACGGAGAAGTCTTCGGACGTCTTCCACATGGTGTAGGCATGCCAGTCAACCTCTCGCCTCATCCCAACACCGAACCCCACCCGGGAGAACTGGGAGGTGGCCCTACTCGGCTGTTCCAAACTGGCAAGCCAGAAGGCCCTGGTCAACCGAGCCCGAGTGGCATTAGACTCCAATGGGCTTCTGCAATGAGGAGCCCACCTAGTATTTTTGAGGGGTGGCTCGCACCGGGCCACCACCCACATACTCCCTGTATATAGATATAATAATGTTTTCTCTCTCTCTCTTTCTCGCTTGTTTCTTTTCATAACTGGCTTTCTTGGCACTAGGGAAAGTAATGCCAGCAAACAATACTTGGGCAACAGTATGCTTCATTTTATCTTTGACTGATGCACGAATCAAATGGTTTCTTGTTCTCAGATACTTGATAATCGCAGAAAAACAGTGGTTCAACTTTTATTATAATAAAAAAAAGAAAATCATGGCTTCCGTGACGCAAACATTTTGCTGTTCACGTTTCTTCTTTGTGATGTGGCATCCTCTATTGACACCCTAATCATTAACATTAATATACACTACATTGCCAATCAGACTGGCTTTTTAAGTTGCATTTCTCGAGTTTTAGAGAACAATGTAAGGCCAACATGAAGGGCAGAAAGAGTAAACGGTCTGCAATAGTGCCGTTGTCGGGTCCCTTTTACAGCTAGCACCATGGCGAATCTCGAAGTGAGCATTCTTTTTTCTTGATTTGTTCTACGAGGCACCCAAATTACTGTGATTCCCTTTATATTGACGCGTGTGTACTGGTGGACCAAAACGACAATAAGGGGATTTGGCGGACACCAGGTACTGGAGCTCTGGCTGATTGAAGATAAAGAAGGAGATCTTGCTGTTCGGCTGCTGAGAGTCGCTGTGTCAACGTTAATCTGCCTTTGGTTCGCGCTGTACCGCGACACTGGTGGAAGTGCTGGGACGCAACCCTACCTAATGCTCCATACTCCCACAGGGAGCCGTTCATCTAGCTCGCACGCATTGTCACCCATTGCAACTCCCGTGCACCGGTTCAGTCGGCAGCTGATAGGCCTCGCTCCTGAGTTCACGCCTTCCACGGAACCTCGCAAGTGCCGATTACCTCTCCAAATGGCCAACGCCAGTCCGCAACCGGCGCCCCAAGGCCCCCCCTCCAACACAGCCTACACAGGTAACCATCTTTCAACCGCTGGTTCCCTATCACTTTAGTGGCGGCGCCCATGAAGACGTGGACGACTGGCTTGAGCACTACGAGCGTGTCGCCAAGAATAATCTGTGGCCTGAACAAGAAAAGCTCTCACGCGCCTATTTCTACCTTGACGACGGTGCGAAAATTTGGTATGAGAACAGAGAAGCCAGTCTGTTGACTTGGGGCGACTTTCGACAACAGCTTGTCGATACGTTCACCAATGTCGATCGACGTGACCGTGCGCAGCAGCTGTTGGAGCTACGGGTTCGAAAACCCAATGAAAGCGTTACTATGTTTGCTGAAGATATGACTCGTCTTTTTCGTCGAGCTGACCCGAACATGAGTGAAGATAGGAAGTTGAGCTACCTCATGCGTGGCGTTGAGAAGCAACTTTTCACCGGGCTACTGCGCCACCCTCCAAGTACCGCAGTTGACTTCATCAAGGAGGCTACAGATATCGAGCGGGCGCTCCATCAACGATGCAGGCAGTATCATCGAATGTCTAGCAGCGCCCCAATCAATGCTGCCGCCATACCTGAGGATCAAAGCTCCCTGCGAGACCTGATTAGGGAGATAGTTCGCGAAGAACTGCAAAAGTTCCGGAATCCAGTTGCTCAAACCCCCGTTGCGTCCGTCGCTGAACTGGTACGCGACGAAATCCGCCACGCATTTTCTACCGCTGGTCCTGGTGACGAGCACCGTCCCATGAGCTATGCCGATGCTCTGCGACGTTCACCATCTGGTACATCGCCGCCATATCACCCAGTGCCGACGGCCCCTTGGTCACCGCGGCAAGAGCAGACCCTGAGCCGACCGCCAAGCCACCGACGTACCACCAGGCGTCCACAGCAGCACCATGGACATCGTCGCAAGAAGGGAGGCTCAGGCATCCAGCGCTCCGAAGAACAGACGCATGGCACACAATCGATCGACGTCCACTATGCTTTAACTGCAGAGGTGCAGGTCATATTGCCCGTCATTGCTGGCACCGCAGTGATTCGTTCCGCCCTCTTCGAACATGGTCTGACAATCAACGTTCGAACGACGAATACATACCACGCCGGGAGGACGCCTCTTTCCATGGAGCCCGTTCTCACTTTTACGAATACCGTACTTCTGACGAAGAGGCAATACCTACCCGCCAGCCAGGTTTGGGACGTCAATCCCGCTCTCCTTCTCCTGCTCATTCACCTTCGTCACACCGACGTACCTCTGCGGACCTTAACGCAAGAAGGTCACCCAGCCCGCGACGGGGAAACTGAGGGCGGCGACCTCCAGGGGTAAGGTTGCAGGCCATGAAGATGACGACGAAAAGCCCCCATTACACGACGCTTTAAATCCGACAAGACGTGAAAGCGACGACATTGTGACCGCTGATCTGAGTGTTTTTCTTGACGGCCAGAAAGTAACAGCCTTAGTCGACACCGGTGCCGACTTTTCTATCATCAGTCAGGACCTCGCCATCCGCCTCAGGAAAGTGAAGACACCGTGGACAGGCGCTCAAATAAGGACGGCAGGTGGTCAGTTATTGATGCCCTCTGGAAGATGCACAGCGAGAATTGACATAGGAGGTTCTTCTTTCGTAGCGTCGTTCGTCGTTCTCGCCGCATGCTGCAAGAATCTAATTATTGGTATGGACATCTTACGAGAGTACGGCGCCGTCATCAATATCCCAGACAGTTTGATTACATTCCGCAACAGTTTGGGTGCACCTGATTGTACACAGGCGCAACCAAACCAATTTCGTCTAACTGATGACGATGTGGTTCTCCCTCCTCGGTCATGCACGCTTGTTTCTGTGGCAGCCGCTGTCCAATTTGACAGCGAAGGAGTAGCAGACCGAATAACCTCGCTCCTCTTCACACAAGGCATTTCCGTCGCAAGAGGTATCGTCAGTGTCGCCGCTGGACGCTTGGACTTGCTTCTGACAAATTTTAGTGATGAGCGCCGGCACCTTCCAAAAGGCATGGCCGTCGCTTACTTCGACGATATCAAAGACGCAGAAGGCTGCTTGGCAGTAGTCGACGAGGCGCCAAAACTTGATTCGACACCAGTTCTTAACGTTAGCACTACTTTGCCTAAGAACGAGCGAAAGAGGCTTCTTGAGCTACTCGCCGAATTCAAAGACTGCTTTTCGACAACATCAAGAGTTGGCCGCACGCCTCTAACCAACCATCAGATAATTACCGAGGACATGGAGAGACCAATTCACCAAAACCCCTATCGCGTGACTGCAAAGGAACGCCAAGTGATACAAGAGCAAGTCGACAAAATGCTAGAAGATGACGTCATTCAGCCCTCAAAAAGCCCCTGGGCGTCACCTGTAGTCCTCGTTAAAAAAAAAAAAAGATGGCAGCCTGCGCTTCTGTGTAGATTACCGAAAACTCAATCAGGTGATAAAGAGAGATGTGTATCCACTTCCTCGTATAGATGACTCTCTCGACAGACTTCGACATGCTCGTTACTTTTCATCGATGGACTTAAGGAGTGGGCATTGGCAAATCGTGGTAGACCCAAGAGACCGCGAGAAGACTGCTTTTGTGACACCAGATGGCTTATATGAATTTAAAGTCTTGCCCTTTGGTTTATATTCAGCGCCTGCTACCTTTCAAAGACTTATGGATACTGTACTTTCTGGGTTGAAGTGGAAAACCTGCTTGGTCTACCTTGATGATGTCGTAGTTTTCGCCACAACATTTGACCAGCACCTTAAAAGACTTGAGGCAGTTTTACAAGCCATACGGTCTGCGGGCTTGACGTTGAAGCCTGAAAAGTGCCACTTTTGCAATGAAGAGCTGCAATTTCTTGGCCACGTTGTCAGTCACGCAGGCGTGCGTCCTGATCCTGAAAAGATCGCAGCTGTTGCACAGTTCCCGGTGCCGACTGATAAGAAGGCTGTCCGACGATTCCTCGGGCTATGTGCGTATTATAGGCGATTCATCGTGAACTTCGCACGCATCGCATCACCGTTGACCCGCCTCACGAGAGAAGACGTTGCTTTCCAATGGAGCAACGAAGAGGAAGCGGCTTTCAAGAACCTCCGCCAGCGACTACAGACGCCTCCAGTGCTTGCCCACTTTGATGAGAAAGCCCCAACGATGCTACACACTGATGCCAGCAATATTGGTTTGGGAGCTGTGCTGGTGCAGCTGCAAGAGGGCACAGGAAGAGTAATCGCCTATGCAAGCTGAACACTAACGCGCGCCGAGACTAATTACCCCATGACTTAGAAGGAATGCCTCGCCGTGGTATGGGCGGTCACAAAATTTTGCCCGTATTTATACGGCCGCCCTTTCAAAGTCATCAGCGACCACCACTCACTATGTTGGTTGACAAATCTTAAAGATCCTACCGGGAGATTAGCGCGTTGGAGTCTTAGGCTGCAGGAGTACGACATGACTGTCGTACACAAGTCAGGAAAGCGCCACATGGACGCCGACTGTCTATCCCGCTCACTCATTGAATCGGCAACTCTATTCGATGAGGAGGAAAAAGCATTTCTCGGTGTGCTTGACTCAACCGCTATTGCACAGCAACAACGTGGCGACCCTGAGTTACTTGCACTAATTAATTACCTGGAGGAAAGATCTTAGAAGGCACCAACTATTTTCGTAAGAGCGCTGTCATCATTTTGCTTACGGAGCGGAGTACTATACAAAAGAAACTTCTCTTCGACAGGATCTGCGCATTTGCTCGTCATCCCAGCAGCCCTTCGCTCTGAAGTACTCGAAGCATGCCACAACGAGGTGACTTCAGGCCACTTAGGTTACACAAGAACGTTGGCCAGAGTACGGCAGCGGTACTTCTGGCCAAGACTGACCATAGGCGTAAAACACCATGTTCGCACTTGCCTCGACTGCCAGCGACGGAAGTCACCGCCGACTAAACCAGCTGGCCTCCTGCAGCCCGGGCAGGTCCCAAGAACACCATTCGACCAGATTGGCATGGATATTTTGGGCCCACTTCCTACTTCTACTGCTGGGAACCGCTGGGTTATTGTCGCGACTGATTACCTTACCCGTTATGCTGAAACAAAGGCTATCCAGAGAGGTACAGCAGCGGAGGTGGCACAATTTTTCATCGAGAACGTTGTCCTGCGGCATGGTGCACCAAGCGTCGTAATCACAGACCGCATTTACGGCAGCTCTTTTGGAACAAGTCTTCATGCTGAGTGGAACAACCCATCGTGAGACCACCGCCTACCAACCGCAAACGAATGGGCTTACAGAGCGTCTGAACAAAACAATTGAAGACATGCTTTCAATGTACGTAGACGTCGAACACAAAAATTGGGACGAAATCTTGCCATATATCACGTTTGCATACAACACTGCCAAGCAAGAAACAACCCGGATGACCCCGTTCAGCTTAATTCACGGAAGGGAAGTACGAACCATGTTAGATGCGATGCTAGCGCACGAATGCGACGACATCGAACCGGACGCCAAGATGTTTACAGAACGAGCGGAAGAAGCAAGGCAACTAGCACGCCTGCGAATCCAGCAACAACAAGAGTACGACGCGAGCCGCTACAATTCTCGCCGCAGAACAGTTTACCAGACCGGCGACAGAGTATGGGTTTGGACGCCCATACGGAAACGAGGACTCTCTGAAAAGCTCCTAAGGAGATACTTTGGGCCATATCTAGTACTGCGACGACTGAGTAATGTTACTTACGAGGTCGTCCCCGACAGTTCATATAGTACGAGGCTTCGCCAGCACCGTCCTGAACTAGTTCACGTTGTGCGCATGAAGCCTTATGAAAGGTAGTTACTGCGCAAGACACTTCTTAAAGAACAGACAAAAAAAACTGCACTACTGGTTTAGCATCGGGGCGATGCTCATTAAGAGGGGGGGCAAATGACGCGTGTGTACTGGTGGACCAAAACGACGATAAGGGGATTTGGCGGACACCAGGTAGTGGAGCTCTGGCTGATTGAAGATAAAGAAGGCGATCTTGCTGTTCGGCTGCTGAGAGTCGCTGTGTCAACGTTTATCTGCCTTTGGTTCGTGCTGTGCCGCGACAATATTGCTTTAATCCCACAAAAATAAATCGTGTGGTGTCTGAATCTGACCACCATAACCCTCTGTAGGCTTGCTTTTTCTGCCAGACGTTTTATACCATAGCATGCACTTTCGCCACGTGAAGTGCCAAAGAAGCCGACGAGTTCTGGTCCTGCTCGTGGTAGCAAAGGATCAAAAAGTGCTCATATATAGCAAAAGTTTAAAAATTTCTCAAGGTCATATACTGCACTCTAAATGAATATGTAAGCAAGCATCAGCAATTTCGCTAATTCTGCATACTCTATATATGGGTGCATTTTTCAGGATGATCCAGGCATAAAAAAACACAATGAATTAGAATTCATAAAAGTAACCTTGCTGATATGCAGTGCCTCCATAAACTACCAGCTCATTCTAGCCTCATTTTCTCACCTTTAAATTCCAAGGGTGGAGGCTACTGTGGACTACTACAACATATCAGACACTTGTGAGCTCGATCTCTGCTCAAAATATTATAAGCAACCCGACGATTACCTCGCCTACTGTCCCCTGTGAGTGTCAACTCACCCGTTACAAAAACTTCGCTGCACTGCCAAATGCGAAAACAGACGTGAATGCAGAACAAAACAAAAACCACCCAAATGAGGATAAAGCGTTTTTTCTCCTCCTACAACACAAAACCCGAATTAAAAGTGGCCTCAAATTGTCGCATTGTACTTGTATAATTGCTACAGTCTGCTGCAAAGCAGACGAGGAGAAAAGTAGCAGACGAGCAGACGACAAGGAGACTGACAGCAGCCCATATGTACACACTTTGTTAATGCACACCACTGACGTTGTTTGTGCACATTAACAATTATTTTTCGGTTTCAACAAAATTTACAGGGACAAAATTTTCCACGTCAAAAGAAAAGGCATTAGATCACCTAATGAACTATCCATGTATTTTAGCACGACGGTCGTTATGCTTAATTTACGATTGAATCTCCCCAAAAAGTCACTTTTTGTCAATTTCACAAAATTCTTTCTCTATAAATGTTTACTTATAGACATTTACGATATTTTTAGCTGATATACATCACCTGATAAAAAAGCAAAAAAGTTCTTCTGCTGCAACACTGCCGCAGTTTCTACAAAAATTTCCTGCATTCGCGTGTTTTCTTGCTTCTTTGATAAGTCTGTTAAGGCTGTAGAAGTAATACATGGTTTTAGCTGTGACGTCAACTGAAGTAACAATGACAACATAATGCTTTAAAACCAAGTGTGTTGCCAAACAATGTGTTGCACATGTATACGGCTCTACAAACGCGTTCAACAAGTCGGCACTACCACGTGCCATTATTCTTTGGAATAGGTTGCCTGATTACATTGCTGCCGAGACAAATCATAAAACATTCCGTCATATGTTATCGAGCCACTTCGCAAACTTCACCGAGTAGATGCTTTTCCGCAGTGCAAGGACAAATTTTCGGAACTTTTTCATTCTACACCATCATCAAAGCAAATCGCTCGTATGCTACATCAGATGAGCTATTTCTGACTGGCAGTTATCCCACTTATCGCCTTTTTTCTTTTTCCTCGCTAAGTAAATTCACCCCGCTGTATTGGCGCTATGAAATGTATCGTTTTTTTTTTTTTTTTATCTTCATCGCGCATGGTATTAGTTTTGATTTTGTAAAACATGAACTCGCTTTAAGATTGTTGCAGCTGTGACATGTAAGCGTTCCCTTCTTGTGCTTGATAAACGCACATTTTCGCTTACTGTTTGCATGCGTGCGTCATCTTCACATGTATATACTTATCTATAATGCTTTCTATTTACAGTGGAACTTCGATTATGCGACTTTCAGGGGACCATGCAAAATCGTCGTATAATCCGGGCGTCGTACAATCTAAAAACCAAGAATATAGGCACTGATGGTCGTTGTTGCCCCACAACAGTTGTCACATAATGCGTAAGAAAGCCCGCGGCACAAATCTACGCTGCTCCGATGAAGGTAGATTAAATTACTTGAAAAAATGACAACCACGCATTTTATCGGAGATGTGAACAAATCTTTATTGTCACCTTTTAAAAAAACTGTGATTTTTTTCTGCGATTTTGCCCAGCCACGATGCATCAGCTTTCTTTCGAGAGCTGCGACATCTGGCAGCAAGTCGCCGATCTCGTCGCGTGCGCAAGCAAACCGCCGAATGTTGTCGACGTAGCACAACACGTCCACATACGTCGTAACGGACGCACTAGCTTCTGCAGTGTCATCCATCTCTTCCTCGTCAGAAGTTCCCGCAGTGTAAGAGCGCACAGTTTCGATTATGTCATCCAGCGACACTGCAATGCACACTGCAATGTCGTCGTCGGCACCAACATAGTCCGCGAAGGATCCAGGCAGCTGAAGGTTGCCGAACTCTGGTTCGTCATCAACAGACACTGCAGCTTCACTGGTAGAACAAGCACCACTTCTATTAAAGCCACAGTGCCTGAAGCAGTTGACAATGGTTTCTGGCGTGATTGCGTCCCATGCACTAGCAAGGTAGTGCATTGCATCAAGCACAAAAAACTTCTTATCCAACTGCTTGTGTTCCATGCCCGCCAGACGACGCTGCACCAGAAACTTCCGATATTTCTGCTTCATGCACTTGATGACGCTGGCGTCAAGTGGCTGCAGCTGGCTAGTGCAGTTGGGGGGCAGAAATGTAACTTTCACATTTCTCAAATGCGACGTATCTTATGGATCGCATGGCACATTGTCAAGCAGAAGAAGAATCTTTCTGTTTTTAGCCCCCATTTTTGAGTCTAGCTGCTGCAGATATGTTGAAAACATAACAGCCGTCATCCAGGCTTTCCGGTTGAACATGTACTGGCACGGCAGCCTTTTCAAATTCTTGAAGCATCGCGGCTTCGCAAACTTGCCGATCACGAGGGCAGGAAGCTTTTCTGAGCAGTCTTCATTAGTGCAAAGCAATACAGTAAGACGCTCTTTGCTTCGCTTACCCCCGTGACAGCTCTCTCCTTTGAATGTTAATGTCTGCTCTGGCTGCATATTATAAAATAATCCAGTTTCGTCCGCGTCGGACGGCTTGTATTGCCATATCAATTCCGGCAGCAATGCAGTCCACTTTTCGACAGTGTCATAGCTGACTGACGAGCTCTCTCCACAGCAGCGGCTGTACACAACTCCACTGCGTTTTTTAAAGCGATCCAACCAGCCATTGGAGGCTTTAAAGTCATCAATGCCGCAGCGCAATGCAACTGTCTCCGCCTTCTCCTTCAAAACTGCGCCATCCACGACAATTCCTGAACTACGGGCCTGACGCAACCACTCAACGAGGGCCGTCTCCATGGCAGCATATTTGCCATCTTTCGCAGCCTTCCTGTTCAGGCTAAACTTTGCCGCATTTAGTAGGATGCTGTCCTTCTTTGTGAGGATCGTTTTCAGCGACGACTCAGGAATGTTCAGGTCGCAGGCAATGCTGGCCTTTGTTGCTCCACTTCGCTTCTCCGCCTCCTCGATTATGCAAAGCTTTTCTCCAAGCGTCAGCGGTTTTCGGTTCCACGACATTGCGAGACGCAGCACTCACAACCAAGAATTCGAAAGCTTCCTTGCACACCAATGTCTGAATGCTGAAAATTTTGCACGTAGACGCAGCTGCTGCGACGCACAACCCACCAATGAGGCAAACACATGAAGGAATGGCTGAAAGGCAATAAGGCAGTGGGCCCATTCGATTTTTGCAAGGGCGTACGTCTGCGCAAGCTTCGACCAATCGCGAGGGGCTGAAACTCCCCAGCCCTCTGCTAGCTAGACAGCAGCTAGTTCCGGTTCCCGCGGCTGTCCCAAACGTAGACAGGCTCAACAATCGCCGTTCAACACGTCCGGTACAACTATGCGAAATCTAGTGAAAGTTATCGCACACTAAAAAGCGAGCTCGAAATTATCTGCCATGTTACCTGCTCACAGCTGTCACTTCAAAAACACCCAAAAGAAGGCAGAAAACAAAACAAAAAAAGGCCCCAATGGAAGTGCGCAGTGCAATGTGACTAAGCAAAACGAATGCGCTCCGGCTGGCTCTGGCCAACGTTGGCTCTGGCTAGCTATGGCCGACAACGTGTCGAAAAGTTGAAGAGGCCCTGTGGAGGCAGCAATGGCAGCGCGGATAGTGTGCTAGAACGTGCGGAGGAACGAACTCGGTCGCACTGTGCCTGCGTGGCAGCCTGCGTGCGTCATCATAGGTTTTTTTTTCTTTTTCTCGGACAGTCCAGCGAAGCGTCGTACGAGGCGGGGCCGGCGTAAAATTGCGTCGTAGAATTGAGGTTTTCAATACATTAGTTCTATGGGGGTTTTGCCGGGACCAAGCCAATTCGTCGTAAAACGCGGGTCGTCGCAGGACTGGGGGACGTATAATCGAAGTTCCACTGTATCATATTGCAATTCTATCTTTCCTCATGTATTTTTGCCAACTCCATATGTATATGTACATGTATCTAGTGTATCGCCCCCCTTACTCAATGCCCCCCCCACCCCAGGGCCTGTAGGTAGCTTAAAATAAATAAATACCTAGTTTTTCTTTTCGCTGGCACATTTGAAGGGCGGTCACGTGACCGCACAATTTTTTTTTTTAACAAAAATACTTCCCTAAAATCACTCTCACATAGTTACTTCTCAGCTAAATTTTTTTTCAGCAGAATCGCTGGTGGTCAAATTTTGGGCTGGGACGTTTCACTTGAAATGACCCTATATGAGTCTTGTGAACATTTCTGCTCTTTTATAATATGTCAATAACGGCTTCATTAAGTACAAAATGCATTGCAAAATTACTTGTCTGAATAAATAAATTAGTTGCTTATGGGGTAAAACAGAAGCAAGTTGGACTCGTTCTGGCCACTTGCGGAACCCCAGATCTCCTTCAGCGAACCCCTCGCAGTTTGAGAACCTATGCTGTCACAATAAATGTGTTGCAAAACAAACACTTCAGTGTACCCAAATGTAAATACTATTCGCGGCGAAATCGGGCGGTCGGCAGCGCGCACACAAATACACACAGTGGCGCTTCATTGCGTGCGGTCTGAGCCGATAGTTTGTGAATAAAATGCGTTGAGTGCAGTTCACTGGTAATATTTATGCTCCTCTCTACTGAATCAGTGCACGAAGCCTTTGCAACGTTACTATTACGAGCGAGTAAAGCGCATTGTGCCTTTGAAAGGAATGCTCGTCCTGTGTGACTGTCTGTGTGCTTTCGCATGGAATCACACTGTTGCTGTGCTTTTTGTGCATGTTTAGCTCAAGTTCCACCTGCTACACACTGCTGCAGCGTGACAGAACTACTTATTTACTTCTTTCTCATCTGCATACAAAACACAAAAAGAGAAAGACTGCGGAAAGCCCGCATATCTATGCGATGAGTTCAGTACCAACGTTCGCGCCTTATATGCATAATACATCCACTTTTCTCATTCTGTTCACCATGAAATGTGGGACAGTCGATAAGTCTAGTCAAGAAAGCTTGATGCTGACAGCGATTCGTGCTACATTGCGTTTACACGTATACGCACATGTTCTTGCACCAGTAGAATTATAAAAACTTTGAAAGCGTTCAGCAGAAAGCTTTCATCGATGAATTACATACATGACAGTGCTACAACAAAGGTCTGGTTATTTTATGAAAAAGCATGTTTTTTTTTGTTTTTAGACGAAAAATGACCGCTGCCTTCTGTCGGCCATTTTTCATCAATGCCCCGCAAACGCTGAAACCTGTAAAAAAGATGAGATTTTCAGTGAAATTATAAAACATTAAATATAAAGCACATCATCTGAATCATTTTCAATGCCTGAGCTTTTTAAAGCGTTCTTGAATCTAAGCACACGATTGTGCACAGCAACTCCGTTTTAAGCATAATGCAAGAAATATCGTTCTGTCACAGTTTATACAATAGTAATATTTCTATGTGGTGGTACCACGGCCAGATAGAAACAACCAAGGATTCTCACACAATCGATAAACTACTGTGTCATAGTGTACACCCACGAATGTGCAGAAGGGCATGGCCCAGAGCCTCGTTTTTGCTTACAACCGAGTCGCTAAAATGTTGGATTCACACACCATTTCATAGTCCTCATGTTTGAGGGACGCCAAGAACATTTTATATGTGCGAAGCAGAAAGTGGCACCCACTTTGAAATTATTTTGGTGAATGGAGGGTACGACGACAATAAACAGCACTCTGGAAAGTTGCACTCGCCTATCCTATTACAATGCATTAGCAGTGGAGAAAGGACAAATGATTTCGTATGTCGTTTCAGGCATACGTACAAGCAGTTATACTCGTGCTGACATAACCGGACAAACCACCCTTTGAAAACGTGCATCACATACACTCACATATAAACATGACGTGACTAGCAGACAACGCATGGAGCCATCCACACTTGCGCGCTTCTGCCAGTTGACGCCAGGATGCAACTCCACTTGATGTCGCAGCCAATAGCTTGTAAGCTCACTAGAAGCATGTGCCCAAAGACTAGCATTCTAGAGTAGTAGCAACGATTACTGTACCTCTTGGCGAATGGCCATGTGTGCAAGGGTGAAGCCTGGATCAAAGTTGGCAGAACGAGCCAGCAGTCCTGCCTCGACATGAGTCAGCTGTCGTGCAGGGTCTCCACCTGAGCTTAGATAACGGCTGATCGGTTCAGGATCTCCGTTCACAACAGCCCGACAGGCATTCAGCCATAGCCTATCCACTTCCCGCACCTGTCGCCGCAAACTGCACAGGTAGTTGTTGCTGGGTGGGGTTTCATCCCCTGAAACTTGCACCTGAAAAAGGAAAAAAAAAAAAACAAATACCATGAGTGGCTTTCTCAATCAATTATTTTATGCGATTCTTACAATTTCTTCAATAAAAAAAATTCCCAGTTTCACACAAGGCCAAAGCAATAAATGTAACAACAACAAATGGTAATGTTATACAAAGTAAAGCTGCCAGCTATCTCTTCTAGATCAGGTCTCACGTAACTGAACAAAATACTGGAAAAACAAAATGCGGATGCTTCAGGGAGAGAAGTGGTTCTTGCACAGTCTCTTCTGATTGAAAGCGCAGCACATAGAAGTGTATACAAACCGTCTGCAGATACCTGCCCAGACAGCACGTGTGCCCTTGATGCAAAGTTGACAAATTCTGCTCAAACGATCCTCTCCCCATGTCCTTTCATGCTCCTTCGAGAAAGGCGGGACATTCCCTTTCTGCTTGAGCAGCATTAAATGGCAAGCCTCACAGCACTCTTGGCGATGTCATCGCATGCACCCTTCAAGCAACGAAGATGGGCTAGCTCGTCTGATCTTTGCTTCAGCCGTGTTAGTCGCTACACTTGTACACTTTTAGTCTAGGTTAAACATACCATGCCTGGGGGGATGCTATTCATTTGGACTATATACAGAACATGACGGCAATGACTACGGCAAAAGCCCTTAGAGAGTGTCCGTCCATACAATTGCTGCCACAATAACTCACTCCAACCACTTGCCCTATATATTGAATGGTCCTAGTAAAGAAAGTGGGGCAGTATATGACTATTGCATTTCGAATGACAGAAATGTCATCTCACAGAAAATTAAAACACCTAGTTTACATAACTTAATTTTTTATCAATATAGCAGTAAAAAAAACACATAAGTCAAAACTGAATACAACTTAGTCCTTCAATGCTTTTCCGGACACGAAGCTCTTCTGTAATGACGTTGAAGAGAGCTTCCTGAGTAGACACACTGGGGGTTTAAGAAATTTACTGGAATCGGCGTTCAGTTTTCCTTGTATTATAAATTTGAGTGACCGACAGCTGCGAGAATTGTGCGCAAAACCACAGATGGTGTTCATGAGCGATGATGCCCAAGATTTGCTGTGTACCAGGTTGTCGCTTCGACAACAAAAGTACGAGCGAAAAGGTGTCTAACCCCCATATTCACAAACCTAACTTAAGCTTATCTTTATGACTAAAGTCAACCTTAGCCATAAGTCCGCCCTTAACAGATTTCAAAAGCCTACCTTGTACTTATCGTTTAAGTAAAACCCAGTGAAGGTAGTCTATGACCTACCTTAAGTCTTTAAACAACATGGTGGGGGATGACAACTTTGCGTATTCTGTTGATTATGTGGAACGCAAAGAATAAATATTGAACGGCACAGCATACGCATAGTTGTTACTGCCACGGCGAGTCCTCGACGATTCAAGGAACCCTGTGGAAACCTATGACAAGCAAAAATTTTCGTGCTGCCCTTGCTTCCCAAAAAGTGCCGTGAAGAATCTGCTCGCTGTACAGTTTATGCAGGAAAATATCCACGGTCATGGGTTTTATGTGCCGCGTCTGATGCAGCTGTTCATCACATTGCGCTTTTATGGTGTTTGCACGTTTCAAATTGAGAGTGATGGCCATTTCAATGTCTCATAGCTGACCGTATCACGAGTATACAGTCCAGCAGATACCTGCTTTGGTTAAAAAAACACTTTTTCCAGTAGCAGTAAAACTTTTTGAAGCGACACAAACACATTTCAAATAGTTTCGTTGCCCGTACAGGGATGCAAATTGTGTCGGCTGTTGAATTCTATCACGAGCTGCTTTCCACGTTTATTGTTTTCTCTGAAGCACTGTATCTGAAGGCATAGAGCGCGCACCTTAGTACTTGTTGACAAAATTCGTCGCAACATATCCACTTCGTCAGTAAGGTTTATTTGAGTGCACTGTTCCACAATAAACGCAACTTCATAAAGAAATGCTGTAATACTGCTGAAACTATTAAATAAATCTGTGAAATTTTAAAAACAGGGGGAAAAAAGGCAAATGCTAAAAGCAGCACAATAGTAATGCCAAATACAGCAAAATCATGCAAGACGTCGAAATAACAAAAATGATATGACAACAACCTGACTGCGTCGACGGGAGTTGCAGAAAAGTGGCCAGACGAAAGACAAGTATTTCACCGAAAACTGCCAGAGCCTAAACAAACATTTCTGCTATTTGCATTTGCTTCCGTGAATTCTGTCATTGGTTTCTTACAGTAAAGCTAATTTATTGCTGCCCTAGGTAATGATTTTGTAGCACAAATTTATGTACGCCCGCACCCAGGACTAATACTAGACGAGTTTAGGACGCCTTTCATAAGGCGCACTTATGACAAGATAAGGGAGGTTTCTGAAACACACCTTGTACTTTTCATACACTTATACTTTTCTTGTGCTTTGGCAAGTAGCCTTACCGCGATAAGTTAAGGCCGGTTCATGAAAATGGCGGTAAGTTTGACAAGGGCCAGCAATGAGAGGAATGACCAGTTGCCTTTATTTGAATGACCACATCTATTCAATTCGTTAAACAATTGAACACCGCGTACCTTTGACTGCCCGTCTAATTGGACAATAGTTCTCTTCAAGTGGCCAATCATTTGAACACCAGCTGGCCTCAAATAGATGACTAGATTTATTCAATTGGTTGAACGATTGAACACCACCTAGTTTCAGATCATTTACAATTAACTGGATTACCAGTAGCACAACAGTTCCCTTTCATTAGTTAGCCATTTGGGCACCTGTTAGCTTCAATTTGGTGACCACTTGGACTCCATCAGTTGGTCAACCAATTACCCACCAGTTTTATCCAAATTGTTATAATTAATTGGATCTGAACTGATTAAAAAAAAACAAAAGTGATTGGTACGTTTCCAAATGGTGGCAAAATTACAATGGGTTGCCAATCAATTGTGGCCGATTGGTATTTTTCCAATTGGAGCACTCTAGGGTGGAAGCAGACTTTCATGTTTTGGAGCAGCTCAGGGAGCAGAAATAAGGCTGTTTTGGAGCAGCTTTGGCGCTACAAAATGGGAGTACTGGAACAGGTTCGGAGCACCAAAAGGTGTGTTTCAGAGCAATGCAAGTTAGTTTTGAAGCTTCTTTCTAGGGTCACAACACATTACTGTCAATTGAAACTATTTCTGTTAAAAAAATTCCAATGGCTTTCACTAAACATTCATTACTAATGATCTGACCAGACTTACTACCCACAAATACGTGTGTGTGTGTGGGTGTGTTTATGTGTGGGTGTGCACGCATTTGTGCTCCCATCATTAAACATCACAGCTGACAGAGAAATAACTCGTTTTCATGACGACTAGATATTCATGGTGCACTTCATTTGGTGGAAGTTTGTTATCCCCACCCTAATTAAACAAGCTACTCTGGTCATCTATGCTCGGTCTGGAGCGAAGTGGGAATGAACAATTCACAGGGCAAATCTGCGCGCACACTACAGCAAGCCACCCGGCAACGATGGCGCGGGCAGCATAGGCGCCGCGCTGCATGCAACTATCCAGGAGATGATCGAGCCCACGCAACCACTATGTGTTTCAATGAAACTCAGTTGTCGCTTAATTAATATCAAATTGCGGTAGAGAAGCGCACATATGTATCACAGAAAGCGATCAATTTTGTCCCTATCTCAGTCGCTGCGTATCCAGGACCCTGTAATAGTTTCGAAATGCTATTTCACCACTGCGCGCTATCAAACAATCGTGTGCGAGAGTCAACCCAGTATCTTTTCTGCACTTTGACGAAAAAAAAAAAGACTTTTTGATGGGTACTTTGGGCAACAGGATCATGCCCGGCATGTACAAATTATCGAGGTTTTACTGCATTACTAGACAATTCACAGTTACTCATGTTGGTGCCACCATTTCTGAGCAGAAACCACGGTGATAACAGCGATGAGACAAGAACAAGCTCAATGAATGAAGCGAATTACGTGATCATGATTGAACATGTGATCGAACTTAATTGGATAAGGATGTGGCCGCGTCCTTTGTGCGGCCAATGTTCAGTGTAGTTCGGTCGACGATAATATTCAACAAAATTGCCAGTTTACGCTTCCAATCAACAATTATCGTGGAAATTGCCATTTATGCACAGCCTGGTGCGGAACGGCACAATTGGCACAGAACTTCCACCCCTAACCACTTCAACTTTTTGACTGGGAGGAGATTTCAGATTAGGAGCTTGCCGTAGCTTCTACACACAAGAACGAAAGGAGTATGAAAAATTTTTGCGAGATAAACAAACAATTATGAAAAAACCTCAAGTAGCAGAATACATGAAAGCTAAGCTTTAAAGGTCCCTTGCACACTATATACACAGCCTAGAAAAATATATTTACAGTACAGGTGCAAGCTGACGTGGTGGCGGCTCCAGAGTTGAATCCTCGAGGCTTGTTACGTCTATGAAGTCCGTCGCGCCACAGGTGCACAACCGTCGGCTATACCGTCGAGTCTCTGCAGTAAATGAATTACCAACTGGCCCACATTTTGATCCTTCTGCAGTATCACGTGACTGTAGTGTCGAGTCTGCGCAGCGGCTGTACCGCTTATCCTTAAAGAAGTGCTTTTTTCTTAGAGCGTCCAATTCATTACACTAGACGAGGATGTGAAGAACCGTAAGTGGTTCTCCACATCTCGCACACAATGGTGGATCACCGACAGACAGAATATATGAATGTGTAGAGTATGTATGCCCTGTTCTTAGCCTTGCAAGTGTTATTTCTGTGTGTGGCGATTTTGATAGTGGTGGCCAATGACCAAGTTCTGGCTTAATAACATGTAGTTTATTACTTGTGTGTCAATCCCACATGTTTTGCCAATAACCTCTGAGCTTTCGTTTCAGGAAAGGTTTCGTGTCGAGTGCAGGGATTGGTATTGATGCATTAGCGGCATCGTTGCTGGCGGATGCAGCCAGCTGATCTGCCAAAACGTTTCCCTGTATTTCACGGTGCCCCGGCACCCAGCAGACTACAACATGCTGTTTCGATGAGCAGACTGTGCGTAAGAGTGAACAAACGGACTCAAGAATTGAGTTTTTGCGTTTTTTAAGTGTTTTCAAGGCTTTCACCACACTCAGAGAATCCGTGTAAATTACCGTTTTTTGTAGTTTTATATGTGCATTGTGTTTAACAGCTGCAAGTATTGCGTAGGCTTCTCCTGTAAAAATGCTTGCATCAGGATGCAGGACGCCAGTATCTGAGAAGGATGGGCCAATGGCTGCGTATGAAAACAGAAGTGTTGGACTTTGAGGCATCTGTAAAGAACTCGGGGCATGTGTACTTTTGTTGTAGTTCTAGGAAACATGTGCGGATATGTGCAATGGGTGCATGCTTTGTAATCTTTAAAAAAGACAAATCACAATCTATCAATTGCCACCGCCATGGTGATGGGCATGCTGCGGGAGCCATCAGACGATATTCGAGCGACACACCGGTTTCCTCAGAAAGACCCCTCACACGTAGTGAATAGGGTTGTCTCAAAGATGGATGGTTTTCAAACAGAACAGAAGTAGACGTGTCACCAATTGTGAAATGTGAAGGGTGGTCCTTGTCTGCCTTCACTTTGAGATAGTATAGAAAATACATGTAACATCTCTGTAGGTGGAGTGACCATTCGTTCGATTCCACGTACAGGCTTTCAACGGGGCTAGTGCGAAAGGCACCCGTAGAGAGGCCTAGGTTGTGAATAGGGTCAAGCATCTTTCGGGCGGTGGGTGTCGCAGACTGATAGATTATTGCTCCATAATCCAACCGAGTGCGTACGAAGCTCCTGTACAAGTTCATGAGACACTTGTTGTCACTCCCCCACGTAGTGCGTGACAGCACTTTTAGAACATTCATGGTTCTGATGCACTTGTTTTTTAGATACCTAATGTGTGGTACAAAGGTTAGCTTGGTGTCCGGAATTAGGCCTAAGACTTTGTATTGGGCATTAACAGACAGGCGTTGGCCATGCAATTGAATGTCAGGGTCGGGGTGAGTGCCTCTCTTTCTAGAGAACAAGACACACGTGCTTTTGGGGGGTTTAATCGGAATCCGTTTTCCTCAGCCCATTTGGAGACCTCGTTCAAGCCAAGCTGAACCTGCCGCTCACAAATTGCCAGGTTACAAAACTTAAATCTAAGCTGTACGTCATCAATATATGTATAGTAAAACATATTTTATGGGATAGAAAGACTCAAAGAATGCATTTAGACAATAAAGAGAGTACAACTAAGTACACCACCTTGCGGTACTCCTGTTTCTTGGACATACGTTCGGGAAAGAACACTGCCCACTCTGACACGGAATGTACGATTGAACAAGTAGCTTTCGATAATAGTAAACATCCTGCCATGAACACCAAGATTGGACAGGTCTCTTAATATTCCGAATCTCCGTGTTGTATCCTAGGCTTTTTCGATATTGAGGAACACAGAAAGAAAGTATTGTTTGTGGACGAAAGCGTCTCGTATCTGTGCCTCGATACGTACCAGGTGGTCGGTGGTGAATCTACCCTCTCGGAAGCCGCATTGGAATGGGTCGAGCAGACTGTTTCAAGGGAATGTACATATCGGCGATTTATCATTTTGTCAAAAAGTTTACACATGCAACTTGCAAGTGCGATTGACCTGTAACTACTTACAGAAGATGGATCCTTGCTTTGCTTTAAAATCGGAATAATAATGGTTTCTTTCCAGGCAGAGGAGATGTCACCGGAAAACCAAATAGCATTATACAGGAAAAGCAGGGTTCTTTGTGTTTGAGGAGGCAGTTATTTTCATATTTCGTATACTATACGATCCCAACCTGGAGCCGATTTATTGCAGATATATAGCGATGCTTGTAACTCGGCCAAACAGAAAGGGTTGTTGTACGACTCATGTTTAGAGGATTTTTGCTGTAGTTTCTCTTTTTCGATTTTTCTTTTGTGTCGTTGAAAAGCTGCAGTATATGCGACGAGCTGGACTCCTCTCCGAAGTGGGCACTGAGGAAGTTCGCGTGGTCTTCCAAGGTGTCCCCTTGTGTGTCTACGAGAGGTAGTGAAGATGCAAGTTGTCCTGCTACCTTGCGAAGCATGTTCCAGACTTTAGTTTCTTGTGTATATGAAGTGATACCTGATAAAAACTTATGCCAATTTTCTCTCCTAGCCTGTCCGCGCGTTCTCCTTCCTTGGGACTTAATTTTCTTAAAGCTTTCAAAAGTCTCTGCTGTCGGCAAGTCCCGTAGCAACCTCCACGCTTTGTTTTGTTTGCGTGCATTGCGACATTCAGAGTTCCACCATGGGACACGTCGCTTGCCAGGCAGTCCAGAAGTTTGCGGGATGCATTTCATCGCAGCATCAGTCAGAAAAGCTGAAAAGTATTGTACAGCTGCATCTATAATTAAACTAGATAGGTCAGTCCAACTTAAGTGAGAAATCTGCGAGAACTGTTCCCAATCAGCTTTGTCAGTGATCCACCTCGGGACCTGTGAGAAATATTCATTTGATATGGGTGTGCCTAGCATTACAGGAAAGTGGTCAATTCCATAAGAATTATTGATGACGTTTCATATCAGTAAAAGAAGGAGGGATGGAGAGACAATACTGAGGTCTATTGATGAGTAAATATTGTTGGCAAGGCAGTAGTATGTGAGCTCTTTCCGAGTTAGAAGACATGCGCCAGAAGCAAAAAGGAACCGTTCAATAAGGCGACCTCGAGCATCGCAGCGAGAGTCACCCCATAGATTGCTATGCGCATTGAAATCTCCAAGATGAATATAAGGTTCTGGAAGTTCGTCTATGGGGGACTGGTTTTCATGCTTTTCAAGACGGTGTTGTGGAGGTATGTATAGAGAGCAGATGGAGACGAGCTTATTTAAAAGAACTGCTCGAACAGCCACCGCCTCAAGAGATGTTTGTAGTGGTAGGTGTGTGCATGCAATCCCTTGATTGGCTATAATGGCAGCACCACCGGATGGCACAATGGCATCATTTTGATCCTTTCGAAAGATAACGTATCTGCGTAGAAAGTTAGTGTGTTTTGGTTTCAAGTGTGTCTCTTGCACACACAGCACTTTTGATGTATGTTCGTGTAAGAACTCCTGGATATCGTCGAGGTTTCTCAACAGTCCTCTGACGTTCCACTGTAGTACTTGTGTCATTTTAGTCTTGTGTGGTGCTGTGTGTACAAAAGTGTTGCCTTAGGTTACGGGGCCTTTTGAAAGCCCTGTAATTCGGGTTTTTTTCTTTTTTGGCGCGCTCCAAAGAGCTTCGCCTCTCCTTCGGCGTCTCGGGCGCCGGGGGAGTCGTACTTGTATCCATCACCTCTTGTGAGGTGGTGGATGGTGTCTGCTCGGCAGGCACATTCACAGAACTTTCGGATCTAAATGCGTTTGCAGTGGTGCGAGGTCCAGCAGACTAGGGAGTCTGCTGGCTCTGTTTGTTAGGTGACGGAGCAGTACTGGCTGCTCCAGCCGGGGGCGCTTGTGGCGCGCCCGCAGTCTCACTCTGTGCGACTTTTGCGGACACGGAAAGATGCGGCCCGGCACCCCGGCGGGTCACATGGACGAAGAAGGGACTGGACTGATGGATGGAAAACCGTTTACGTGCTTCTTGAAAGGACAGATTGAACTTCACTTTAATCTCAAGGATTTGTTTTTATTTCTTCCAGATTGGGCACGATTTCGAGTAGGCAGCATGGTCTCCTTCACAGTTTGCACAACATGATGTGTTTGAACTACACGTATCTGATGCGTGCTCATTAGATGCATATTTTGCGCAAGTATTGTGCCCTCTGCAACTTTGTGACCCATGTCCAAAGCGCTGGCACTTGAAACATCTGCGAGGGTTTGGCACATGGGTCCTGACACGGAGCTTGCAGTAGCCAGTTTCAATAGAATCAGGTAAGTCACTGGTACCAAAGGTAATGATTATGTGTTTCGCGGGTGTTTCCTTTTTGTCTCATCGTATAATTATTCTTTGGACCTTGACTGCATTCTGGTCTTGCCAGCCTTCTAATAATTCACTTACGGACAGTCCAAGCAGGTCGTCATCAGAGACCACGCCGCGCACTGTTTTCATTGACCTGTGTGGGCCCACTAAGACTGGGACATCCACAAACACTACCAGTTTAGGTAAATTGTCGTATTGGAGCTTGTCGCGAACCTCCAAAAGGAGGTCGCCGCTTCCCAACTTCGTTACACGATATCCTGGGCCGATTGAGTGTTTTCGAGACAAGAAAAAGTGAAATTGCTCGGACTGTTTTGTTCTCTTTTTGGCTATGGACGACATAAAACTTGGGAAAAGACTGCTTCGGTTTGGAAAAAAGAAACGGTTCTTCGGTGCACCACCTTTTGGTGTTGCGATCAGGGAGAGGGGGGGGGGGAAGTTGGCCATACAGATTGTGTACAGTTCGGCTGCGATGGTGGCCACCCACTACCGAGCCCAACAAGGGGACACTACAAGGTTGAATAGTGAACACTTAGAGACGCCAGCCACGCATCGCCGCTATAACCGAATATAACTACCCAAGGTTGGGTAACTACACAGGGTTAACCCTCGCCGCCAGAAAATTTGGAAGTAAACTGAAAAGAGAAGATGACAGGACAGATAAAAAGTGAGAGATAAAGACGAAGATGTAGGTAGAGAGAGATAGGAAAAGGCGACTGCCAATTTCCCCTGGGAGGGTCAGCTCAGGGGTGCCGTCTACGTGAAGCCGGGGCCAAAGGGGTGTGTTGCCTCTGCCGGGGGGCCTTAAAGGTCCAATCACCCGTCGTCAGCTCAACCCCCAGGATCCCCTTTTCCCCGGACACGGTTCAGCCACGCACGACTAGGCGTGGGAGGGAGTCCACCCCCCCCCCCCCCCTTTAACTCGGATCTGTGGTGTCGCTACGCACCCAACGCCTGCTTGCGCAGACGCCCCTGCGTTGAAGTGGGTGTGTGCCACCGCTGAAAAATATAGTCCCACAAATGTGTCTATGTTTTGCACGCGAAAAGCATAAAAAACATTACCGTATTTACTCGATTCTACCGCTCCCTCGATTGTAACGCGCACCCGATTTCCACCGCGAAACAAAAAAAACGTAAGACATCGATTGCAACGCGCACCCATTTTTCTCGCTGGCCCGCACGATCACACCACTCGAAAAAACGACTCCTTTCGGGAGTGTCTTCCATTTAAATGCGAGGTATGGGCGAAGCTTGTGCCCATCTGACGTGTAAGCAGTGGCGTAACTAGGGGGGGGCAAGGGGGTACAAGTGCCCCGGGCGCCACTAGGGAGGGGGCGCCAAGCCGAGTCCTCGGGTTGGCGCCCCCTGGAAAGGTTGTCAATGTTTTTTTCCGTAAAACCGCCTGGAAGGGGGGAGGGGCGAGGTTGTAATGTACGACTGGAAGTGGGGATGGTGGTGAAGGAAAGGGTTGCCGCAATGGCTTTTGCATCGGGAAAAGGATCCTCTATTTTCATTTTGCTGCGCTACCTCCGTGCCTTCCCATGACCCTCGGCTAAGCTTTGTTTTGTGCTCCGCAGCACTGGGTTAGATGAGTTTCAGCGAACCCCACCAGCCTCCCAAACCACTTACTGAAAGCTTCCCTGAAACCAACCACGTACGTAAACAAAATAAAATAAAAAAGTTCGAATGCACCTTTTTTGAGTAAGAACAGAAAACTCCAACGAAATAGCCGATCGTCCAACGACTAATCGTCCACGCAGCGGCGGAAGGAAGGGCGAATATAATCCGTGACCTCGGCACCAAAGGCTAAACAAAGGCGTTTATTCGCAGAGTTCTCTGGAGGAAAGACGGAGAAAGCGTGACACGACGGCGACGTTTGTTGATTCCCTGCATCGCGGGCGCCAGCAAAGCAATAGAAGGGCGGGGGTCAACGTTTCCCACATGCCATCCACCGCCATGGGCAGGTTCATCCTTTGGCCCAAAGAACACGCACCTGCGAAAAAAGCGCAGAGCGTAGTGTACCCGACAGCATGTGCCGACTGCCCCGCTTCGTACGTTGGAGAAACCAAGAACTTCCCTGAAAGAATGCGGCCGCACAAGGATGACCTCCATCAATGGAACAGCGAACGGAGCGAAACGGCAGAACACTCCGACCAGTTTAACCCCCATACCAGACCCGAGGGCGCGGTGTCTAGCTGGTTGCTTTGTTTTGTACTCACCCTGCATTCCTTGGGATGCACAAATAGCGCGAAAGCTTAGGTACGAGAAACTTGGGCCTGGGAAGCGCCCGTGCCGTCAAGCTTTTTGCAGTGTGGACTGGAAGAGAACAATGACGGGTAAGGGACTTCCGGAAGTTTGAATAAAAAAAGAAAAATACTATACAAAAACGCGGGCGTAGCTCATCGAAATCAGAACTGGTGGCCCTTGGCCTCCGAAATGGCCCGCCGCGCGCCAGTAGGCAATCGCGGAAGCCTACATTAGCGCTTTTAATGGGGGGGGGGGGGGGGATAATGAGGGGCGCGGAAATATATTTGCCCTGGGCGCCGTCCTATCTAGTTACGCCACTGCGTGTAAGAGAGCATTGCCGTCACTGTAGTTTTACCGTGGACCGATGTCAGCACGCGAACTTGCTTCGCCCCCTTCTTCTTGACGGTTGTGATGCCAGGCATGTCGAAGTAAAGAGGCGTCTGATCGGCATTCCCGATTTGCCCAATCCGTTGTTGCGCCGCATGTTTAGGACGAACCTCTGAAAACTGTGAAGCTTTTCATCGTACTCCTCCGCAAAACTTTTCGCATATGCATGTTCCCCTTCGAAGGGAAAAGCCTTTCCTCTTCATAAAGTTAGATAGCCAGCACCTGCTCGCTTTAAACTGGCTCCGCATTAGACCGTTTTCTAAGACTAATTGCATAGACCGCACTTGGAGCAGTTCTGTCGTCACGGGCCGCTGTGCCACTCGCTGCTCAAGCACATACTCGCCGAGCAGCTCTTTAATTTGCGGAAACCGACCCTGCTGTGGTCCACTGAAGCCTTTGCATGACGCTTTGCTGTCGACAATCTTCTGCTTTTGTTTCCGCCGGTCCCGCACGCACGTTTCGGGAACTCCGAAAAACCGCGATGTGGCCCGATTTCCGTCCGTTTTTGCACACACGATGACATTTCTTTTAAAAGCGGCATCGTGGTGCACTCGAGTTTTTGGAGTCGGCCCTTCCACGCCGTCGATGCTAATGCACTACTAGATGACGAACTCCTCAGCACATGTACGAAGTGCCGCACATGGTAAACACATAGGCAGAAATGGCCGACACGCCATGCCGACGCACATAGGGGGCGGCCATTTTGGATTTGCCGATGGCAATAGATTAACCGTAATTTTTTTGTTCGTACTCGATTCTAACGTGCATGTGATTCATGAACTTGCTTAACCGAAAAAAAGGTGCACGTTAGATTCGAGTAATTACGGTACTTTATTTTCTATGGCATAAAGCGATGCTGAACGAACCAAGAAAATATTTGCTTCACCTTATGAAGTGTAACTTTACGTTTTGCACGATTGATAACGGTCCACGTTTGGGTGCGCCTCGTAGGCAAAATAGGGTCTTCGCCTTTAGGTGAGCGTGCGTCGCCCTCCAGCTATTCCGACAACTCACCGAAGGAGCTTGTGTCGAACTTCATTCACAAATGGCTGTGTAAGCAAATGTAGCAAGTTCTATGCTGTGGTATCATTCGAACACGGCTGTCGTTCGAATAGCCAGTCTAGCTGGACCACTTTACAGAGCGGTACATATGCAGTAGCTCCGCCCCCGTAGCTTTCCCTTCATTGCCACAGAAAGTTGTCCCCGAGTATACCACAGCCTTGGTGTTTAAAATGCAGCACTCAGTTTTCCACATGTGTATGCTACAATGATGCAATATGTCAGAAGTACGAGTTGAACTATTGAGGTTTGGTGGACGATAAACCATTGCTCAAACTGGCACAGCATTCAGCAGAGCGCAGCAAGCATGCAAGGATGCCCCTGTGCTGATTGAAGAGAACCTAGCGGCAGCTCTTGTTTTTGTAAAAAACTGCGGGTGGATTTTTATGCCTAGAAAAGCATTGGAAGACTCTGTACTTTTCATTACTTCATGCTTATCGAACACCGTGTACACTTGAAACTAGATTTAACAAAGCGATGACAATGCTCAAATTATTTCATTAAATCTGGAAGTCTGTAAAATAGAGAAAAATGGTTTTTAGTCCTTTGAAATCTAAAATTGTAATTTAGTGACACAAGCAACCAGGACACTTTATTTGTCACTAACCCAGGCCTGCAGCACGCGTGAAAAGTCAGCAAATGCGGCCTGGACAAGGAGCTTCCCATGTCACCTGGACATAGGAGGCTAAATATCATAGTTAACTGCAGTGCATCAAAACCTTAAATACTGCCCTCGATTGCTGACAATGACTTCACTGACAAGAATTAAAACTGATGAATGATACACTAAATTGTATTTGTAGTAAAACAAAAGCAGACACCAACAAGAAAATTAAATCATAAAAAAAAACAGAAAAAAAAAGCTCCAGCTTCCACACACGTCTTCAGCTCCCAACACACCCTTAATTTCATTAGAACCTTATCCAGGCAAGCTGTATACTAGACATTATCAGCAGAAATTTGAGAATAGTAAAATTTCATCTCGAATTTGAATTGGTATACAAAATATGTTATTAATAATTAAAGAAAAGAACAAAGAGGCGAAATCTGCTCACGTCCTCAAGCACATAACACAGTCAGTGATTGCTACAGAGATATTACAATGTGTCATATGCCCAGGCACGTTATAATAGAAGAGCCACTATCAAGTCAGCAGTGGCACTCCTAATGGCTAATAGATGTAGCTAAGGCAGCTAGCTTGTAGTCAGTTTTTTTCCCCCTGGCTATGGTCGCGCGCGCAGTATGGCTCATCTGACAATGGTAATATTGTACTCCATCAACATAAAAGTCTTTTGAAGCCCGTTTCGAGCGTGTTTTTTTTAAACTGTGTGCTGCAATGATAAGAGTTTCTGAATGACTGATGAGGTGTGGCAGTGGTGACTGCACCGCTCGAACATGTGAAGTCAATAACCGAGGATTTCACGAGCCAAAGTTGGGACATTTTTCAACACTTCCAGAATAAGTGACCGAACTGTGTAAAAAGTCTGTGCCTTTATTTTAGAAGCAAAGTTGTGAAGGGCTTGACTGTTTTCTCATGTGTTACGTTTTACAAACCGAAATGAGATAATATCCTTTAATATATATGTACGCTCGCTTTTGAACTAGAATATCTCTGAAATGTTTAATGAAATGTTTACTATATAGCATCATTACCATTTGTTTTAGCCACTACACAATAACCAAGTTGCTTCATTGGCTTTTGTAGCATTTTAGATATTCACCCTATCGAATTATTCTATTGATAAAATCTCGAATACTCACACACCTCTAATTATCAGTGGATGGGTCTGCAAACATGAGCACAGGAGAAGCAGAGAATCTAAATGTGTTGTCTACTTCTGTTTTCGTGCCCACGAAAACAGAGGTGAATTTCTGAGGTGAATTTTTTTTTTAGGTGAATAGCTACAAGTAACTGTATATTGCCGCATATAAGTCGAATTTTTTTTTTTTTTAATCGGAGGGCCCAGTTTAGGGGGGCAGGCTTATCCGCGGATGTTTACATGAGGGGGGGGGGGGGTAAAAACGAAACATAAGGCAACCAATGTTTACCAAGGTTATTACTATTACTGTGCACCTATTTTATACTTATAATGTAGCAAAAGCAATTAAAATTAATATATTTTACCCAATTTCTAAGTACGGTACCAAGTACTTTGACGGTATGATGGATCAACGCGACGAATGCAGCCTCCGGAGATCCTCTTGCATGCACGATTCTCGGAGGCCGGACGAAGAAATTCAGCTTTGGCGTGGACTTTGGCACGAGCTTTGGATCGGTATGCGACCTGCGTTGCGGTGCATTGTGGGCGGTGCCCGTTCATTCTGCACAGGCTTTAGCAAGCTCACGCCATGCTTACGCTCTCAGAGTCGCTTCCCTTTATCCCGCATCGAAATGACTCCAACGCACTGACGCAGCTACAGCGCTGCGTTCAAGAGAGAAGTGATCTTTCACGCCGAATCAACAAGTCATCTTTCAGCGGAGCGTGAATTCAACATCTCGAAGAAATGTGCGTGATGCTGGTGCAACAACGAACTGCTACCTTTTATTGTTTTCAAGCGGAAGATGATGCCCAAGGAGAAATTCTCCCCTAAAGTCATTGTTCGTATCAACGAGAAGGGCTTTTTCACCGAGGAGACCGTGCTGGAATGGTTCTACCTCATCTGGCTCCGGCGCCCAGGCGGTCTTCTCAAGCCCAAAGGCATGCCTGTGCTGGACTCCTTTTGGGGGAACATCACGGAACGCGTGGAGAGAACCGTGGCCAACGTGGATTACCAGTTGGCGATAATCCCAGGTGGCTTACCCCTGTGCGACAGCTGCTCGACGTGGCATTCAAAAACCATTTAGGGACTGGATGGCAGCACTTTACAAAGACTGGATGCACCAGGACGACAAGCCCCAGTAGCCGACGGAGCGTGTGAGACGGGCTTCTTTGAACACAGTGGGTGTCGACGCTTGGTACAAGCTGCCAGACGGCATGGTGCGCGTAGCTTTTGTGAAGTGCACGATCACAACTGCACATGAAGGCTTAAAGTTGTAGTTTGCTGGCAATAAATTTTTTGTTTTGTCAATGCAGTCAATTTCTTAAAATAATTTACTTGCACATTTTTTTCCTGATTTCGAGGTCAAAAGTGGGGGGATCATCTTATATTCGGAGTCGACTTATACTAGGCAATATACGGCAGTTGAACTCTCTGTCATTCTAAACATGTCCGACAGACCAACAATGCAGAATCCTGCACATGACTCAAACTGTATTGATTGGGTTCACTTACACAATGGCCACACGGTTTAATCTAAGATGTATCCTTACCTCAATTTCAGTTGTTTCTGTGAGACAGTTGCTATCACCAGTACAGACTGACACAACTGCAGAGTTATTTTGCTGGTCATCTGGATCAGGAGTGCAATCGCCAGCTCCCGAGTCACCCTTCAGACGAGCCACATTACACATGACACACTGGGGAAGAAAATGAAAAAAAAAGGTATGCAACATACATGTGAAGAACAGGTTTTAAGAGCTAACACAAGTGCAAACAGAATATACATAGAACTATAAAGATTACAATGTTGAAGTTACAATTTTTCATGTAAGATAATGATTTGAGGTGAGGAAAAACTGATTTCTGAAATCCATATAAATGAGCATCGGGGGGGGGGGGGGGGGCAAGGTGGCAGAGAAGCGTGAGTGAAAGAAAAAGATTAATAAAGAGGCTGTGTTTCAACATGAGTAACCGTACATTACCGAACACAAGAATAGTGTAAGTCCCCCCCCCCCCCCCGAAAAAACCAGTTGATGCTCCATGATACTGATGACTGAACACAGTACCTCACATATTGGAGGTAAATGCTCTACCACCACTGTAGTGCAAGAACAGTACACTGCTGATTCATTTTTTAATGGGAATGGTTCTTTGAGCAGCACCTATGACATAATACGTCATTCAGTGGTAAAACCAAAACCCGTGATAAATACGACAGACAAAAGCCAAGAATGCATAGGCGAGCTCCTCTTAGGCAGAACATTGCACGTGTGCCTTCACAAAGCGCTGGTATTTTTTGATTTACTGAACTTGTAGAAACATAATGTGCCAGGCTTACTCTACGAGTGCAGTCAGGAAAGAAAACAAGGCTCTTGCACACTTTGAACAAAAAAGGTGCTACGGTGAGGTTCATCGGCTATCCAACATGGCACGGCAAAGGCATACCATGGAGATCATTAACAAATGCAAGTTTACTAACCCATAATGCGGCACAATACAATAGTCCCAGACTGCAGGCAAATTAAAGCTCCCCATAGAACCAGCTAAGTACGTGGGCCTAGAACAGCTTACGAAAGGAAGGAAGGGTCTACCAAGGGCCCGAATGAAAAGTTGTAGAACGAAGGCATTCCTAAACCAACTTGTTACAGGCTAGCAAGCCTCTCACCATGGCAAAAGAGTGCCACCAAGAAGCAAGCTCAGGTGGAAAGGCTGTCTAAGGGCCATTACGAGCTCAATCAAGGTGCATCCCAATAACATGGGCAAGCACGGTAATCTAACACCAACAGAGAGAAGCCCACTATGCGCGAAAAAGAAAGTCTGCCCCCATGCATTCACCACAGCAGTCATCAGCAATTAAGTCGGCTTGAGCCAGCAATGTGGGAAGTAAAAGATGAGGGGTGAAGCAGGACATTTCAATCCCGCACCACCTTTCAAGGATCACTCATGACACGTAGAAAAATCATATACTTCTCGGAAAATCATATACTGCTCTGAGAAGACAGGCATTATTTGCACGAGAAATCAATATGAATATTTTATTAAAGAAGTATCACTATTGAGTTATTCAGTTAGATTACAAAACATATGTCAATTCTGTAACCACAGTCGATGACTATGCTCATGGGAGGTTCTGAAGCTAACACCAACTGTCCCTTCAGGGGCCTGCGCGGTATTACTAAATAAAGTAATACTATAGCCACACTGCTTGAACAGCATCAAACACAACACCCACTTTATTGTTAAAACAAGATTAGATATCACAGTCAATTGAGAGAGTTGGTGTGGGCTCATAGTTATGAACGGTGCAAGAAACACTGGACACAAATGTGTCTGTGTCTGAGAGTTCTTCATTTGTGTCCCGTGTTTTTTGCACCGTTCATAACTATGAATATTAGATATATGTATTTATGAATGCTCTCACACTCAGTTTTATCACACACAAATTAAATATGAACGTATCGGTCTTACAGAATAATATGACTTTTTGCAAGGCATGGGTAGATATTTGGACACTTCGAATATTCAAACAAACATTACGGTACTTTAGTTCACTTCAATATGAATTTAGATCTTTTAAATTTCAAAGTATTCAAAATTGACAATATATACATATTTGAGCAAGTATATACACATATAACCTGTAAGGGAGCTTTCACAGCAGCTTCAGGGTCATATGCTGTGAAACCACCCATACAGGGGAAATCCAGACTGCCACAAAGTCGCATTTAAGGTTAAGGAGAGATGCAGGTCGAAAAATGAGTTTTCTTAAAAATGGGTAGATATTTGGACACTTCGAATATTCAAACAAACATTACGGTACTTTAGTTCGCTTCAACATGAATTTAGATCTTTTAAATTTCAAAGTATTCAAAATTGACAATATACATATTTGAGCAAGTATATACACATATAACCTGTAAAGGAGCTTTCACAGCAGCTTGAGGGTCATCTGCTGTGAAACCACCCATACAGGGGAAATCCAGACTGCCACAAAGCCGAACTTAAGGTTAAGGAGAGATGCAGGTCGAAAAATGAGTTTTCTTGAAAATTACTAATTTTTTATTTTCACCTGTTTTGATAAGATTAGCACATCTACTATTCTGAAAAACAAAAAAAGATCTACGTCGAGACTCAAGTGGAAATGTTTTAAAATTGTATTTAAAGAGCACAAGGCTGTTCAAAGGCCGAAAGTACGCAGTCTTCGAGCACCTTTCCGCCGATAATAGGGCGCGCCGCGCCATTGTTGATCGCACGGGGCGAAAAGTCAAGCCTCACTCTTCATATAACAACGGTTTCCCCTGCTGCTGCGGCACAAGAAATGATAAAAATAAGCACGCTTCTGGACAAGTTTTCAGAGCGCCGCGACTGGCTTTTAAATTACGTGATACCAATCGGGGAACGACACTGGCCACTGCGCGCCTGTACTGTGCTGTGAAACTCACTTGCGGGGTCCATGTCTTGTCAAGCAGCGCAGCTGAACAATGCTTTTCTCGTGCATTTATGTCCGTCATGGATGAAGAAATCCGTAGCTACACTGTCAACTTGAAAGCTATTGTGACGGCGCGCTCTGTAGGAATCGGCCATGAACAGCTGGTCCGATTTGCGGCAGTTGTTGGCTTGTTAAAGCCAATACATCAAAAGTCATTCGCAGCCATCAGCCGAAAAGCTCATGATGTGGAAATGGGTGCCATCTGCGCCAATCTTGCAAAGTCGAAAGAGCTCACAGTGAGGAAAGTTAATGGGGACAACATTGCCCTTAGTACGACTGTACGTGTCGTAAACGCGGCCACAAAATGGCATCGGCACTGTTGTGTCCCTCGATACAGAACCTTTTTCAAATTTCGAAGTTCTGTCGCACTTCTCCCTAGCTTGCAGTTGGCACAAGGCTCTTCCAGATGGAGCAGAAGATTGGCAAGCGTTTCCTGCCTCTGTCTGTCAGCTCGAAAGAGCCGTGGGGGACAAACTTATGATGCTGGTGCATTTTAGTGGCAGCGGTTGCTACAAGAAGGATTGTTCTTTTTTGTGTGCAAATTTCACAGCATTTAATGACATTTTTCATGAATAAAGATTCAATTTTCACTTTAAAACTCGTTTTTCCCAAAACACAGATTCTGCCATAATTTTCAATGTGCCCCTTCTTTTTCAGGTACTTTTTTTTGATGCTCAAATCTGCATGAAATTTTACCTTCATTTTTCTAAAGTATGAGAAATGCAATTACCTTGTTTATATTTCAATATTTTTATTACATAAAATTTCTATGTAAACCTTTACTAGGATAGGAGAAATATGGACTACACATTTATTATTTTTCACTACATATTTTGTACACACATTTTAATTTTTTGCATTCCACATTTTATTTAAAACATTATGAACAATCAATGGTAAGAAATTATGGAAGTTATAATAGTATGAAGAGAGGGGCAAAAGGCTTATGGTTTTCACTTTGTCATGTTACAGAACTAAAAGTATGCAACTCGCAAGAAAATAATTGTATCTTTAAAATCAGCATAAAAGGTCCTATAAACAGCTGAAGTTACATTGCTCTAGAGTGAAAATACAAAAAGTGTTTTCGAGTAGTATATCCCCTTAAATTATATTACTTACACCTTTATTTTTTAAGTATATTTAAGCGTGTCATACAGGTTTATATATTTTTTTTTTAATGTAAGACATTGTACCAGTTATAACTGTCACTGTATCACTATACAACCCTTACTACTATTCAAAGTTGCATCCACTTAGAAGCAATGACATTCACAAATGCCTAGTTCCATTTCTTAAAAATATTGTGCAAATTACGTAACGGTAGAAATGCTAAATTTTCTTATGTGATATAGATTATTCTAACTATTTAATTCGAAATTATCCAACCAAAGCCCTATTTGCTACAAACTTCAAACTTGGTATTCGTCCATCTCTACTTTTGGCATTTATAAGATGCACCAGCAAAAATATCAAAAAAAAAGAAGTGTCTTATACACCGGAAGATACAGTACTTTCACACAGGTGCAGAAGCTTTACTCACATAACTTTAGCTAAGCGGCCACTGAAAGTTGTCAGGTATAACGGTATCATAAGCCAGTGCAGCATGAGCATTGAAATAGACGCGAAATGATAAAAGAGCGTAATCAAACACTACAACATGGTAGAAAATTACGGTTTCATTGTCGTGTCTTGAACGGGGAGAGCATGAAGGCATGCGCTACGGAGGCATTTCTTGCACATGTCGGATCACACATGCCCATGTAAAAGAGTCGGAGCACTGGTAACTACGTCATCTTCTCTACCTTAGAGCACATGCCAGCTAGAAGGGCAAGCAGCTTTCAGTTTGAAATTCCACCTCCTTTTGCGATGCGTAGCATTGCGAATCATGGCAGACGTGATAATGAGTACCCAGTATATGCATTGTGCTTGACAGCTCAAAATGACCAAACATGACGAGGAGCTCCCTTTAAGGAACTGTCAAGAGCAAAAAAGAGGTATGTCATCCATATTATGTGACCTGTCTAACCTGTTTTCGTCACCCACCCCGGGGGTATAGTGATTAGGTGCTATAACCACTAACCACCAGGATCGAAACCCAGCCGCAGTGGGCGAATTTTTGGTGAAGGCGAGAATGCCTGAGGTCGCATTCTGAAACAAGCCTAGGCTTGAAGTTCATACAGTCAAATCTCGATGATATGATAACGGTTGATACGGATTTTGCTATATGAATCTTGAGGTTGTTTTGAATGAACCATGTTATATAAAGTGCACCGCGATTCGGTATTATACGAACGGTTTCCCCAGCCACCACAGGTAATATGAACGTGCAATTGCCTCGAAGAAAGCAAATGCGGCAAAACTCACTGAAACTTCCCGCACTTTGCCGCCAAGTCGTACTTTTCCACAACGACAAAATCAGACAAATTTTTCCGCCAAGTGGTAGCATATCGCCTTTCTGCTTTATGGCACACAACCAATGCAACGGCACGACTTAAACCACATGATGTAAACGACTGGCCGCATATTCAACATGGTGGAGAAGGCGTCGGCCGTGGCTCCCATCAATGCAATTTCAAACTATCTGCGCAGCATGATGAAGCTCACGGCCTCGACAGGGACGTTTTCATTGAGAGCCTGGTTTAGATTATGATCACTGATAACACTGGAAGTAGCAGGTGCAGCAGCAGCAAGTCAGTGTGTCTCGCTTTTGCCCAGGCAGCTGAATCCGCCGCTGCCGGTGCGTCCGCTCGATATCGTTTCTGGTGGCTTCGCTCGGTACCGTTTCTGGTGGCTTATCTCCCAAAACAACGTTTGAAGAGCTGTAAACTGTTTCTTTTCAGTGTTTTGAATACATAACTGGAACACAATACGAATTTTAAAGTTCAGGAAATGGGCAAAATGGAATGAATTCTCAAAGTGGCGAAGGCAGCGGCGGTGGCATGTATGAGGGGCAAAACAAATGTCGACGCTATCGACGCGCACAGATGTGGTTTTCCGGTTGCTCTGGCATTTTCACTTCGCTCCTGAAGTGCGAGTGCTCCAGGAAGCATTTTTTTTTTTTTCACGTCACGGCCCGGTTTTCTGGTCGCTTAGGCAGAAAACTGAGTGAATTTCAGGCGAGTTTGGCCGCCTTCGCTTCCTTTGAGGCCAAAAGTAATAGCGCGTTAAGTGCCAGCAGCACGAGTGAGGGAACCATGGCCAAGTTTTATTCTTTCCAGACAGCTTTCTTGGAAGACAGCAAAGGCAGAAAAGTTCAAAAGAACATCATAGACTTATTCAGCAAGGAGTAGTTGACACCGATAAATTTCTTGTTAATCTTCATGATCAGCTTTAACTTGTTTTGGTTCATACAAATTCTGGATGATACAAACATCTTGCATGCTCTCTGGGAATTCATATCGTTGAGATTCTACTGCACTTCCCTCAACTCAGTTGTCCACAAAGCCACTGATAGGCCAGAATTTGAAATTATGCTTTAAAAATATCTCCGCCAATTAACATACTTAAAGATGAAAGTGCTGGATAGGGTGATGAAATTAATCAATTTTGCAGGCATAAAATGAAATCTGCTCACATAGGACAAGGACAAATTGCAAAACATTGGGATAGCCTTTGCCCCGAAGTGAACACGAAGTTGGCCGATGATGATAATGATGATGGCTCTTACACACTGACCACTACAATAACATTTCGATGATACGAACCTTATGAGGCCACGGTTCACAGCGATGTCACAGGCCACTCTAAATGACTGCCAGTAGTTTTTAGACATCAGCACATTCTAGTGCTTGTATAATCATACTGCACAAGCATGCATGTATAATCAATGGACAAAAATCTTATGAGCCATTCCACTGTATGAAGGTTGACGATCAGGAAGCTGTTCACACAAGGCACAAAGTTGGTATGATAGAGGCCAGTCTCGTTCGTATAAAAGGACAGATTGTGAACGTGCCTATCAACGTTCAAACCAAAGAAGATGATGTTATCAAGGTTATGAATCATTGTAAGACGTAATGTTAAAAGGCAAGCTTATTTTCTAAACACGAATACATTGCTGAGAAAATATTTTTCCAGGGGCAATATAGCCACCCTATATAAAATATGACAGCCCACAGACGTTTCATTTGATGAAGTGATTGCTGTTGCTTCAAGGCACCCCACTGGTGCTGCTGAAATTCTTGTTGCCTTTCCCTTTGCCTTTTTTAAAGACAATAGCCTTTCTTGGGGACCTTCGACGCAAAAATTTTGGTCTGTCTGTCTCTCTGTCTGTACATTTGTCTGTACATTTGTCTGTACACTCTTAACAACATATGGTATTCGAAACTGCCGACCCCACCCGCAGCGCCCACCTATGTTGCTCAAGATTCAGCGTTCATACTTGTGCAATTGTCGGTTAAAAAGCAATTATTGCGCATGTCTGGGGCACCATAATACGTATATATTCTGCATGTGCATCTTTTACTGGAAAAGGCATACATAAGTAATTTTAAGGACCATAGCGCTTATCACGCTGCGCTGACCATGCAACGCTTGCACGGAAAGGCGTTTCCAACGCTTTGCTGAAACGAGACGGTGGTGGCACCTACCCGTTGCCTTGCGTTCTACACATTATCACATCAGAGACGGGCGCGCACACCCGTCTCAGAGCCACGCGCCTTGTGTTTGAAAGAAACTGCCAGATGGCGCTCATGTCTCACGTGTGGCATGACTTGATGCGCTCGTTCGTCTCCGCTGCACGCTCGAGGCACTCCAACGGAGCGCCTCCAGAATACCATTCACCGATTTTCTTGAGCAGAACATCAAATAAATGTTCTGTTCACTCTCTCCAAACGCAAGTATCGTCTTTAGACACCATTTGCAGATTAAATGCAGATACGGGGCCAATTTTCTTTAGACACATAGCTGTTCAAAAATGTAAGGTATTTATTTATATCATAGACTTTCCTAAATACACGTTGGAGGGAACTCAGGCACTAGTGTCAATGCACGGCATTTCAGCGAGCATGGGAATGATGGGTAGAACACAGATTTGTCTAATCTTCGTACTTGTGGCTCCGTGTGTGTTTGTGTTGGAGCTTTTTCTCACAAAACAAAAATTAGCAGATTTTAGGCAGTTGCAGTTCACCACCTTATCCTTTTAGGCTTACCATTTCAAATCGGGTCACAAGTTCAAAAGAGTTCGTTCTTTCCTTGGAAACAAAACTGAAACACAACAATAAATGAAGCCAAAAGTACGATTTGCCACCCGCAAGTATGAAGACTAGGCAAATTCCTGTACTACCCATCATTTCCATGGTCACTAAATGATCGCAGCGCCAGAGTCTACTCTAGTTAATTTTAGGAAACCCTATGATTTATATTGCTCAGGAATATTTATAATTTGCAAGCATGGGCTTGTAGCCTAGTGATTAAGACGCTTGCCTTCAAAGCATGGGGCCTGGATTTCTCCCACTGTCTTACTTTCTTCCACCACTCGATGGAGAGCACCTGAGGTGCCATTTAAATGATGCTTAAGAGTGTTTCACACATCGGTTCATGCACTGCTCCCCAGAAGGACTTAGGAGCTTTTGCTCGCATTTAGATTCATCGGATTGGCACCGAACCGAGCAAGCCTGCCGAGGGCAAGTGCCTCGCCAACACAGAAAAATGAGTGTGCCAAAGAGGGATATTTTTGCTTTTCAAGTTCTTTAAACTATTAGGCTAACCCAATACACACACACACACACACACACACACACACACACACACACACACACAATTATATCAACTATTTCTAATACCATCTCCTATACTTTTCCTTGGATTTACTCGGCATATTCATCAGTTAGTTCTTAATATTCCTGTGTCTAACAAAGAAAAAGAGCCCTCAAGATAACCCTTCTTTATATATATAATACATATGAGTGGGGGGGGGGGTATTCCATATCAATGTACCCAGTCAATTTTCGACCATCTCCAATCATGCTAAAAAAAACAGCAGGTATATGTGAATGTGAACAGCACTTAATGAGGCATTCTAATTCACAAAAAAAAATTGTGTTGGCTAGAGGATGCTTCAAACTTAGGGCACCCATGTGAAACAGTGTCCCGCTAAATGATTTGCATAATATAACTGGTTTGAGTAATTAATACGAAACAATTTTTATAATAATCTAAAGGTGCTACTCCTTCATGACTATGATAGTTTATTCATTATTGTTTAAATTTACTTTCTTTCTCGCTTTGGAAAAAATTCTAATATGCTGCATGTTTAGTTTTTTATAAAAAAGCACAAATTTTTTGCTATATATTGTGGGGATCTGAGGCGCGCCTGCGACCATTTCGCGGGCATTCCGCCACACGGCCACACCCTTTTGCTTCCCTGCTCTGTTAACACCACGTGGCGATAGATGGCGCCGCGCACGTGCGGGCACGGCATGCGGTACGCGCGCGCCGAGGGAGCACTCTCTTGCTCCGTGGACAGCGCCGGGTAAGCACGTGTTTTCCTTCGTCCGCGTCCCCTTTGGGAATCGCGGACAGTAGCCTGCCTGGGGGGCCCTGGGGCACCCCGGCAGGCGTGTTTACTTGAGTGCTAGCTTCGGAGCGTACGCTAAGCCCAGAGCGGTGCCTAGTGCTTGAAGTGGTCGTACCACAACGAGCCGCACTTGCGTTAGGCCTACGCGTACGAGGTTTGCCCTAACACTCGCGACCAGGCCCATTGGCCATCGTGAGAGTGCGCAGCATAGCCGCGAGGGACCTTTTCCTGACCGGCGTGTCAAAGCTAGCCATTGCCAGCTGCGACGTGCTCGCGGTTTTCCCCTTATTGTGAACGTCCGCGTGCGGGTGCCTTTGCTACCCGCGTCCCGGGAACGGACGTTGTACTGTTGTTCGGGGTGCCGCCAGAGGCAATAAAGTGTTGTGTACTTTTACATTAGAACATTGTCTATTTGCCGCGCCGCGCTAAACGCCTTATTAGTTGAGCGCGCGCGGAGTGGTGCGCTACACGCGAGTAAACGGAGTAGCGGCCCTGTGGCTCGCTAAGCGTGAGCCCGCGGTGATCGTCCGCTGCAGTTAGAAGCAAGGGATCACCATAATATTTACGTTTACTACTTTATATGTTCCTATATTGAATCGCTAAAATACTTCGGGAGCAAATGAAGCTGAAATATTGCCAAAATAATGTGGCAAAGTTGGGAAAAACAGCATTTTGACTCAGATTGTGGCTTAATTTTTGCAATATAGTGGTCAAAGTAAAGATATGGCTTTTATATTGTTGCACATATTGTTTGTCAGTAAGACAAGCAGAAAGTTTCGAAAGAGTAGTTTTTGTTTTAAGGGGGGACGTGCCTTTGGAAACGAACGTTCTTGTTTCTGGCTGGATATTAATGAAAATTGGCACAAGACACTAAGAATGGCCTCCCAAGGCTTCCATAAAAATGTTGGACGATAGCACAGAAACTTAGAAAAAGACAAATGATTTCTTCCGTGAACCTCATGGAGGGGCTCGAGGATTTATAAAACGACAAAAAATGGCAATTGCTCTATGCATAGCCAAATGTATGCTGAAGGGGCAACATGTTCAAAAATAATTCTTTTTATAATTTTCTTGCAACACTAAAACTTGTAGTTTACATTTTCTCAACACAGCAATGGGCACACCTGCACCACAAACAAGAAGCCCTACGAAAAATTCTTTAGAGAATAAAATGAAAAACTAGAATTGCCACCCCCCGAAGCACAGTTCAAGGAGCGTTACAAAACAAACTGAATCAAAATCTGTGATGTCGTTGCCAAGATATCTGCTCCACGAGCTGAGCATAATGCCAAAAAAAAAAAGTATTGAAAAAAAATGCATTTGAAGTTTTGCCTTCTCTTTACGTCTATAAAATGCCTAAAAATTGTGATCTTATGTTTGTCTTATGATATTTGACTTCTCAGGCATGTGGACTCTGCCCAGTGTGCCTTTCTTGCCTTTTTTTTACAACCTCCTTTTTTTTTATCTACAAAGAACAAGCATGGATTTCAAACCAAGTTCTCTGAATGAAGGAGTGACAGTTTATAGCAGTTGTAGCAGTTTGTAGCAGTTTATTTAATGATGCAAGTTGGACATATAAAAATTCCCACCCCTGCGTTTTTTTTTATACATGCTTTTTTGCCCTTTTAGCCGTGAAATGCATCATGATACGGTCGGTCGTAAAAATGCTAATCTACGAGGTTTTCATTGTCTCGGACCATTCATAGACGCTTGCGGCCATACCAAGCACAGCTCCAAATATGTCTAAATCGTATCACTAAAACTTATTAACAGCACTCCATATGACCGTGAAGTGCACAGCCATGTGGACAGTGCAGCCAGTGCGTTGATGTATTGTCTGGCCGAAATGCTGCTAGGGGCGCCGAAGAGTGCCGACGCGCTCCCATGGAGCTCTGGAACTTTGTTTTTGGTCAGTGTTCTGCGTGCAGCAGACTTTTCTTGGCTGTGACATAAATCCCAAACTTTTTCGACACCTTTAGATATCATTCTTGTCGGTGAGAACCCGCTTTCTCTCATTATTACGACCCTGGACGTACCAGGTCAAGTGTGAAGCCTAACGGCGAGTAGGCAGCAGCAACGCTTCTAGAGTCTCGACGGGGCTCGAGCAATCGATGGCCGCCTCTACCCCTGCGGCTCTAGACGAAGGCTGCGATGACTATGATAGCATGGACTTTCGAGAGGCAGATGCGCATAATCTTTCAACATTGCGAAACACGAATACAACAGACACCAGCCGTCCCAGGCAGGAGGAGCTGAATGGAGACTGGCAGGTAGCGCTGACACTGCATCAGCGAAAGGCACAGGCTCGCGAGCGCAAGTAAAAGACGCCGGACCAGGACGGCATTGCTAGCCAGCCACCAACCTCTAATGGGCGGACCCGGGAATGATTGCGCAAGAAGCCGAAGTATCGCAGACTTCCACCTCTTCCCAGAGACAATTTCAAGGTCATAGTGAGGCCGCACCAGGAACTTCCCGCAAGAAGTCTCACAAGCCCGACGCTCGCCAACGCAGGGATAGCTGCATGTAAAGGCTTTATTACAGGTGAGCAATTTTTGCTTTGCATCAAGCCTGGCTCGAACATCTTCATAGTCTCTACGCCCTATTAAGAGGTTGCTGAGAAAGTCAGTCGTATCGCTAGTTTGATGGTCATTGGACGGCTGCATGCAGTCAATGCCTATGTGGCAACCGGCAAGGGAGCCACCCAAGCCGTGATACATGAACCTCAGCCACACATCCTATTTGAAGAACAAGGAAAATCTCCAAGTGCACACACAAGGCATGGAAGTCCTACATGCACGGATGCTCGATGACACAACTGCGGTAATCACCTTTTACGGTGGACGTGTGCCACGCTGCGTCTATTACCATGACGGTGAACTCCTTTGATACCCCTACAAGAACATTATGCAAGTGTGCGAAATGTGTTGCCACGTTGGCCATAGATCTAATGTATGCCTTCAACATGACACTCCAGTGTGTCTCATTTGTGGCGTGCGAGACCCTGTTCCCAGTCACAAATGCTTGCCCGAATGTGCAACCTGTGGAGAAGCCCTTTTTGGGGAGATCGCACTTGCAAGAAGAGGCTCAAACCTCTGCGCCACACTTGCTACAACACTTCGAACAAGGTAACATCGAACTCACCACACGGGAACGCTAAGACGAAGAAGCATCTCCAATGGTTCAGCTCAGATGCCGAAGAACTGGACATGGATCGGCCCTGTCTGCCTTCTGCCACCAATAGGCCCTACTCCAAGGTTCATTCCCGGACAACATCCCGGAAAAAGTCTCAGTCGATTTCCCGGTCATGGTCCTGGTCAAGGTCCCAGTCGAGGTCTCGGTCGAGTTACGGTGAAGATCCCAGTTGAGGTCCCAGAAGAAATTTTATTGTAAGCCTAAGACACACGCCAGATACCCCTCTTCCCGAAGCCGCAAAGCCTGGGCTCCAGGTCGACTCACGTTGCCTCATCCAAAAGAGGTAAGGCGAGCAAAGGTCGAGTCTCCCTGTGCTCCTATTAATAACAATCCAGAATCCCAATGAATTGCAGCCAAGAACAAACTCTTATCGCGAGAGTCTGGCTGAGATTAAGATGGCATCCCTCCAAGCTCACCACAAACAAACTCTACACGTGGTCTCTTGTCACTTGGCTGGCCACGTTTCGGGCCAAAATGAGATGTCTTCAGGGTCTCCTGAATGTACCCTCCCACAAATTATGCAGCAACTTGAAAGCATGCAAGCTTTTCAGCAGCAGATATATTCCGAATTTCAGAATCTTGAAGCTTATGGCGATGGATGTGTCTCGAAAGTTAAAAGTAATGTGAGGAAACGCACGCATGATATCCCCGGTTCGCCAGTATGCCGGTGGTTGAAACAGACAGACGTCACGAAAATCGCCACTATCCATCATGGCAAATCTACCACGTAATATGCGCACATCTGGCATTGGAACTGCCGCACTTTTGGTAAGAATGCGGGAGCTCTTCACCAGTTCATACTGTCACGGGGGTGAGAGAATTATAGAAATAAATATATTTACAAAACATACAGGGAGAGGCCGAGGCAGCTGCGGCCAACATGGAGGTACAACAGCAGCAACAACACGAGCGCAATCGCATTCATCGTCTTCGTCGTCTACCTAATGCTCTCTGGTTGCCGATGTCAAGTAACATATAACCCCCCGCCGCCGGTAGCGCCGTCTCGGCGCCTAAAGGAGAGTAGCATCATGCGGAGATGTATGGTTTCAGACGGGACACGTGGACGTCAGTGGCAGGTGCGGACGACGATGACCGACGGTCCAACGCAGCGATCTCATATGTGACCTCAGTAAGCCGGCGTAAAACCTTGTAAGGCCCCGAGTAGCAAAATAGGGGCTTCGAAGAGAGGCAAACGTGGCGGCATGGTGTTCAGAGGAGGACCAATGAACTTGGAGAGTAGGAAACTACTCAGTGATGGCTATCGTAGCGGGCCTTTTGAGAGAGCTGCGAGACAAGAAGACGTTCTCATGCAATTTGGCGGGCCACTTGAGCCCGAGCAGTGGCATCCCGGGCTACCTCTGTAACCGTCTGCGTAGTCGATGGGAGAAGAATCTCGAAGGGTAACGCTGGATGGCGGCCGAACAATAAATAGAAGAGAGAGAAGCCAGCGGTGTCGTGGTATGACGAATTGTACACGAATGTTACATAAGGCAAAGTACTATCCTAATCAAGGTGATCTTTGGAAACGCACATGGAGAGCCTTGTTGCCAAGGTTCGATTTAGGCGCTCGGTAAGACCATTTGTTTGCGGGTGGTAGGTCGCAGTGAGCTTGTGACACGTCAAACACGAGCGCAGGATGTCATCTACTACTTTTGAAAGCGACCACAATCGGTCAGCAGCTGTCGAGGAGCGCCATGGTGAAAAATTATGTCATGAAGCAAGAAGTCCGCAATGTCAGTGGCACAGCTTGTCGGTAGCGCTCGTGTGATAGCATATCTAGTGGCGTAGTCAGTGGCCACAGCTATCCACTTGTTTCCAGTGAGAGAAGTAGGAAATGGTCCAACAAGATCAAGACCGACGCGGTAGAAGGGGATGGTGGGTATGTCTATTGGTTGGAGCGGACCAGCTGGTTGCAAGGTGGAATGCTTGGAGCGCTGGCAGGACTCACAGCAGCAACGTATCGGCGCACAGACCGGTAAAAGCCTGGCCAGAAGAATCTACGCCGCACGCGATCGTGCGTGCGCGTGACCCCGAGATGTCAAGCGGTTGGAACGTCGTGAAGCTGTTCAAGAACAGCAAAACGGAGTGTCGCAGGAACTACGAGTAGTAGCTCTGGTCCCTCGGCGCTGGTGTTGCGTCGATAAAGAATGCCATTGCGTAGATCGAACAAGTGTAGCGACGGGTCTACGTGGGGCAAACGTAGACTCTGCATGATCGACTGCAAATGGACATCGCTGAGCTGTTCCTTGCGTATGTCGGTGAAAGCAGACATGGCGAAGACACAAGGTTCAGAATCATGTGCTGAAAGGTCGGGTGGGTCCACGGGGTGACGGGATAGAGGGTCGGCATCCTGGTGCATTAGGCCAGATTTGTATGCCAGGTCAAAGCTGTATTTTGGAGTTTTAAGGCCCAATGGCCAAGTCGACCAGTTAAATCTTTAAGGGACGACGGCCAGCACAAGGCATGGTGATCCGCAATTACCAAAAAGGTGCAGCCAAACAAGTATGGTCGAAATTTTCCGACTGCCCAGACTAGTGCGAGGCACTCATGCTCTGTGATGGAAAACGTGCTCTCGGAAGGAGAAAGCAGGCGACTGGCATAAGCGATGACGCGATCCTGTCCTTGTTGCCGCTGGGCAAGAACAGCACCGATTCCATGTCCGCTGGCATCGGTACAAACTTCAGCATAGGCTGACGGGTCGAAATGGGCCAAGATGGGTGGGGAAGTAAGTAATGTTGTAAGGGTGCTGAAGGCAGTCGCTTGGTCAGTACCCCAATAAAAAGGCAGGTCCTTCTTCAGTAGTTCCGTAAGCGGTCGGGCAATGTCAGCGAAATTCTTCACAAAACGCCGAAAGTAAGAACAGAGGCCGATAAAACTACGTACTACGTAATAAATATATTTACAAAATATACAGGGAGAGTCAGAGACAGCTGTGGCCAAGATGGAGGTACAACAGCAGCAACAACACGAGAGCAATCGCATTCATCATCTACCTGATGCTCTCTCGTTGCCGATGTCGTGCAACAATACAAACAATTCCAGTTAAGCCAAATATTATTTGTCTGCAGGAAACAGATGCAAAGCCAGTCACACCACAGGGCAATTATACCTTATCTAATAAAGACTTCCAAAAATTACGATCCTGGTGGCTAAGGATATCTCATCGAATGTACATTACATCACAGGATGTTAAACTTCTCACCAAATTATTGAGATTTATGACTGTAAGTGGAGCAAGGCCAGTACATTTATTGTAAATAAGTATAGCCTGCCCAAACAAAAGGGCACAGACTTCGAACCCCTGGTTGCTGGAACACTCGTACTTTTGCACAGGCAGGACCACCTCGTTTTTCCGAGGTGATTTCAACGCCCCTCACACAAGCTGGGGATATCGACAAGACTCTTCAAAAGAGAATTTCTTAGAAAAAGCTGTAGAAAATCACGGGCTCCATCTCGTCATACCCACCACAGTACCTATGCGGTTGGGAAACAGTGTAAGTGTCGGCACTTCTCCCAACTTAACATTTATGTTAAACTCATCTGACGCCACCTGGACTAATCTTAAGGAAACCTTAGGCAGCAACCACTACATCATTAGTGTGTCCATAGCCTCTCCGGAGGTTCGTCGTACTATCCGCCAGGTGAAGATAATATACTGGTCTAAATACAAAAAAATCCCTCACCCACAGAACACCCTTGAGGATGCCAAAGCATGGGCAAGTCATTTGCGTGATGCGCATGGTTCCGTTTTGAAATGCATAGCTCTAACAACGGAAGCCTCGGTTGTGGACCGGCATCTCCTTCATATGTGGGAAAGTAGACGCAGCGTTGACGCCTCAATCGTAAACTGCGTCTAAAAATCGCAGAAGTTTCGAAGCGTGCCAACGAATATGCTCGTAAACTTGCAGCGGCTGGGTGCAGTTCTGTGACTCGATGAAGAATACCCTATGCATGGCGAAGACATGGGCTATTTTGCGAAGCTTGCTTGACCCTTGTAGCACTAAATCTACGGTGTCCAGGACAATCCAGAGCTTGGTGGGTGTTTTCGCAGGCACAGAGGAACAGCTCTAGAAAATTCTCCATTCGACATTCGTGGGTGACGCTGGCGGCCTGCCATGCACGCTTGGATAGGAGGGCGCGCCAAATGCAGCACTTAATGAGCTTATCACTAGGGCTGAACTTTTTGCCGCGGCACAATCTGCGAAATCTAACACGGCACCAGGACCTGATCCCGTTACTAAAGCCATGTTACAAAATCTTTACGACTTCCTGGATGAACTAGTCTGCTATTTTAATTAGCACATTTGGGATCCTGGAATCGTTCCACCAGAATGGAAAGAGGCCTCAATCGTACTAATCCCCAAGCATGAGAAAACCCCCACCTTACAGAATCTCCGTCTAATTTCACTCACATCCTCCCTCGGCAAGCTCTTCGAGAAAGTCATTCACACAAGCCTATCACACCATCTCAAGGAATGGGGTTTTTCCTCTACCCACATGTATGGTTTCCGCCACAACCTCTCAACACGAGACATTTTCCTTCGGCTTCGAGATCAAGTAGAATCAAGTATTACTCCGCATTCCCTTGGGCATGGAATACAACTTGGTTGCTCTCGACCTAAATACTGCGTTCAATACCATGGTCCACAACGTTATTTTTCCTCCAACTGTGGGGAAAGAATATAAAGCTATATCCAGCCTTTTCTCACCGATTATACTGCACTAACAGGCTTAGGAGACATTAGATCATGGCTTTTCACACGCCCGATAGAGGAACGCCTCAAGGAGCCATATTATTTCCGTTACTCGTTTATATTGGGACGGCCCCCCTTGCCCGATAGCTCCAGTCTATACCGGACTTGGTCTATGCCCTGTATTCAGATGATATAACTCTTTGGGCGACCCGAGGCTCTCTCGGCCACAAGGAAACTACTCTCCAAGAAGCAGCTCAGAGAGCGCATCTCAAGGCAGAGAGCTGTGGTACGAGTTGCTCCCCAGAAAAATCATAATTCGTTCGGGTGCATGGTAGGGGTTGCCAAAGTAAACCACCCTTCGCACTGAAAGTAGCTGAAAGTAGGTGACCATTCCATACGAGAGGTAGCGCGTACACGTATATTTGGTATCTGGGTACAGGAAAAATGCACGCGGACCACACCCTCAAAACTCTTCTCACTACTGTTATGTTAAACAAATTGCGTGCATGGTACACAGAGTGATGCATCATCGTAAAGGCTTTGGAAGGCAGACATTATTTGTACAATACAAGACTTCGTAATTAACACAATAACTTATGGTCTCCCTTACCAAGAGCTCAGTAAGACTTGAGATCGAACAAGTGGATACCCTCATTCATACCACCTATAAGGCTACCCTCGGCCTACCAATGGGAACATTCAAAGATCGGCTTATTGCCTTGGGGATCTACAATGCGTTTGAGAAGTTTAGGGCCGCGGTCCTCATCTCGCAGTGAAAAACACTTAGCCTCTCACCCACTGGTAGAGAAATCTTACGTGGCTTAGAATATCCTGCATGGCCTCAATACAGTGACAAGAAACTAGTGCCCATTTACGCTTGTATGCAAGCCCAAATCCACATCGCTCCTATACCGGAAAACATGAATTCCTTGTATCACCAGGCGCATCACAAGGCCAGAGCTCGGCAACTCACTAAACAGTTCGGAACAGACCCAGACATGCTTTGTACGGACGCAGACCGCTGCGGTACGCATGGCTTTTCATTGGCCACTGTTGGTTCAGTACAAAGCTCGGGTTTATATCCCTGTGCTTCAGCCAAGACGAACTCGATGAACACGGAGGAAGCCCTCTCAGTAGCACTCGCAATCAAAACCAAATAAGTTATGGAACAACGATTTTATATCCTCACGAACTCTAAAGAATCCTGTCATTATTTCACTAATGCCCATGTACCTGCATGCGTTGCCCGCCTCTTAAGAGCAACACTAGACCGGGAACACTGAATCATATGGTGCCCCGGACATATACAGTAAAAGCTAGTTAATTTGACTCTTCCTAATTTAAAAATTTGGATAACTTGGACACGTCATCTGGTCCCTATAAATATATGCATCACTCTATGAGGCTCAGCGCTCGTTATTTCGGACAGTTTTGACCCCAAATCGAATAATTCGGCGACTTTTGGGCCGCTGGCGAGGCTCGAAAACGAAAAAAGAACCATTTGGAACAAAAGCGAAGCTCGGGTGCAGCACCACCATGGACATTAATTATCAACTTGGCTTGACTTGAGACTGGTTGAATGCCTTTTCTTTGCGTGTGGGTTTGGCGGTGCCATTTTTGATGCTTTGTTCCCGTTGGTGTATGGCATCGTTGAGCAGTTGAACGCCATTTTGTCGAAGAACGATTCCGTACGGCTTCTTTAGCTTGACCGTTACAAGGTGCTTTTGTGCCAAGTTCCCGTGTGACCGCTCTCTCCGCCGATGGCAACGACTGCGAAGCGGCCCAAGTACGAGGCCAAGGACTTAAGCAAGGACACGGGTCTTTGAAGGCCTAAAATCGCAAAAAAATAGACTTTTTGAAGCTAAGATTTTCGGAATCTGCAACTATTTTCACACTTATTTGAGAGCTTTCTAGCTTCTCGCGTCATCATTTCTGATCCAAAATCAATTTATAACACCTCTGTGAGATGAATGTGAGCGTGAAGAGACGCGAAAATCTTACTTTTTTTTTTTTGCGCCGTACCGTTGCCGTTACACACGAGCTATCGTGACTATCTTGGTCTCATTTGGAAGGGTGGTTCATCTTCAATTTTCTGCCACCGCTGCCTCGCCTTGCTCATTGGTTTTTCAGCATTAGCGCCTCATCAAGAAGTACCAGCTCGCGATTCTATTGATTGCTTGAAGCACGTGACAAAACCTAGGCATACGATTGGCCAAATGGCATTTCCGGCGTCTGCTTCACCATCATGACACGCAAAGGTATGAGCCATTTTTTCATGGTGCTGTTGACTGCGTGCTGCAGTAAAGAAGTTCCACGTCACACAAATTTGTGAAGCGGGTGTGGCAATGATTCGTTCGCCGGGAACTTCAGAAAGAGCCCCGCTATGGCTCAGGACATCGAGGATAACCAACTCGCAACAGTCAACGGCGGTCACAGGCCTAACTTATGTACGAGCCCATCGGTTGTCGACAACGTCGCTCAAAGTGGCCGTGTTTTGGACCCTCAACAATTAGAGGACGGCAAGTAAAAAAGCAGAAGTGAAGCTACGACAGCTATCAATCTTTGCAGCGACGGAACGGAAGCCCAGTCTTATCGCTAAACGAGCCAATGCCACGATTCCCCCCGTCTGACAAAATGACCTTGTTAGAGTGTGAACTGCGCGACAGGTCGTCAGAGTGTAGTTCGCCGCGCGTATACAAACAACGAAAAATCAATTCGTTAACTGTAAACGTGCCCGCCACCCACGCAATGAAGGCTACTGGAAACAGGTAGAGTGCTTTGAATGACGTGTCCGCAGCAATAAACATATTGCGCTGCAGTCTCCACTAAAAAATGTGGCAATCTTACGTGAAAAGGAAACTAACACCTCGCTGCACTTACAGCCTCCAAAATGATGAGCGAATGCACCAGTTCAGTGTGCGACATCTACTTGTAACTCAATCTGGACAAGCCGGAAAATATCGCTGTGTCATATGACAGCTCGTGGATGACGCACGCACATTTGTCGCACATCGGCATCAGTACCGTCACCGAATTGATAAGCGGCCTTGTCGGCAGATGAGTACACGCCGACAACTTGCAGCAGGACGACACGCTCATGCAAACAATCAGTCCGATTACATGCCCGGTGCATATTAACTGACTAAAAGTAGGTGTGCCATATTTTTCACTCGAAATGGTGAAATAAAGTTTTAACCATTTTTTTTTTTCTCATTTTCTCAACTGGCGAAATAAAGTTCTTTTTTTTTCTAATTTTCTCAAAACACAGATTTTGACTACTTTCCTTGTTTGCTTCTAAAAAAACGAACCTAGGACAACCAGAGCTATAATTATTTTTGGACAATGTAGTTAAATGTACACAAATACCAGCGCTGAGATCTAATTTTTTATGTGTAGTTTCATTTTTTTGTTTTCATTTAAAATTTCTTTGTTTTTCGTAACATACAGACAACTTCATTGTGCAGTAATTTGAGAAGTACTTGTTAAATTTTCGATCAGCTTGCAGCATTGCACTCCTAAGCTTTCTAGTATCCATAAATGTGTTAATGACTATGTAATTTTATGTACATATATTTTCATCGTTTAAACGAGATATACAATGTAATTACTAATTTTTTTAAAAAATAATTAACCTGCATAAAATATACCTGGATAGTTAAAATAAGCTCAAGAAGCTGAACAAGGCTGTGCAGTTTCACCTCATTTGATGAAGAAACAACCCATGTTATTTTTCAAACCCATGTCCTCCCTTAACCACCAAAGTAGAAATTTGCGTGCCCGGAAAAATGGGCTCACAAGAAGTGATGAAGAAGTTCAATGTTAAAAGAAGTACTCTTAGCACATATTTTAAAAATGAAGAGCAGATTCTACAGCCGTTTGAAGGTGAAAAGTTCAGCGCATCGAGAAAGTGGCTGTGAACAGCAGCTCATCCAGAGTTGGAAGAAGCCCTTTTTCGGTGGGTGGTCAGATCGCGTAATGCAATACTGCCAGAGTGTGGACCCCCGATTATGGTGCAAGGCTGAAAGCTTGCAGCGATGATGCACATCGATTCCTTCCGAGCATCAGAAGGGTGGTGTGCATGGTTCCAGGAAAGGCACGACCTTGTTTTCAAGAGAGTTTGCAGCGAAACAGATGCCGTGAGCGAAGGCACGGTCAACAATTGTAAAAGCGCTCAGCTACTAGAGCACCTTGCCGCCTACGATCCGAACGACATATTTAACGCTGATGAGACGGCACTGTTTTTTAAAGCGTTCCCGGACAAAACTGTGACCATGATAGTGTATAAGCAGCAAGAGAAGCAAGGAACGAGTGACCGTACTTTTAGCTGCCAACATGACGAGGACAGAGCGCTTGCCGCTGCTCGTCATTGGGAAGGCTCAAAAGCCGCACTGTTTTAAGAATATTAATAATCTTCCTCTTTACCGTGCCAACCGAAAAGCAATGATGACGGGTGAAATATTTGCAACCTGGATCCAAAAGTTGGATCGACAGTTCTGTGCCAAAAACAGCAAAGTGTTAATCGTGCTTGACAACTGCACTGCACATAACAATGTCACCGTACTGAACAATATTGAAGTTGCTTTTTTCCCACTGATTACGACATCAGCGCTACAACCCATGGACCGGGGCATAATCCAATACGTGAAAACAAAGTACCGTAGGTTAGTGTTCGAAACGGATGTTCCTGTGCCATGACGTCAGCAAGCAATACAATGAGTCTCCCGAGCCCAGTTAGAATTCTTGCGTATGCGTGGAAGAACATGCCTGCACATGTCATTGCAAACTGTTTCAGGCACTGTGGATTTGTTGTACCCGACTCCAGCGACGACGCAGTAGCCGGTGTCGCCGGACAACGGTGCCGATGACTGTCAGAGTTTCGAAAATGTTATGCCTGATGTAGTGACACTCGACGATGATATCGCCCTTGATAAGGGTGTTGCTACTGCTGGCTCGCTGACTGATGAGCCAATCGTCAAGGAAGTGATGCATGGCGACGAATCCAACGAAGAGCCTGTAGAGGAGCCTCCACACCATGAGCCACACAGGCCCCCTTGTACTGTGAAGGAAGCCGCAGAGGCCCTCACTGTCCTTGATGAATTTCGTTTTGACACTGCAGACAGCATGTGAGCTGCTGAGTACCTTGAAGGGCTCAGAAAACTGTGTCCGTGCGAATTTCCACTTGCAAACAGACGAACATCTGCGATTACTCGGTGAAGTAAAGATATGTTGACAAAAATCTTGAAATTATTGTGCTAATTTCAACGATTGGATAATTTGGACATTCGGTTAATTCAAACATTTTTTCCGGTCTCAAGAAATCCAAATTAACATGCTTTTACTGTAGCAGAAACGGGTAACGAAAGAGCAAACAGTGCAGCTTGAGCTATTACTCACCGAACGACTGTCCCTCGTCCAGATACCAGTCTGCTACTCCAGGCTCCCCACACTCCTCGAGATATCTTAGAACACCAGCGTCGACAACGACAGCCGATACTCCCCGCCACATGCTCAGCTGAGTGTAAAAGAAGCGCATGAGTGGCGCCGTATGCAGACAAATACATATCCGCACCTGCATTCAAAACATGTGATGCACCCAACCGCATACGCTAATTCTTGATCGTGGTGTGGAGGACAGCCAACACTTGCCCACATTACATGGGAATGCGAGTTAAGGCTAGCCATAATTATTATGACTCAGATTTCGTCTAAAAAATCACAATGAAGCAGTGGGAGATCTTGCTTGCCAGAGAGGAAAAGGAGGCCCAAGTGGCACTCTTGAACTAGGTGTGGCGGGCTGCAGAGTCCAGTAGAGCCCTGAACTAGGGGCCCTACCCACCTGCTTCTAACCTTTATTTCATTTTTTTTTTCTCTGTAATAAACATTTTTCCATTCCATTCCATTTGGCGGCAGCGTTCTGTGACGATGCGCGAAAACGTGTAGCTGTAGTGACAAAAATCGGCAAGCACTGCACTTGGTATCGCATTTTCGAGTGCCGACACGCGGAACTGCTAGCCACTGTTCCGAGCAACCCTTGGGAGTAGAGAGGGGAGTCTGCTGCCGATGCGTAAAATGCCCGTCCACGGTTCCAAGGAGCTTGCGAGTGATGTGGTTCGTTGCTTGCAAAGAAGCACGTTGCCACAAGTGAGCTAGCGCGTCGTTCTTGCCCGCAAAGTTCGTCTTGTAGTCAGCGGAGTTAGACTTAAAGACGACTCCTATGACGCGCAGCGCTCGTAGGCCGCGCGCCCGCTCGTAGTTTGATCAAGCATCTGCTTACAGCTCCTAACTGAGATGTAATCATATTCTAAGTGATCGTCGAACCGTGAACACGTCACGAAGTAAGAATTTTCAACAGCCTTGTCCTCTCGACGCACAAGCAGTAGACGACGATCTCCCGGAGCGAGCATCGGACCAATGGCGAGGAGAGCTGGAGCAACATGGCAGCTACAGCCAATCAGGGCCTCGAAACGGCCTTCAAACATTTGCTTTTTGTGCACTTGTTTTTAAAGGGAGGAGCCACTGAGGCGGGAAATTCGAACACAGAGAAATGCTATTTCCAATAAGCCCAAGAAGCCAGCTCCCGGCTGTGTCATCGCAAGGCTATAATTTTTTGAAAATCACTGTTTTCTCGTGATTTCCAGAAATATTCTCGCTACCTACGAGGGTAAAATGAATTTTCTGAAGCACTTCTGAACGGTTTACAGCGTAGATATTTTGAAATCGGACAGAAAAAGTGTTCCAGAAACTGAAAACTTGATTTTTAAAAAATTGATTTTTCTCGCCAGTTTTCGCGATACAAGAGCCGTGACCCCCCAAAAAAAATTTCCAACTGAACAACCACAAGGCAGTAAATAGATCACCTTTGCCTCGCCTTCACTGCATAGCATGTCAGCGCGAGGTTCCAGTGGGGACTTTTCGACAGCGAATAATGCATGTCATGCAATTCCCTGTCGCTTGTGTCAGTAACACTGCTCTATGAATAGATCTTTCGGAACGTGCTTTAGCATGTTGCGGACCGCTCCCACACCAGAATCGAAAGACCAAGTCTTTCAGCTGCATTACGGGCACTATGGGCTACCCAAAACTGTTGTTCGAGTCCGGAGCTGGTAATAAAACCCTCTCAATATAAAAATGTTGTAGTAGTGTTTCATGGAACAATATTTTCCCCCTTGAACCATGAAAGGGCAGGTTATATCACAGTCCTTAAATACGTTCACTGGTCAGGAAGCTGCGCCATGACTCCATGAAAGAGCTTTGTGCACTGCAAGTGGAAGTCGCGGGGCGCCGCTGCGTCCTTGCCGGAAGTGTCAGGCAGACAGCGGCCGCATAACGTGGCATTTCACCGCACATTTTTCATCGTATGTTTGGTGTTGTGCACATTGTGCCTGAAGGTCAAAAAGGCCACCGCATACATGCAGTGTGTATGGGTGTCTGTCTGGTTGCAACAGAAATGACGACAAGGTGTCTATGTTCTGGCTGCCTAGAAAGCGAACGGCAAGAAAAGTGGAAGCGTGATATACCACGAAAAGAAACAGGTGGTTTGGCATTCAATCCCAGGCAAGTGCATGTGTGTGAAAAGCACTTCGATTAAACTGAGATTTCTTGCGTGAACCAGTGGCCAATAGGAGGTGTTCTTAAGAAGACGCCGCACAACATTCCGAAACTTTTTCCGGAAGCGATGCCGAGGATTTTCCACAGACTCCCGATGTATTTGTCTAGTGCAAAAAAGGTGCAAAGCTCGGCTGCCTACCAAGCGTCACCTAGAACCGTCAGCTGAGCTGGAGACTGCTGAGACTGCATCAACACTGTGTATGAGCACCATTTTGCATCGCAGGTTTATGCTGCCGGTGTGGGACACAGTCAGTCAATTTTCACGTTTGAGGAGGCATGCAAGGTTTTTGCTATAACAGTAAAAACAACAAAGAAGGACAAGGAAAACACAGCATGATGCCAGCAACACACCGAACAGATTACAGCTGTCTCGCATGCAGAATTTGAAAACGTTGACTACGGCAGAAGAGCAGATTACTCATCAGGCTTTGGCCGATGCATGTGCCCATGTAAATTATGGCCGAATTTCTGCCAAAACGCAGCATTTGCTACCACAAAAGCCCGATCATTCCTAGCTCTATGCAGCACATCACCAACTAAGCTGCACATGTCACTGCATGCCTACGAGCTTGTTGCAACTGAACACACGCACTTTCATGAAAGTGTTCGTGATGCCCACTATATTCCTAACTGCACATGGCCATGGGCGATGCAAAGCTGCCTTAAGGTACACTAAAGTCAAATAACTTACGTCAGAGTGAAAGTTCAATTTATGACATCTAAAACATCAATATTATCAACAACAGTGCCCTACTTCCCGAGAAATTAAAGTAAATGCACAAGAACCCATGCGCCGCAGTAGGATATTTTCAAAATGATCCAGATGACATCAGACTGGCCGACGGGCCGCCTACAATTAACCACTAGTAATCAATCTAGCTGCACTAAATAAAGAACCTTCCGTTCAAGAGACGCAATAAAATGCTGCTTGTTCGTTTCTGTTAGATTCACACATTGTAATGTTTTGTACTCTGTTGCTTCTGTTATATTTTGTGTTTTCTTTTCTCACCCCTCTTACTCAATGTCCCTACAGGAACCTGTAAGGTAATGTGAATAAATAAATAAATGAAAAAAAGAACCACCGGACGTTACTATGGAGAATGGCGCCAGTGGTTCAAAAGTTCAATTTTCGCGTGGTTACACGAGACAGGTGGTGCCATCTAGCGGAGCGCAGTTGAACCAAAAAATATCAGCAATCTCGAAGCCAATGGCGGGAAATTGATCAATGGTCGTGTGGCTCCCGCTGCTTTCGGTCTGCTGCTACTAGCGCAGTAAAGCCAAGCAACGTTGTGCACGGCAACAGTGACGTGAGTCGATCCGGACGGTCCGCTTCTTGAGGCAAGTAATTTCAAGTGCGCTAACCCAATGCGGACCACTAAAACGTGATTTTATTTCAAAATAGGCCCTTCCTTGGCACAAAAGTAAAACTACGAGGTTTCTGGACCGCTGATTCAACAATCAACGGCGGCTTAATGGTTGCCTTTAGTGTCCCTTAAGTGCATCAAAGCAGCGTGACTGAGTGGCACACTTTGCAGTCTCGTACTAAGAGGCAACATGAACGGTAGCGTGGCGCGTTTGTGACATACACATGCTACTGGCAGCACTAGGCCATATGCACTATTGAGCAGTTAGCTGAAGATGCTTATAAGAAAGTTGTTGGCGATTAAGCTGCCCTGGCGCATTCACCATCTGCTGTTATCACGCGTCCATGCATTTCCGGTGCTTATCCATAAAGACATTGCCGCACTGTGCCATTACAATAGCCTCTTCATCATTTCTTTTTTATATGCAGCACTGCATCACACTCTAGAATTGCAGCAAAGCTGCCTTTTGGGCTCTGCTACAGCAGCGGTGGCAGCTTTATTTATTGCTGCTTTGGAACAACAATTCTGCATAACCAGATGAGGATTTTCTGCAGGCTAAACTTTAGAAGTTCTTATCCACTAGTGGGAATGCTGGACTCGAAGAGAGCAGGCCCTTGTTTGTCACATTAGTACGGCATCCAATGAAATTGGAGGAGAGGCTGAGAAAATACAGCCTTTTCCTTTCATGTCTTAAGTGTTGTCAGCACCACATTAGTTGCCCCAAATCATGTAAATCAATACAGCACATCCTCTGCATTGCCTCATTCTGGATAAGACAACTAGAAAGCACCACCCTAGCACTTCACCAACCTAGTCAAAAGAAACAGTCTTACGTTGCTATCTCATAAGAATTTGCTTAGGGACCCTCAGCAACTTTGTTCTTCAATTTCACTTTGCGAAAAATGTTTGAGAAATATTCTGAAATCATGTGTTTCGATTTGCACTAAAGCTTTAATAACAGCACATCCTCTGCATTGCCTCATTCTGGATAAGACAACTAGAAAGCCCCACCCTTCCAGCACTTCACCAACCTAGTCAAAAGAAACAGTCTTGCGTTGCTATCTCATAAGAATTTGCTTAGGGGCCCTCTGCAACTGTTTTTTTAATTTCACTTTGCAGAAAATGTTTGAGAAATATTCTGAAATCGTGTGATTCGATTTGCACTAAAGCTTTAATATTCGAATTCATTTTGTATCTAAAATTTTGCTATTCACACAGCTCTAGAATCGAATTAATTTGAATCTTGTGGGCTTGGATCCCACCCACCAAAAAAGGTGATTTTTTTGTCCACTTCAATTTTTTTCAATAGGAGAATCATTACAATACAGTTGAAAAACCAAAAACAAATCACCTATGCTTTCCTTGGCTTAGCTTTGCATTAGTTGTTTGTAACATAAGTGGGAAAGGGAAGAGAAGAGGATTCCTACTAGCCCATCAACAGATTACGATGGCATCCCAATTACATTAAATTAAGTGCATGACCTAAACAAACATTGACAGAGACACCAAGCAAAATGATGATGAATGATGAAGCCCCCGATGTGGCCAGACTAAGCAGGAAGAGCATGATTACAGAGTGCCACAATTATCTCTACCCAGAGTTTATTATGGCGACATGCTCTATGACAAGACGACCCAATGCATGTTGCTTACTATTGCATGAAGTAAGTTACACTATTTTTTTAGTGTTTAATTTCCTAGTTAGGCATGTTTAACTAAATTTTGAAGCAAGAAAGACAAAATAAAGTTATATAAGGAAAAACTGTTGATCAGTTTGCAAAATATCTCATTAGACTGTTTTAACTATATATCTGTAAACTATTAGTTTTACATATGCGTGCGAAAGGCAAAAAAAAACTACCACATGACATGCCTAAGTATGCCGTCGCCGCTTGTAAAACTTGCGTCATCACACAGCCATCACCATTGTCGCCGTCCTGTTGAGGCAACACTCCCGGCCAATTTCTGTGTCTTTTTGCACAAGAAACCTTAGGAAGCACTGCAATCATAGCATGAGTAGGCGCGCAAGCAAACTTGTCACATGTCCCCTCCCCCCCTTCAGGCATCTTTAGTAAGCTGAAAAAAACTAGTAAATAATACACTAAAACCTTGTTATAATAAAGTTGTACCTCACATGCAAATAAGTTTTGCTATAATCGAAAATTCGTTATAAAGGTATATTCCCAATGCTGGACATCTATTGCAAGACTGTTCATTTACTTCGGTTTGGTTTGGTTTTTATGGTGCATAAGCAACTTGGGCCATCGTGCACCAAACGTGTGGTATAGTTCTCTTAAAATGCTGGGATACCTCGCCGAGACCTTGTCTGGGCAAGGGCCTCGTGGGTACCAACAGGTATAAACTACCTTGATCTTTTACTCAAAAGTGAAAAGCCCAACGAGGTGTTCCCGTGTAGTTAGACAGCACAGGGCATGAATTAATAGTTTTTCTAAAAAACCTGCTTCTTTTAGGAAGCTAAAAACGTACGAGTTATCAACAAGCGCGTCTTCACTTAAAAGCAAAGCAGGATGAAATGGTACATGCTCACTGTAAAATATGGTAAAATGATGTTTTTTTCTCACTTCTTTTAGTTTAGTGCATGACAGTAAAATATGATTTACTGAGAGCTCGCCTCCACATTTCAGACACAGAGGTTTGTCTTCACTGGTAGTAAGTAACTGTGTGTGAGGTGTGTGTGTCCAATGCGCAAACGACATAAACTACTTCTATGAACCCTTCTTGGTGTGAGCAAGAATTCCATTTTTCTAAGGTAGGTTTTACCATGTGGAGCTTATTCTTTGATTCTGACTCTCACCTAGCCTGCCATGCATTTCTGAGTTTGTGATGTACTGATTTTAGGATGTCTTTGTAGAGAACGCTGACGTTCATTTCTTTACGTCATGCTTTTGCTGCACATTCATCTGCCTTCTCGTTTCTACAGATTCCAACATGGCTCGGCACCCAGCAAAGCTTTATGTTGCTCCCCTGTTCTATAACCGTTATTATGCTGTGTAGGATGTCGCCTATTATTGGTACACGCGCGTTTCTCAGATGAAGGGCAGTTGGTTCACTTAATGAGTCTGTATATATTATACTATTCTCGGTGGCTCGATTTGTTATTTTTTCTACAACTACTGAGATTGCATAGCATTTTGCGGCAAAGACGGATGCACATTGCGGTAGCCTAACTGTATGTTCCCAATGATTGTGTATTACCGCACTTCCAAACCGTCGGTGTAAAATGCTGTGTCTCTCTGATATTTTCCTGAAGGTCTAGGAATCCCTGTATTATATGCTCCCGGGGCGTCTGCTTTTTTTTTAAACTGAGTCAGCGTTAGGTCGCACACAGAGGATAAGGTAGTATAGTACCAAGGCGGGAGTGCATTAGGTCTCTGAGAAATCTTTAGCAATGTGTCCCTTATATTTAAATCTTGACACTTCTTTTCAAATTGAAGAAGGAGCGCCCTATTGCTTTGGGTTTGTTAGTAAATGGTGTTCTGGATGGGCATTGAGTTACTATAGGGTGACAAAGGTGGTTGGACATTGACCGAATCTTCAGAACATATGAGCATGTGAGCATGATTATTCTGTCTACCAGTGGTGGCTCATTTGCTTCAACATACAGACTTTTTATAGGTGACGTCCTATATGCACCTAGAGGCGCAGACCTCGATGGTGTATCGGATCCAGCTGTACCAGATACGTTTGTCTCGCTGATCCATACACTATACTACAGTCGAGCCCGACTATATCGACCCTGTTTATATCAAATTATGTCGTATATCGAACAATTCCTAAACAAGGTAAATTTACATTGAGAATATATAGCAAAAGTTACTGTTTTATTGAACGAAAATAGCAACAACTGATATATCGAACTCCATGTGCCTCAAAAGTGCCCCAGCAAGTTGGCTTTCCCTCGCGGTGGTGGGGAAAACTGCCAATGCCACCATAGAAAAAGCTGGTTAGACCCGGTTGTGCATGGGCGAACACCACCCTGCAAGAAATAATCCTGGCCCGCTCGCAGGGCTTACAGCCAGTCAGAGGCCATCATGCTTTCTTCGAGGCGCGGAGGCGGTAGAAGTGAGCGCCATTTTTTCTTTTTTTACACTTGAGTGCCTGCAGCTACCTGTTTTCTTCGAGCCCTCATCCAATGTGGTCTGTGCTGGTGGTGTTTCCTGCTGCTCTGTGAACTGTGTTGGCGCACTGTCGTCATGGCTTGCGCAAAGAAGGAGAATAAGCCGTTAGCCACGAAACTAGAAATCATAAATTGGGTCAAGCGCGGTGAAAAGAAGTCTGACGTCGCCCCCGTGAACAAAATTCCTAGGAGCACCTTGAGTACTATCCTGAAGAACAAGGCAGACATCAGAGCCAAGTCGGACAAAAGGCCAGGTGCCCGTGGCGCCCGACGTGTGCGCACTGCTGTGTACGATGTTGAAACGGCCGTTTACAAGTATTCCCGGGTGCTGTCGACGGATCGACGTTCGACGAGTTCATCAGTGCGGACGATGATGTCGCCATCACGGGTCAGCTGCAAGATGAGGACTACATTGCAGACGTCGTGCTGACCACAAGCCAAAGTGGCAGCAATAAGGAAATTGACGATGGCTGATTGCCTACATCCTCCAAGGTGATTAGTGAACTTGCGTTGGTCGGGCGCAATTGCGTGAATGTGGAAGGTTGTGGCCTCAGCTACTTCGACTCGTTGGACAACGTGGATGCGTGCGTGCTGTCGCCGGCAGCGAAGTCGTTGACCCAGAAGAAAATCCGGGACTATTTTGTACCACAGTAGGTGTCGCAAGTAATCCGCCATATTAATAAACTACTTTTCTTATAATTTATTATGTGCCTTTGTGTCAAATCCTATACCGGGCCTATATCGAACTATCCCATATATTGAACTAATACCGTAATTACTCGAATCTAACGTGCACCTTTTTTCCAGTTAAGCGAGTTTATAAACGCATGCGCGTAAGAGTCGAGTACGAAAAAAAATGAATACAATCATTCTATTGCCATCGGCATTTCCATAATAGCCGCCCCTACGTGCATCGACCATTTCTGCCTATGTGTTTCTCATGAGCGGCACTTCACGTGCTGAGGAGTTCGTCATCTTGTAGTGCATTAGCATCGACGGCATGGAAGGGCCGACTTTAAAAACTCGACGAGTGCACCACGATGCTGCTTTTAAAAGAAAAGTCAACGCATGTGCCGAAACGGACTTTGAAATCGGGCCGCATCGCGGTCGTTCGGAGTTCCCGAAACGTGCGTGCCGGACTGGCAGAAACAAAAGCAAAAGATTGTCGACAGCAAAGATTCACGCAAAGGCTTCAGCGGACCACAGCAGGGTTGGTTTCCGCAGGTTGAAGAGCTGCTCGGCGAGTATGTGATCGAGCAGTGAGCGGCACAGCGGCCCGTGACGACAGAACTGCTCCAAGTGCAGGCTATGCAGTTAGCCTTAGAAAACGGGCTAATGCGGAGCCAGTTTAAAGCGAGCAGGTGCTGGCTAACTAACTTTATGAAGACGAAAGGCTTTTCCCTCCGAAGGCGAACGGGCATATGCGAAAAGTTGCCAGAGGAATACAAAGATAAGCTTCACGTTTTTCAGAGGTTCGTCCTAAACTTGCGGCACAACAACGGCTACCTGCTTGGGCAAATCGGGAATGCCGATCAGACGCCTCTTTACTTCGACATGCCTGTCCCCCCAACCGTCGAGAAGAAGGGGGCGAAGCAAGTTCGCGTGCTGACATCGGGCCACAGTAAAATTAGAGTGACGACAATGCTCCGCTGCACGTCAGATAGGCACAAGCTTCCCCCATACCTCATATTTAAACGGAAGGCGCTCCCGAAAGGAGTCGTTTTCCCGAGTGGTGTGATCGTGGGACTCAACGAGAAAAATAGGTGCGCGTTGCAATCCATGTCTTACATTTTTTTTTTTTCATCGTGGAAACCGGGTGCGCGTTACAATCGAGGGCGCGGTAGAATCGAGTAAATACGGTAAACATTTTTTGGCGAGTTCGATATAACCGGGTTCGACTGTACCATAATCTAGGCAGGATCTCACAACTAAACGGAAAATTTGTTATAGGCCTGTCCTATCTGAAGCCCAGCATTTGCGTGACAGGACTTTCAGTATGTTGAGAGATTGGGATGCTTTTCTCTTTCACCATTTTATGTGTGGAAGGAATGTAAGCTTCTTATCAAATACTATATCCAAGAACTTGTGTTTTTTCTTTACTGGTAATTCGGTTTGATTTAGGTGTAAGGTAGGGTCCGTCTGTATGCCTCGTTTGAGAGAAAAGAGAATGGCCACAGTTTTTTGTGTGCAAAAGTGGAAACCATTTCTGTCTGCCCATGTTAATTTGTTAATCGCTAACTGCACTTGTCTTTCGCATGCTGATATGTTGCAGGATTTGCTAGCTATTTGGCGGTGTCGACATAGAGTGGGTACACGATTGAGTTTAGTATTATTTTGCTGATCGAGTTCATTTTTATGACAAATAGAGTTGTGCTTAGAATGCATCTTTGTGGCACTCCATTTTCCTAAGTGAAATTTTTCAATAGTGTTGAACCTAGGCGCACCTGGAATGAACAGTTAGATAGGAAGTCTTTAAGGCAGTTCAACATCCTTCCGCGGACCCCTAGCTCAGCCAGGTCCTGGAGGTTTCCGAACCTCCAGGTGGTGTCGTATGCAAGTCAAAAAGACGGCCAGACAATTTTGTTTGCATACGAACACCTCACGGACGGTATGTTCGAGTCGTAGTGGTGGTCGGTTGTGCAGCATGATTTCTTAAAACCCCACTGATGAATATCGAGTAGTTTGCATGATTCAAACACGAAGGACAGCCTAACATTAATAACACTTTTGAAGGACTTTGCAAGACAGCTGGTGAGAGCTATCGATCTGTGGCTACTAGCATCAGTTGGTGGCTTTCCCCGTTTCAAAAAAGTGGTGATAATGGCCTTCTTCCAGGCTTCAGGCAATTTCCCGGATATCCACACTTGGTTAAAGAATGTTAGAAGTGTTTTTACGACAGGTTCGGAGAGATGTCATTTACTTAGTTATAACCAATATTTCATTATATTCGGCATTTTTACATCGAGGTATGAGTGTAGATATAATGTTATTAACTCTGTAATCAGACTTTTACAAACTGACCTACCGCTTTCTTTCTCACTGAAATTTTTTTGCCCAGCTTCACTGTCTCAAAAGTTAGATAATTATGCTTAAAAGTTTTTAGATGGTCTAGTTGGTTCATGAACATTGTGGCAAAAACAGCACTGACAACAAAACGAAGAACATACAAAATGCAGCGGTGACTATTGGCAAAAACAGTGGAGACAATGAAACAAAAAGCATACAAGAACATAAAAAGGAGTTGAACATACAAGACACACAAGGGAGGGACGTAGAACATACAGAATACAGTGTCAGCACTGTGTCCTGTATGTTCTTCGTCCCATTGTCTGCACTGTTTTTGCCACAATAAAAATGTCCAATAAGAAAATTAGGAGTAAAACAAAAAAAGGGTGGCTTACTCCAAGCAATAGCCATCAACATGCGTTTGGTCACATTGTCATAGATTGTGTCAGCTTATAGTTAAACAATGGATAGAGATAGCTGGGACACCCTGTATAAGAGAAAGTGGAACAAAGCTAACATAACTAAAAACAATACTGTCAGGAAAAAGTTATCAATGTGAATGGTTCTTCAGCTCCTAATCCTTCCTTTAGAGGGTCACACTTCCTCTATAGCCTCATGCTAGTTTTAGGTGGATGCCAACTCTCATTCTTACTGAGAGTACCACAACCACTTGCCCTTCCACCTAACCAAACTCAAATGACACTACTATAACTGACCTTTCGTGACTTTGGCCAGTTCTCATAGGTGCAGGCATGGCAAGTCCACTTGCAGCATAGGTCAGTACTGCTGTCGGAATCTTCACTAGAAGTCGTGGCCTGCTGCGGCTGGCCCGATGGCAGGCTGACTGGTGCAGCGCCTGGCAGGCTCCGTGGTTGCAGACACTGAGTGCACTTGCTTGATCGGGGCCAGTTGAGATACGTGCACTGACTGCATGACCATTTTTGGTACGAGTCGTCCGGATCGGCGGATACCAGGGGTGACATCTGAAATGTCAATCAGGGTAACTATCATAAATAACTTACAAATGCTTGGCACTCAACTATAAAGGCAGTGACCCCTGCTAGCAAAGGATAAAACTTGGCTGGTCGGTATAGTTTTATCGTTTTTAAACTACCGTGAGAATATAGTAACATGAAGAATAAAAAATAAATGGTAGTCAACAGATTAGGCACAATTCGAATACATGTACAAAAATAGCGGCACTTCACCAGTTTATTCTCGCTCCTTTGAGCCTACAGATTAGGCACAATTCGTATACATGTACAAAAATAGCAGCACTTCACCAGTTTATTCTCACTCCTTTGAGTCTATCTTTGTTCAAGATGTTCTCCCGCGCAAACACAAGAAAACAAGGTTCTGCTAGCGGAGGCAATGTAGTGCGTTTGGGTGTGTGTTGGATTTGTCAGCCTCAGAAGGATATACAAAAACTCCCACAATGCAGGAAAAGTAAGCTTCATGTCTCGTAGTGTCAATGGCTACTGAGAATAGAAAGCATGCCTTAATTTTGTGCAGCATATTAGTTGCAACCGTTGCTTCACTGCTCCTATAATGAAAGAAACTCTGAAGTATGTACGGCCGCAGTTATGAGATACCATGCAACAAAAATCATGCAGCATCAAACAGCATCACTAGTTGATACCACCAGCATACAAAACCGCCGGTGCTCATGCACGGTGGCACCACCGTGCAGCTTATACCACTGTTACTATACTTTCTTCAGGACTGGCCCATGAAGACGTTTAGATCGGAATGTCTGGAACCACAACGTCTGTCTCTTCAACAAAAGGCACAGCCTCTCAAAAACACCCCCACATGACCATAGTTTCCCCAATGACTATTTGGCAAAGCTTGTTTTGTCGTTATGTAGTACCACACAGTACTGATGTCCCACATAACCATACCGCTAGTGGAACACAAAACTGGTAGCTTGCATCAGAAGCATAGCCAGAATTTTTTTTAAAGGGGGGGAGGGTCTACCACCCTTTATGCATGTTCACGTGTGTATGTTTGTATATGCATATATATATATATATAAATGCATCACTGGCCAGTGGCATTTGAAAAGGGGATACCTTTGGAGGTGCCCCCTGCACTATTTGTTGTGTATGTGTGTCATCCTGAGAGTCGTTGCGGTCTATTAATTCAAGCTGACGCTATGCTGTGAGTGATGCAAACACGTCATTACTATCTACTAAGTTTTTGCTTTTCACCGCTCTCTAGAACTAGAAATATATCACTTGCGAACTATTGAACGCAACTTTAAAGAGAAACTGATTTATATGCCTATTTTCCTTTTTTTCTTAGCCTGTTTCTTTTCCCCAAATTGTGTTTACATCTCCTCCTCTATTATGCCACGCTATTTAAAGGTAACGTGTCAAACGAACAAACAAAATGAGAAAGCGTTAGAAAATTAAAAAAAAAAACTAGATGCTACAAGATAATGTGAAGTGGTCTGACATACCTTGTAAATGTCGCGTTCTTCGCTGGACGCTTCCTCTTCTATTAGAGTGGGCCGAGGATTCTGGCAGATGACACAACGCTGCGCCTTAGGCCAGTTCTCGTACGTACAGTGCGGGCAACTCCACTTGCAGCACTGACGACTCATGACTCTGCGAGGATTAGCACTTCACAAACCAAATAACTAAACCGCACCTAGCGGCTGCAGTCTTCGCTAGGTTCCGGGCACCAGCCAGAAAAAGTGAACATGCAACTAAGCGTGATCGAAAATCTTTACTCAACTAGTTCTTTCGACTCGGCGCCCGAAACTGCAGTGCAATCACGGTGAAAATAAAAGTTGTTCAAGGTTGAAATGGAAACATTTCAACGGGTACGAACTAATTGCAATGGAGAACAATTTGAGTCGGGAGCAGACGTCATGAGACCCCACGAAAGCGCACTAAACACATGTATCAAAGGTGAATTTTATCGGTTCGGCCGAGTTCGAAAACCCCGCACCAAAATATTTTGAAAGGTATTGCCAGTATTACTATCAAACACCACCTGATACTACTAACAGCAACATTACCAAAAGAAATCCGCGGGAACGAGAACACAGAAATTTCGAAGGAAAACCACAGTAGCGCTCACGCTCAGCTACCAACAAACTAACTCTTATAATCGTAAATTATTAATATTAGACGCTATACTCACCACACTTCAAGCACTTCACTTCGGTAAAAGCCGATGCTGCAGAGCGTTGTTTTCATCCGTCACAGAAAAATGATTAGGCCTACTATGTTATCTTCTTCACCTTCGGCGCTAACGAATATCGCGCCGATCAGCATACGATCTCTATAATTAGTAGATCACTCCCGTCGCCTTGATGGTAGCAGCGCTACCAACGGCGCGAGTAACTTTTAATGGCAACGTATCGAGACATTATAGTTCAACACAACGTCTGTTCAGCGGCTACGAAACTTTTTAAGTTTAATTTCAGCAGAGAAACAGCACCCATACCCATGACTGGAGACTGGACGAAAGCGCCGAAGCGGTCGACGCGAGTAACCACAACAGATGGCGTCACGTCACTGCTGCTGACCTTGTTTCGAAGTTTCAAACAGCCCAGAACGTCTTGTTCGCGCTACTTTCGGTGACTGTTCGCTTATTTCGCGCAAAAAAGGAAAAAAGTGGCAATGATCCGAGCTGTATGTTCGCGAGCAATCTTTGAGTTCGCGCCTGCGAATACTTCTTTGACCTCTTCCCAGAGAGCAGCATCTGCATCCGGGATTTCGTTGTTTCGGCGTTTGCTACAGCAGAGCAGGTACTGTGCATTCCACCAGCGCTACGTTTGTAATCAGGTAAAAAGACTATGTAATTGTTGCTCAATCAGGGCTTGATAGGTTTTCAACATATTCATGTGGCGATCTGTAATAGTGGCGTATTGATGAAAGATTTGTCTGACATAAATTGCTTTGGGTTGGTGATGCCTATGGCCCATGCCGGCGCACGCCGGCTCTAATAAATTATGACAGGCTATACTGCGTCGGCGTAGATAACATTATAAGAGCCGCAAGTCTTAGTCCCGTTTTTTTTTCCTTATTTTAAAAAGCGTGGTACCTATCGCGCATCCGCCAATTCGGCTTCGTGTTTGGGAAGCCAAGCCTAAGCCCACTGATAGGCAGGGACGATTGCTTTTGCTACAGCTTTTGCTATGCACAAGTGGTACCATGGTAGACCGTCAACCACAAGTTACTTTCCTGTCTTAAAAACAGAGTTTCATGAAAGTCTATGCAGAAAAACGTTCGGGCACTTGTGCTTGGTGTTCCTTGTAATCGCTTAGAGTAAGTGTTCAGGGAAGTTTGAAGCGCGTTGCGGACCGAGGCAAGTAACTAAGCGCATTGTAAACATTATGTCAGCATTGTATTAGTCATTATTATTTTTATATTGTATTGGCTTGTTAGGAAGTGGCTAGCGTGAAAAGAGACGACCAATTTTGGAACGTGATTTTCTTGTCTCGGAAGTTGTAGCGCCCTGCAATGAGAGGTCAAAGATCACCGATATAAAAGCTCCTGCCTGTCGTTATCTTGTTCCCCCCCCCTCTTTTTTTTCCTTTCCTTTTTTCATAGTGTGTGTCTCGAGAAGAGCACCGGAACTTCTAAGATGGAGTCAAACCAAGTAGTTCCTGATGTGATCGACACGGTCCCGCAGAACAACGTTGAGGTGACAAGCCTTCTGCGAATTCTGTCAGTTTAATGCAATTCAGGCTTGTTTTGTGTTGTTTTTTACTCGAAAGAAATCGACCTTCCTCCTATCGTCAATGCTCGTTTGCGTTTTGTGTTCCTTTGCAGGTGACTTACAATGGACAGAAGGTTAACATGGGGAATGTTTTGACGCCGACGCAAGTCCAGTGTCCTCCGAAAGTCTCGTACCCAACAGAAGACGGCGCTCTTTACACCCTCTGCATGACTGGTAGGTTGTGTTACATTAGAGTCGCTGCTAAGCTAAGGTGGTTACTGTGCTAATGCAGACCCCGACGCACCGAGTAGGCAAAGTCCAAAGTACCGAGAGTGGCATCATTGGCTTGTGGTGAACATTCCCGGCTGCAATGTCTCCGAGGGAGAGACACTGTCGGAGTATGTCGGTTCTGGTCCACCAAAAGGAACAGGTGAGCTTGCGCCTCGCCCTCATTGTGGGTTTGCAAGGTGACAATCCAATGCAGCAGGCAAAAATGCGTGGGGGGTTGAACGTCATTCCCACGAATGGTGGGTAACAGTTGTCTACAAACACAGGTCTGCACCGATATGTGTTCCTGGTTTACAAGCAGCCTGGAAAGCTCAGTTGTGATGAAAAGCGCCTCACGAACCGCTCTGGTGACCACCGAGGTTGCTTCAAAGTTCGCGAATTTGCCAAGAAGTATCAGCTGGGCGAGCCGGTAGCTGCCAACTTCTACCAGGCAGAATGGGATGACTATGTGCCTAAGCTGTATGAGCAGCTCAGTGGCAACTGAGTTCAAAGCACTCTCCCTGTTTTTTGTTCCCATTCTGTTGCTGAGCCTTCATGTTCGGGCCTAATATGCCACTGGTCTTTAGCATGTTCTCAATAAAACAGCTTTGCTGGTCTGTAACTCCTTTTTTTTCCTTGATTACTTGCATGTCACACTCCCCCTTTTCCCTCACAGTTCCACCCTCATTAGTACCAGTGATATCTTGTGTGTCTTGTTGGCGACTTACTTCACATCCAGTATTCACAACTACACTGTGTTGTGTTATCTAGTTGATAAAATATGAGGCATGCCAAAACTGTTGCACATTATACTGCTGGGATGCTACTAAGAACTACTGTGAAGAGTTCGACTGATGATGTTGCATACAACAAACTTCTACAATGGTGAATGAATGGGCTAAAGAGCAAATGTATCATTGTTGCATTCAACAAACTTCTACAATGGAAAGTAAAAGGGCTAAAGAGCAAATGTATCTCCTTGTGGGTACTTGTGAAGACAGTACAAAGGTACAAGCAGTGTTTGCTCACCGCTAAGGCAAAAGCAGGCCGTTTTTCACATACATGCAGCTATTGTCAACCTTGAGCATGTTATGCAAATTTTGCTTTGTTATGTATTAAAAAAAAAGGTTGGTGCATGTTAGTTTAACTGCAGACCAGCATTCCAGCTGGATGGCAGCTTGATTTTATGCCTAGTGATTTGTCGTTTCACTTGTTGCTTTGGGCCAACATATTCTGTTTTCTGCCATTATCTAATAAAACGTTCTTGTGCTGGGCTTAGTTCTTTTTTACTCTGATCGCATGTTCACATCAGTTTAAAACTCGCTGTTCAAGCAAGTCAAAGCAGTAACAAGATGGGTGTACAGGTGAAAACCCTGGAATTTTTTTAATTCCTTGAAAACCCCTGAAATTTATTGAATTTCATCTTATGGAGACTATGTGACCTGTTGTCAAGCAGCAGGGTCCTCTGTATAAACCTGGAATTGCCTTTGAATTTTTGAAGAATGTGGTTGGAGTCGTGGAAACTAAGTGATGGCAGTTTGTATGACCTTCATGAAATTGATGATGATGATGATCCTCACATTTCTGGCACTCGCCCACAAAGGGGGATCGGCGAAGAACCGTTCGGCAGGATCTTTGAGTTAGTGGATTATGGATCTAAGGCAGCGATGGCGTAGTGGTTAGAGCATCAGCCTCGCATGCAAGAGGTCCGTGGTTCGAATCCCGTGCCGCGCAGTTCCCTACCGGATTTTAGAAAAAAAGTCCGTGTGGTGATGGAACTGCATTAAGAGGCCTGGGGTGCGGCCTCACCGGTGGCTACCGCTGGTAACGCACTTTCTCACCAGAGAAGAATTGGCCACCCTGGTGCAGTATCTGGCCACTACCTCCCACATGAATACGTCAATTAATTCGCGGCCCTCATTCCCCAGCGACCACAAAGCAACTGACCATTGTGGCGGTCAGATCTGCAACGTAGCAGAGGGTGCCAAGAATCTCTGGATTGGGACAGGCTGCCATTGGCACCTGAACTTGTCAACGCTTAACGCTAGAACCTTATCTAGTGTGGCAAGTCTAGCTGTACTATTAGAGGAGCTAGAGGGCATTGAATGGGGTGTAATAAGGCTCAGCGAGGTTAGAAGGACAGATGAGGCCTATACAGTGCTACAGAACGGACACATTCTTTGCTATCGGGCCTGGCTGACAGAAGGAAACTGGGAGTGGGGTTCCTTGTCCACAGAAACATCATAGCTGGCAGCATAGAGGTATACTATAGCATTAATGAAGGGGTGGTAGATATTGTAAATAAACTCTATTAGAGATACAAGATGAAGGTAGTACAGGCTTATGTGCCTGCGTCCAGCCATGATGACGCGTTAGTTGACAGCTTCTATGAAGACGTGGAATTGGCAATGAGTAAGGTAAAAACACAGTACACTATACTGATGGGAGACTTCAACGCAAAAGTGGGGAAAAAACAGGCTGGAGACCAGGCAGTAGGAGATTATGGCATCGGTTCTAGAAATCCCAGAGGGGAGTTACTAGTAGAATTTGCAGAACGCAATAATTTACAGATTTTGAATACCTTCTACCGAAAGCGAAAGAACCGTAAGTGGACATGTAGGAGCACTAAGTTACGGCAAAAATTAGAACGAAGTAAACTTTATGGTGAGTGCGCACCCAAGCATCCTGCAGGATGTGGAAGTGCTAGGCAAGGTACGATGTAGTGACCATAGAATGGTATGATCCCGAATCGCCTAGACTTGAAGAAGGAACGACAGAAACTGATACGCGAGAAGCCAATCAATGAGCTAGCACTGAGAGGGAAAGTACAGGAATTCAGAGGGTCGCTGCAGAAAAGGTACTCGGACTTTAGTGAGGAAACCAACCTTAGCGTAGATACAATGAATGATAATCTGAGGAGTATCATTACGGAGTGTGTAGTGGAAGTTGGAGGCAGGGTACTTAGACAGGACACTGGCAAGCTTTCCCAGGAAACGAAGAACCTAATTAAGAAGCGTCAAATCATGAAAATGTTAAGTACAACAGACAAAATAGAACTGGCAGAGTTTTCGAAGTTGATTAATAGACGTAAGGTATGCGATGTAAGAAGGTATAACATGGAGAGAATTGAACACGCTCTGAAAAACGGAAGAAGGGTGAAAGCTGTGAAGAGGAAACTTGGGATAGGCAAAAGTCGGATGTATGCAGTAAGGGACAAAGAAGGCAAAATAACTACCAATATGGATAGGATAGTTACAATAGCGGAGGAGTTCTACAGAGATCTGTACAGTAGCCGAGACAACCACGACCTTAATACTATAAGAAATAGCAGTAACCCAGATGACACCCCTCCAGTAATGATAGAAGAAGTCAGAAAAGCTTTGGAGAGCATGCAAAGGGGCAAAGCTGCTGGTGAGGATTAGGTAACATCAGATCTGCTGAAAGATAGAGGACAGATTGTGTTAGAAAAACTAGCGACCCTGTTTACGAGGTGTCTCCTGATGGGAAGAGTACCAGAATCTTGGAAGAATGCTAACCTCATCCTAATGCATAAGAAAGGAGATGACAAGGACTTGAAGAATTACAGGCCGGTCAGTTTGCTCTCTGTAGTATACAAGCCATTTACAAAGATAATTGCTAACAAAATTAAGACAACATTAGAATTCAATCAATCAAAGAAACAAGCAGGATTTCAAACAGGCTACTCAACAATTGATCACATTCATTTAATCAATCTGGTAATAAAGAGATGCTCAGAGTGTAGCCAACCACTATACATAGCCTTCATAGATGACGAGAAGGCGTTTGATTCAGTAGAAATATCAGCAGTCATGCAGACACGGCGGAATCAGGGCGTCGACGAAGCATATAGAAACATCTTGGAAGAAATCTACAGGGGATCAACTGCTACCATAGTGCTTCATAAAAAAAGTGACAAAATACCAACCAAGAAGGGTGTAAGGCAGGGGGATACAATCCAGGGGGGAGGGCAATAGGGGCGATCCCCCCCCCAAAGCCTGTCAGCACCCTCTCCCCCTCCCTTCAGTGCTTGCCATCCACCTGCTATCACCACTTAGGACAAATGAGTGGGACCACTGTGAGCACACATTAACAGTATTTATGTCATTACAGGATTTTTGTGCTAGTAAAAAAAAGTAACGAGCACACCCCCCTTTCTGGTGTTAATTCAAGTGACCCCCCTCCCCTAAAATGGGTGGCTGGATTCGCCCCTCATACAATCTCCTCAATGCTATTTACTGTGTGCTTACAGGAGGTTTTCAGAGGCATATAATGGGAACGGTTACGCATAAGAGTTAATGGAGAGTACGTCAGTAACCTGCGCTTTGCCGATGACATTGCATTGCAGAGTGACTCAGGGGACGAATTGCAACTCATGATTACAGAGTTAGACAAGGAGAGCAGAATGGTAGGTCTTAAACTTAGACTGCAGAAAACGAAAGTAATGTACAACAAACGCGGAAGAGAACAGTGCTTCGAGATAGGTATCAGTGTACTTGAAGTTGTAAACGACTATGTATACTTAGAACAGGTAATAACCGCGGAGCCGAACCACGAGACGGAAGTAACTAGAAGAATAAAAATATGGTGTAGCACATTTGGAAAGCACTCTCATATCATGACAGGTAGATTGCCACTATACCCTCAAGAGGAAGGTATATAACAGCTGCATCTTGCCGGTACTTGGGTACGAAGCAGAAACCTGGAGACTTACAAAAAGGGTTTAGCTTAAATTGAGGACGACGTAGCAAGCAATGGAAAGGAAAATGGTAGTTGTAACCTTAAAAGACAAGAAGAGAGCAGATTGGATTAGGGAACAAACCGGGGTTAAGGATATCATAGTTGAAATCAAGAAGAGGAAATGGACATGGACTGGGCATGTACCACGTAGACAGTATAACCGCTGGTCATTAAGGGTAACTAACTGGATTCCTAGAGAAGGGAAGCGGGTTAGGAGGAGACAGACGGTTAGGTGGGCAGGTGAGATCGAGAAGTTTGTGGGTATAAATTGGCAGCAGCAAACACAGAACCGAGTTGACTGGCAGAACATGGGAGAGGTCTTTGTCCTGCAGTGGACGTAGTCGGGCTGATGATGATGATGATGATGGATCTAAAAACTTCCAATGAAAATTAAGTTACAAATATCTGAATGAAAATGCTGCACAAGCAAACGGTCATGTAATCAAACATGTTTGCTGTGTGAGTTATACACCAAAAGTAAGAAGTTTTAGTTACAGCTACTGATAGTGCTGCTGATGCTTGGTGACTGGTTTCTGCATGGTGCTTCTCATTGATATTTTTTGGGTGCGAAGATGACTGTGCACGAAACTGAATATTTGCTGAATGACTGGCCATACTGACACAAATCCAATTCACTCTATATCAAAGCTCCTGAATAGGAAAGGCTTGATCACTTGGCAATCGGATAAGTGTTCAAGGACCTTATTGAGAAGTCCATGTGGATTTCCTTGTGGTTTTGTGCTGAAAACATCTGGTTGTCGATTATACCTTTCCTAACCTTTCCACTACCTTGCGGGAATTCCGCAAAACTCATTTGCAACAGGCTATGTTCTAGTATTAGTAGCTGTTTTCAATGCTTTCAGGAGATCACTACTTAGAAAAAGTGAAACCAACAAATGAATCTTCACAGCGGAGCCAAGGAGTTTGCTAAAGACTGAAAAAATTAGGAGAGAACTGAAGACCCTTGCCTAACAGAGTAGGTGTCCCAGTAGCTGCATTATTGTGGGTTTTATGAACATTGGGAACAATGTGATCAAGACTGGTAATTTCTGATCTAATTTTATTACTTCTGATACAATAAAACTATGGCTGATTTTAGAAAATTGTTTAGGAAAAAATTGCTTCTTGGGACGCTGCTCTTCAGCCTTAAAAAAGCATTGACAAGAATTTGAAAGTTCTTGAAAAACCTTCAATTTCCACCTTTGAAACCTGTATGAACCCTACAAGAATTCATGTGTAATGTAATGAACATGCTCAACTGTAATCTATGGGGTAAATAGGTGGTGCTTATCTTTCTTTTCCTTTTTTTCACTAGACGCAAGTGTATGGGGAAAGCAATGCAAGCAGCTGGTATATTATTTTTGATAAAATATTAGGCAATGCAGATGAGATTTAAAGTAATTACTTTGTAAAAAGGGTTGCAGCGCAAGCACGGAAGTGCTGGAAGAAAGGCAAGCAGAAGTTCCATTCCTCGCCTTCTGTTTGTTTTTCTTTCAGCACTTTCGTGTATGTGCTGCAACCCTTATTACAATGGAATTAAAGCAACTAGCCGAAACAGCCATTCCTCTTCTTTTTCAGTAATTATGGGAAGGTGAAATTGAACTTTTGTCCTCAAAGTTCATCTTGTCCCACAGCAATAACTTCGATTAAGTTTGTGAGCATAAATTCAGCAAACTAGAATAGGAGTAGGTGCTTTGGGAAATGCTGCTTTAAGCTCCTTTTAATGATACTAAGAGGACACAACCTGATGCATTTGTGCTGTTCTTTTTTTGTGCAGGATGACACATTATTCGTTGGTAAACAACAGGCCAGTCAGAGTAGCATGGGCACAATTATTTATGAATAATTGACCTGTTCTGTTTTCACCAACTATTACCAGAATAGACCAGCCATGCAGCACATGATGAGACAGCGAATTATGGTCAGCTAAACCACAAAATAAACAATGAGCTTCACAGTTTTCTGTGAAACGAGGAGCATAAAAATTATGGAACAAAGGGGCGCCTGCAAAACTGGGACGCAAACGAGACGCACAAGAGTGCCTGTTCTGTGTGCCTTTTGTTCACGTCCCAGTTTCTTTAATGCTCATATCAAGTGTGAACTTGCCCAAAAAGACGTCTTACTAGGCATAAAAGGATAGCGAGAAAGTGCAAGTTGTTCCAAGGCAGACTTCTGCAATAGTAAACCTGTTAAGCTGAATTGTATAACATAACACATGTAATATTAGTGCATACGAAAATGAAAAAAAATAGGATAGTTGTCTCATTTGAAGCAATTAAAAAAATGACACTCAACAATTTGATCAACACTTCGTTATAATTATGTATGCCACATGAAGTGACACAGAAACGAGCAAATGTTGAATGATAAAAATTGTTTACAAACTTGTAGCTGCATAAAAAATTAGAAAGTTCGGCAACAATGGCTCTGTGGAGTTTTCAATTATTCAGTTAGGAATCAGTCTTTTGACACTCGAACCTCATTATAACAAAATAGCACCTACCACAAAAATACTTCGTAACATCTGAAAATTCGTTGTAAAGATATATTTGCAGCACTGTATCTATGAAAGAGCTATTCTCAATTTACTTCGTTATAACCAATAATTTGTTAAATCAAGGTTTGAGTGCATTTGCCATTAGCTATATGATCTGGAATAATTTGGTTCATCTAGCAACATGCTTTGCTACATATAAAATGGGAGAGGAAAGTGTAAATATTTTTAGAAGTCATCTTTCGAAGCCCCTAATGGAGCACTACTCAGCAGGACAGTGATGGAAGCAGGGGAACAAAAGAATGGAAAATTAATTTAAAGGACCTGGTTGACCTATGGTACCAGGCAGACTGCTGTACATTACGAGGCATTATTTTACTTTCTAACACATTTATGTTAAAATATTGGGACTGGCAAACAGATAAAACCAATGATCAATATCAAGTTTGTGACAGTGAAAGTGGACATGAATAGTGCTGAAATTCACAATGTTGTAAAAGGCTCACAGAAAAGATGTATTAAAGGAAATGACTATCTTCAAGTGGGTCCAAAGTTTTCACGAAGGTTGTGAAGGCCCCTAAAAAATGATGCAATATTAAGGCGACACCCTCCCATCACCTCTCTACCTCCAGCTATCCCCGAGCTGCATAGCTGAATGCAATGGAAGATGAATGCCACACCAAATGCAACCCCTGCATTCAAGGATGGCAGACCTTGTTATTAAATCCACTTTATCTTACTGGGTTTGAAGTTGCCCAAAGTGTGTTTGAAGATGGCTGAAAACAGGGCTTTTTCGGTGGGAGAGTCTCTCTACTGTGCGCCCTGTCAATGCTACATAATCCATTATCTAGGGTACCTTACCTTGCTTCATTCAAGGCCAACAGTTATCTCAGTGAGTCAGTCCATTCTTGAAAGATAAGTACATCATGGAAAATGTGTTTAAGGCTGTTATGTATCCAAAAAGTTTAAAATGTAAATAGCCATAAACCATAAAATTATTTTTAGCTATTTGGTTTTTTATTGTTGGTGGTCCCAGATCTCAAATAAATTATGAACAAGCTCTACACATGAACTTCTCATCATCAACATCAGCCTGACTACACCCACTGCAGGGCAAAGGCCTCTCGCATGTTCTGTCACTCGGTCCTGTGCTTGCTGCTGCCACTTTATGCCCTCACACTTCCTTATTTCGTCTGCCCACCTAACTTTTTGTCTCCCCTTTACCTACTTGTTTTCTCTTGGAATCAAGCCTGTGATCCTCGATGACCAGCAGTTATATTGCCTTCGCCCTGCCCATGACAATTTCTTTTTGATTTCGACTATGATGTCCTTGACACCCGCTGTTTGTTCCCTGATACACTCCGCTCCTTTCTTGTCCCTTAGGGTTACAGCTATCATTTTCCTTTCCGTTGCTCGCTAAGTTGCTCTCAACTTAAGTTGAACCCTCTTTGTAATCCTTCAGGTTTCTGCTCCGTAGATAAGTACCAGTAAGTTGCAAGTGTTATATACTTTCCTCTTGAAGGATAGTAGCAATCTACCATTCATTATTTGAGAATGCTTGGCGATTGTGCTCCACCCCATTATTATTCTTGTAGTTATTTCAATCTCGTGGTTCGACTTCACAGTTACTGTCCTAAATAGACGTACTCTCTCTTTTACAACCTCAAGTGCACTGCTACCCATCTCGAAGCACTGTTCCATTCGAAGGTTGTTGCACAATACTTTTATTTCCTGTAGATTAATTTTAAGACCTACCTGTGCGCAGAAAAATGAATCTGCAGAAAACGAAAGTGATGTACATGAACTTTTGTGTCTTCTTTACTATAATGTCTTCTTCACTATAATAATATCAGCTTCTTTTGGAAAGCCATGCACACATCAGTAAACTCTGGTAAAAACGCCCCCCCCCCCCCCTCCTTTGTTTTGGTTAAAGAAATTTTAACTGAAACTGACATCTACCTCACAAGTACACAATACTACTACTATAGAAACTTAGGGTCGGAAAATGTGCAAAGACTTGACAGACCCCCCTGAATATTGTTACAATGATTATGCATATGTTATATGCACATACGAATCCATAAAGTGCAGTCAGGTCAGACCCCCCTCCCTTGCATAAAAATCATAGCTACGCTCAGAGTGTTTAGAACAACATGTTGAATAAGGTGCCATAAAATTAAGAATATTCAATATATCCATAAATCCATGGCATTAATACAAATGAAGGCTATAAAGTGACAATGTCATCTTTATTACGAGCACTTCAATAGGCAAACAATGGTCCTTAAGAAAGAAGAGAGCATAGTTGCGCAGCCAGGGGGTTACACAGCAGGCCCGAGCCCCTCTTTTCTGATATTTTTTTGCCATAGTTACAGATTCGAAATTGACACTTAATCACATCTGCCCAGCCCCAACTTAAGATCGAAGAGAACCCCCCCCCCCCCCTTCCTTCTCCCAAAAAAAAAAAAAATCTGCCTGTACTCCTGGGAGAGCACTATCGGTTAGATCTTGCAGTCAAGTTGCCACTACAGCTTCAATTATACCACAAATAAGGGACATTGGACCACACAAAATGCAACTGTTATATTTCCCTCTCCATAAACATCAATTGTAGCTTTGTTATTAAGTTCACTGATGGCATTTTCATGTGCCTCATTACAGACAATAACAAAGCAGCAAATTCTGTGACTGATGAAGCCTGCAGCACTAATCAAATGCAAGAACTGCACTGATACTTGCAAAGTCTCTTCCACTTGAACGCAAACTTTTGCAAAAAAAACCTACACCACCAAAGTTGGGTGCATGTAAACCCTCTTGTTTGACTACTCTACAATATTTTGACAGTTTTTGTTTGAACAATTAGCAATTTCTGTGTCCTTTGCTTCAGTGAAAAATTAGTGTTTTTTTGTTCTTTGCTTAGTAAGTAGAATGTCAGAAAAGTTAAACATTCGTCTGCACCTTCGTGTACCATTTGAGTGGAGTGAACTGTAAATATTGATGAGCGCAGTGTTCTCTTCTGATTTGTCCCTTTAACTCGCTATAAGTTATCTAGGCTAGGGTAGCAGTAAAAGCAGCGCCATGTTCTTCTTCCGTCTGCAATGCACTTTATCAAGCCTTCTGAAGTTTAGCACCTGACAGTGGTGCCCAAGAGTAAATGTAGGCACTTGGCGAACAGCATAGATGCATTAAGGACCCCTCCACCATTTCATATAACATCTGTACGAGTCTCATATAACATATGTAAGAGTCTGTTGGCATGCACGCACAAGCTTTTGATAATTTATGGTTGTGAACAATATCCAAACAGCTATCACCTGTGGCCATCATACTGGTTGTAATGCAGTTGCTAAAATAACATATGGAGGGAGGAAAGTGAGGGGCCTCAAAAGTTATCGGAAAAAGCAAGCAATAGTATATTGTGATTTGATTTGTGGGGTTTAACGTCCCAAAACCACCATATGATTATGAGAGACGCCGTAGTGGAGGGCTCCGGAAATTTTGACCACCAGGGGTTCTTTAACGTGCACCCAAATCTGAGCACACGGGCCTACAACATTTCCGCCTCCATCGGAAAAATAGTATATTGTGGGTTTCTGGCTTGCATACACTACAGTAATAATACTTACATTTCATGTTCACAATATTACAGATCAAGAATACATTTTCCCACCATTTCTGGCATTTGCGCCGTTTTTTCTCACTATTGTAGCCGTGTTTTGCTAAACTTCTTTTCTGTACGACCTTCAACAGGTGTTTCAATACCTCTATAACAATAACAGAGCCACAATGAAATCTGACACTACACTCTTGCTGTACTATAGGCAATACCATTTTCATTTGAAGAATAGAATGACCAGTGCAATAATTCTGCAGTGTTTCAATTCCATTGTTTATTTACATATGTACAGACCTGTACAGAACTATAAATATATAATTAACAAAGCACAGCCGTCATCACTGTATGAACAAAACAAACATGGTATTTACACAATGATGAGGTAATCTCATGACATTTACATATCAAATATATTGACTCACCAATACATTTACTGTGGCCAAAAGTAATGCCAAGGCATATCACACTAGCGTGGCATTTCAATAAATCCAACATTAACATCATAAGGCTGTGAATGCTTTCAGTTCTGGTCCGTTCTAATCATACACTGACAATAAATTTCTATTGCTACAAGAGGAATGCTGTGCCTGAGACAGAATTACTTACCTGTCTTGTGCTGGTATCGAACAATAAAAAATGTACAAATGGCAAGACATATGAGATGTGTGTCACTGTGCTTGAAAACATTTGAGAAACCTTTTCTTCTTGCAAACATAGAAAAAACTAAACCATGTATTTGGATGAATAGATGTAAAGTATGAAGTGATTATGTGGAGAAATGACTGAGTGAGACGGAAAGAAGAGGCTCATCACTCAGATAGAGATGACGACTGACGATGAGAAAGATTACGGCGTCGAAGCCTGGCCAAATGGGCGATTTCATCGCTTGGCTGGAATGCTCGAAAGAGTGGGTGCTGACGAATGTCCTTAGCAGATGGGCGCTTCTCACTGTCATGGCTGAGGAGCTTTTCAATGAGCTTGCACTAGAAAGAAAACAGTAACATAAATTAACAACAGTACGAAAAAAATCATGCAGAAATAAATTACTCGTTTACTATGAACACAATAGTTTATAATGATTGATTAGATCAATGTCAATGCAATAAGACACATTTAACATAATAAATATTTTAGTACATGTCATGAACAATTACAAAGCAACTAGTTGGGTTCTTGCACTTTCATTTATCTTAAAGCAAGCAGGCATCTAGATAAACCTAATCATGGTCAGTTTGATTTTTAAGTTTAAATATTGCTGTTGCAAGAAATTTAATTAAGGGGACACTAAAGTCAAAACCAATCTTTCTCGTACTAGTAGTAAACTGCTATTCCACAATACCAAGATCACCACACCTGCCCTGAGAAGATGCTTGTTAAGAGAAACAATGCACAGAGAGAGAGCACGGGTGGCAATGCCATGTTGAAATTATCCCACTAATTGCCATAGCATCATAAATTAAGACAGAGCCTAATAGAGACAATGTCGTTCTTGTTTGGTAAATTGAAACACATTGTCCTTTGATAGGGCCAGACACATACCATGTTTCAGAAAATTTAGTTGAGTCAATGTTCCTAAAATACCAAAAATTCATTTTGCATTCTGCAATGTATTGCGAAAAGATCTTAGTGTGAAATTCAGAAATGCACCTTTGATCTTAGGCACTTACACTGGAGATCTCAGAGTAAAACTTTTCCATCTAAACCAATTTATCATTTGACTTTAATGTTCCCTACATAGTGAAATTTTTATTTGTAACTTTTTTTACTGTTATCTGTAGCCATAATTCTGGAAATGATTAAATTGAATTATAATTGCTTTATCATACGGTATAATTTCTAGGGTCGTTAATTATGACCCATTTCATGACAGCTGCCTAAAATCGTCAAGAAACTAGGAAACTAGCGCCCTGCAGCTGGGGAACACCTGACACCTTCGTGATGCTTGGCAGCGCAGTTTTGAAATTGGGGCTCTGAGTGCAGTAAAGAATGACACAATGTGAGTGCTTCAATATGTGTTCAGCTTGTTAAGAGCACGTCCCCTCCAGCAGGAAAAAGAAAAGCATTCCTGGCATAAGCAGCTACAACCTCCATGAAAACAGCCCGACAAAAGAGTGTGAAAGGCAAGGAATACTAGCCATTATTAGGTGCCAGTCATGGTTTGGAGTGCACCCTGCGAATGTTCTGTGACGTCAACAATACTCGCTTTTCTTGTAAAGTGTCACACAGGACCTTCGTCAGCGTCATACCAGTGGTGATGTCGCAACAAACTGCCAACTCAAATAAGCACTCACGCTTACTTAAAAACCATATTAAATGCCTTAGAGGCAACATGGGCCCCTAAGAATGAGCTAGAAGCGTCCAGGTACACAGGACAATCAAACAACACTAACAAGCCGATGTTTCAATTTTGGTGTCGGGTCTTTTGATAAATTTTTCGTGAGGTTCAAATGTCACACCAACTGGCCCAGACGAAAGCACTGCTAAGCCAAATTTCATGTGGTATTCACTGCTAGACCTAGCAATGCTAGACCTAGACCTAGCACCAAGATTTCTAACTGCGGTTGCGCCCACGACAAAAGAATTTCTTCTGGGAGCAGAGAGGCAGGGAACATATGCGTTGTGTATTGAACATATTGCCTCTTCGAGGGAATAGGAGAAGGGGAAAAGGGTGAAAATTTTGGAGGGCTACAGCACCCAAGTGCCCACCTCTAGTCCTGTCCCTGCTAACACACTCAAATTTAACATTGTCTAAAGTAAAAACTTATGAAAAAAATTGATGAGAGGGGGCATAAAAGCTGTGTGTGATAGTAATTTTATGACACAAAGCACACAGGTTGGAACCACACCATACTGTCATTTATTAAATGTAGATTATTCCTCAGAGCTAGTGAAGTTCAATCACCACAAACGGTGTTTCTGTCTGTGGCCTGCAATTTAACCGAAGATTTGTTGGCAAGCTCAAGCCTTTAAAGGCCATGTAACAATTTTGAACATAGAAAGCAAAGCGGACCTGAAATCCAGGCTCCTATGAACATGCGAGTTAAATATTAATGCACTACACGCAGCAGGGAACTGCATGGAGGAAGCAAGAAGAGCTACACATAATTCATAGTGATTAATGCACTTACAGATGCCTGAATCAGTGCTCCTATGTATATTATTGACTGCCCTCAAGTAAGGCAGCTTCACAGTAAAAGAAAAGCAAAGCATAATGTATCAATAAAATATAGACGACCAAGTCATAGCCAGACATGCGTTTCCAGTCACTCAATTATTATAGACAGACAAATATTTGTTTTATATATTGTGATGAGTAGGTCTGAAAAAACCTAAGACCACAGGCAGACAACTCCACTTGTCAGAACATTGGCTCCAGTGACCCGCCATGTTTTAGAGATTTTACATTTTTTCGGGGTTCCATCTTCCCCTGAACTTTTACCCTATTTAAATGAGTATACCTATGTCTTCTGATTCAAAGTGCTCTAATGTCATGCATAATTTCAGTGTACAACACCCCACCACATGGTGTCATACCATAGGACCACGTTCGTTCAAGCTTCTGTGACGTGAGTGTGGACTTCTTGAACTGGGCTCCGTGCATAACGGACAATGAAACAATATGGCCACAGTAATATGACAAATGGTGGTGCACTGCAACCAGACAAGTGCCCCTCCCAAACTGTCAGTCTACCATAGGACACCTAACAGTGAACATCATTGTTTCCGTTATCTGTAAAAAACAAACAATGTCCACTATGCCTTTTTTTTTTCTTTATTGTCTGTCAGTTTCATCAGCTGCCTATAACATAAAGAAAACAGGCCGCTCAGACAATTTCCTTATTTTTGTACTTTCGTAGCGAGGGTTTATGTTCAGCCACCACTTTGTGCGATGACCCCATGACTACCTGCAGCAAACAAGAGCGTTCCACACTCATCGTCAGGACTACAGGCGGTGCTAACACTCCCAGGTATTAAACACACGTTACTCAAAAAAAAAAGGATGGGGGAGCACCCTCCGTTGAAGCTCGAATTATGGAGCATCAGAAGCGTAATCTGAAGGTTGTGGGTTCAGATCCCACCGAAGAAATGGGCAATTTTTTCGTCTGTATTAATTTCTTTCAACTCGAGGTGAGAATCATTACAATGCAGTAAAGAAATCACAAATAATGTCCCTTATGCTTTCCTTGGCTTAAAAGAGCACTGGCATCAAATTTCAAGATCGAGATGTGCCCATCATTCGATTGCTTGGTATGCATAGGTCCTCTTGGCCAAATTTGAATGGCATCCGTCGCGTGGAAGTTATTTTAATTCTATGTCAAACAGCGTAGAAAAGCTAAGGAGAAAAAACGGAAAATAGACTGCCCTGCGACATCGACACCAGTGTTACGTGTTCGGTGTGATACGTTCCACAAGTACCATCCTGAGTGACGATACGCTAGCAACAATGACTTCGACAACTAAGTGTGTTCGAAGCCGACTCCCGGCCATGCTCTCCCTAGTGGCTCTACTTGCTGTGTTGAAGCGTGCATGTGATTTGTGTCGCATCGACTGATTTGACATGTGCTCCACAGCGCGAGTATGATCATTCAGAGTGACAATACGTGCCAGAATGTTGGGGAACCGCTGCGCAGAGAGAACCTGCACGTCGAGACGCAGAAAAAGCGGAAATCGCGTGGTGTTTCATGCCTTTCCAAGCCGCGAACCTCAATGCAGCCAGTGGGTTGACTTCGTACGCGCCGATGGACAAAGGGAGTTCGGTGTTCGCTTCACTTTGCACCGAACTTCCCTGGGGTAAATCCTGTGTTGGCGAACGAGCTGGGTTTCACTGGCAGTACAAGGCCCCTTCATGAGGCCGGGGCTAAAGGGAGAGGGGAAGAACGAGTTGGCGCTACTTAACATAGCCGGCGGAAAACGCAGGGAGGGGCTTTAGTCTACATCATCAGAGACACAGCTGGACTGACTGCACGTGCACTCCTAGCAGACGAAATGCCAGTGTGCGTGATGTCACCATTTTTTGTGAAAAAAGCACCAGCTGTGCAGTGGCCTCGACGTGGCCATGAGGTAGCGCTGACAGCACTACAATTTGGCGGGCTTTCGACCCATTTCGAACCACGTTTGATAGCAGATATATAAATAAATATTACAGATATTAACTCGTACCTCAGATGCGTTTTAGGTCGCAAATCGCTACTAGGATGTCAACAGCTACTCGTTTACACAAAAATCTTGACATGAGTAAATTTGATGCCAGTGCTCCTTTACCTGTCTATCAGTTTCATTAATTTGTTTTTGTCTGTTAGCCTAATTATGAAATGCTTGCCACTTCCAGATGATGGAACTCTGTGCAAAAACTCAATCAAGAATGAGCAGAACTCAGATTATTTGTCTCAATTTTTTCTTCCCAGTTCTCTGCCATTTGACATCTCTCAACTGATTGCAATATAATAAACCTATGATAAACTACAGAGAAAGACAGAGAAATTGAATGAGCAGAAAAACCACTATGCCATCTCTGGCAATTATATTGCCAGAGATGACAATATAATTGCCATCTCTGGAGTATCTCTCTGAAGAAGGAGTATGAGCATCGTCTCAAGGAGCTTCAGCAGGCCTGCATGCCAATCATGAGCAAGATGCACCAATATCAAGGGCCGAAACACGGGTCATCACCTCACCACAGTGGCCCCACTGTTGAAGAAGTGGACCGAGTGATGGAAAATCACTTAGCTATTTAATGTGTAAATGGACTGCATTTAACTATTACTGAACATAACATGTAAAAATGTACATCTCTGTCTCTTCTCAGTAGTGCTTGAAAAGAGCAGTTTCTAATACCGTATTTACTCGATTCTACCGCGCCCTCGATTGTAACGCGCACCTGATTTCCACCGCGAAAAAAAAAAAAAAACATAAGACATCGATTGCAACGCGCAACCATTTCTCTCGCTGGCCCGCACGATCACACCACTCGAAAAAACGACTCCTTTCGGGAGCGTCGTCCATTTAAATATGAGGTACGGGCGAAGCTTGTGCATTGCCCGTCGGTGCATTGCCGTCACTGTAGTTTTACCGTGGACCGATGCCAATACGCGAACTTGCTTCGCCCCCTTCTTCTCGACGGTTGTGGTGCCAGGCATGTCGAAGTAAAGAGGCGTCTGATCAGCATTCCCGATTTGCCCAAGCAGGTAGCCGTTGTTGCGCCGCAAGTTTAGGACGAACCTCTGAAAACTGAAGCTTTTCATCGTACTCTTCCGCAAAATTTTTCGCATATGCATGTTCCCCTTCGGAGGGAAAAGCCTTTCCTCTTCATAAAGTTAGTTAGCCAGCACCTGCTCGCTTTAAACTGGCTCCGCATTAGACCTTTTTCTAAGAGTAATTGCATAGCCCGCACTTGGAGCAGTTCTGTCGTCACGGGCCGCTGTGCCGCTCGCTGCTCAAGCACATACTCGCCGAGCAGCTCTTTAATTTGCGCAAAACGACCCTGCTGCGGTCCACTGAAGCCTTTGCGTGAAGCTTTGCTGTCGACAATCTTCTGCTTTTGTTTCCGCCGCTCCCGCACGCACGTTTCGGGAACTCCGAACGACTGCAATGCGGCCCGATTTCCATCCGTTTCTGCACACGCGATGACTTTTTTTTTAAAAACGGCATCGTGGTGCACTCGAGTTTTTGGAGTCGGCCCTTCTACGCCGTCCATGCTAATGCACTACTAGATGACGAACTCCTCAGCACACGTACGAAGTGCCGCACATGGGAAACACATAGGCAGAAATGGCCGACGCGCCATGCCGACTCACGTAGGGGGTGGCCAGTTTAGATTTGCCGATGGCAATAGATTGACCGTAATTTTTTTGTTCGTACTCGATTCTAACGCGCATGCGATTTATGAACTTGCTTAACCGGAAAAAAGGTGCGCGTTAGATTCGAGTAATTACGGTATGTAGATCTCTATCCCTTTCGATGTAGTGTTTGAGAAAACAGTATCTTCTGTGATAATTCAGTGATACCTTAAAAACGAACAAATTTTTTTCATTGTCTCTTTACTGTGGTGCCTCAGTAACTTCTGTGATAATTCTGTGATACCTTAAAAACAAACAAATTTTTCTCATTGTTCCTTTACTGTGGTGCCAGAGATGCCATAGTGGGTTGCATATTACATCTTACTATCAGCTTGAATTTTAATTTGCAAGCAACAGTTCTCTTTTAGTATGAAAAATAATGAACATTAACCTACATTTAGTATGAACGGACAGTGAGAAAGGAGATAGAAACTGCCAGAATTTCAAGTGAAAGCAACTTTAAAGATACGTCAACACCGAAACAACGTACGCAGCTTCAACACAGCGTGAAATACTCCTGCAAAACACAGCGAGAAGCTAAAGCATTGCATCAACTTCCACACCACCCGGGTCATCAAAATTGAAGGTAGCTGCACCAAAAAACAATACTACTTGGAATCTTGACATATACAAACGACACCGGTAAACATTGACCGGTGGCACCCCTGCTAAGCGTGTATAAGGGTGCAACAGCCAAAATCAAATTTTGAGCAATTTTTAGAGCAATGAAATGTTACTTTTGGAGCACTAAAATCCAAATTTGGAGCAGGTTACGGGGAACAAAACCTAAATTTTTTATCCCAAAAGACCAAATTTGGAGAGGTATGAAAAAGTAGTCTTATATTTAGAAAAAAAAATGTACAGACCATTCAACATGTGCTAAATCATGCAGTGTAAGAGCACTGCTACTTCAATAAAATTAATGTTTTGAACCACCTCACGGAGCAAATAATAATAACATCCACATCTGCCACCTCTGACTCTGCAAATTAAAATGTGGATCTGCCAAGCTGGCAACCTTGAAATTCAGGGTATTTGTAGGAGTGGCAGAAAAAAAAAAACTGGCATACAGTTTTTTTTTTAGGGCGCCAGAAATGTCATAAACTGCTCTAAATGATTGGCAGTAACTTTTTCAGACATCACTGATCCTTCTAGTAATCACAAACATGCGCTGCATACTTACTGAGTAATTGAATAAAATGTGCTGCATCCCCTGATGAGTGCTAACAGCCCCTTCAAAATCACAACACGCTTTTCCACAAGGCACCAGTGTAGTAAGGCAAAGGAGGATTAAGCAACGTTCTGCATGAGTTGAACAAGTCATGAAACGCCGCTATGCCCCCCCCCCCCTTCTTTTTCCTTTTTTTTGCATTGGAACTAGCTTTACAGCACAACTTCTTGGCTCACTTACAAGGTGCGTTCGACCAGATAAAGTAACAACAGTGCGCGCTTGTTGGCTCAGCGACAGCACCGGGTGTCTATTGCCGGGATCACGCAACTTCAAAACAGAAAAATGTTTTAAGTGCCGTTGATATGGCAACCGACGTGGTCGCCGGCAACACCGATTTTCGCAGCACGTTGAGTCTGTTTGCATGCTGGAAACGCGGCATACGCTTCCAGGTCTAGCTGCTAACATGCCATAGCCACGTTTTCTAACATGGAAGCTCGCATTTCCCGCGAGGCGTTGGTGGCTATGGCAACGCTGTTTTGTCTTCAAATTGCGTCATCCCATCGATAGGCATCCGCAGCAGTCAGCGGACCGATGGTGCGCGGCTTTGCAACTTTATCAGATTGATTGCGTGTCGTGAGTGCCCTGACCTAATGGGGATACATCTTACACCGTGGTATAGGGTTAGGGTAAGCGTGCTTGGATTGACTGATGACGCAAATTACATGCAGATAGCCAATGTGGCCGCCATATCTCGCTGAAATTAGCACGATCGAGAAAACTTTGAGGCTGGTCAGGCATTTTGACACAGCGTGGTGCAGTTTCAGCAAATTTCATGGTTTTGGGGCAGCTCGGTACAGAAATGGGGCATTGTATCAAATTGGCGCAATAGGCACGCACAGTTGTTGCATGCCTGGTGTATGTAAACTGTCTCGAGAACCACTGGAATAGACAGCGCATTCGCATAAGTGGCAAGGAGAATGACAGCGAGTGGGCGACAACCACAGAGTCACCCCAAAAAGAAGAGACCAAACAGGTCTCAAAATGTAGGGCCAGTTTTCTTTAACTAAAAACTTCTCAATTTAATAAGCTACCAATAATGCAATTCTTAACTCCGTCATTGTATCTGCAATTGTTCATTTGTCGTACTGCAAGGGTGTCATAATGCATGGTGCCAGGTTAGGCCCTGTATTACTGTGCAGCTACATATACACGCATTCCGTTTCACAGCTAGGGACCTGTAACCGATATTCTTGGGCTGCGGAGGACAAGTAATTGTCCATATGTACTGAAATTTTTGAAAAAAGAAAAAGCGTATGCCGGATTACTAACCCCCTCATATAATTTTTTTTAACATTTCAAGTAAACGCATGCCGTCACAATTCACAATCCCAAATACGGCAGCGCTACAATCTGTGGGAGTGACGCAAGTTCCGAGAAACAATCCATTTTTCTCTCTGAGCTTTTCAGTGGTGTTCAGCCCCTCAGTGTTTGCCGTGGCGTCAACATTTTCGTTTGCTCATCATCCATGCAACCTGTCTGTGAGCACAAATGTATGTGTGCTCGCCGCTCTTCCTCCTCACATGGTAAGGAAGAGCACTCGGCCAGGAAGGAGGCATAGAGAAGGAAAGAGCGAAGCCAATGAGGGCCTCTCTTGTATCATCAAATGCATCTAACTCCACTACCACACCATTGTTCCAAAAAATTTTCAAGGCTACGCGTTCGTCGTAAAATCATTCCCAATTGCAACACCACAACTAAATTTCGACCTCTGGGTGGTTTAGGGGCCCTTTAAAAGTACAGGTGTGTGCTCATTGCACTGCCTAGCCCCCTACAAGTGCTCTGAAGTCAACATTACACACACTTCTGGCATTAAACACGAAGCCTCTGGGAATGAACCACTCCAATAGCAAACATGGAATGAAATATTGCCCTATAGTTAGTTCATCATTTTTGTTCATAATTTATAATGCGATAGAAAAGTCGCGAGCAACAGCAGAGAGTGCAATGATCACCTGCGATGTATCATATGAATCTGACATTCAACATGTAAAGCTTTTTTATTAAAAGTTTGTCACATTACAACACTTTTATGCTGAACATGTGTATAACTACTTGAAAAAAATTTAGTGTTTCTCTATTGGCGCTTAAGAAAGCATAAATATACTTCAATACTATGCCCATAACTGTACACATGATTCAGTACAATGCAGCAAAATTAGAAACAAATTAACCATATTCTTAGCTTTATCAATATTACTGTGCTTGCTAATGACAACATACCATTTCTTAAATGAAATACAGCAGTGAAAATTGACGTACACCATGCAAGCGCGCATGTGTGAGGGAGAGAGACACCTTTTCTGTCAGGTAACAACCTTATGTAACACCCAAAAAATGGTAATTACCTCATTAGCATAGGTCTTCACAAACTTCGGTGGAAAAATAAGCCTCTTGACATTCATAAGGACCTAAATAAATAAAACAGAATACAGCTGTAAGCAATGAAAGTGCCCACATGGGCAGAGTCACAAGACAAAAAAAGACAATTGGCATACAACTCCCTCTTCTGTCCTAATTAAAACACAAAACGAAAACCCGTCATAATAGAGCCAACCCTGTTAAATATTTAAATAGGTCTGTTTGCCAAGCAGTTTGCCTTAAGAGTGCCGCTACGCAAAACATATACAAAGCTTGCTCAAACAGCTACTGCCCGTGAATTCACATACTACACCAGTACAGAAGTTATTAAAACCAATGTGAAAGTTTTTCATAACGTTTCAGTGAAGCTCGTATCACAGGTGATAGCATGAAATGAATCCAGATAAATATGAACAGGTGGTCCTAATCACCATTTCTAATTTTGATCATATCTTAGTGGCAAGTTTTGTACCCACAACAATGATTCTGAAACAACAATGATTCTGAAAAAAGTATTGTTGAAAATCGAAATTGTTTACAAAAAAATATTGTTCACCAAAAAAAAAGCTATGCTGATTGCTGAAAACACTTCACTGATTTTGCAATTTCTGAACTTTGAGTGCAATAAGTGAAAAAAACTAATTGACTTCTTGATCACATTTTTTTCCCAAACAAAAGTGAAATACAACTATTTGAGTATTTTATTTCACTTTGCTGAAGAAAAAGTTTTGGGGCGAAAAGTCATGAAAATAAGTAGCAGCCAGAAATACCTGTAATTTAGGGAATTTATTGCTGTAGACAAGTTGAAATGACAATAAAACTCAGCAGATAATGACAACGGTATCTGTGCTTTATTTTGAGATCATTTTTTTCGCTCTGTGGATAATGGCGATGGTATCTGTGCTTTATTTTGAGATAACTTCTTTAGGTTTGCCATTCAGTGCTGTGCTTTAAATTTCTGCCGTTATGTGTGTGGTTTACCAAAATTCCAAAGTTTTCAAATAATTCTAAAACAAACATTTTTAGTTTCTTTTATAGTCTGGTTAAAGTAAAAAATGTTATCTGCCATTCAAAAAAAAAAGGAGGGGGCAAGAACATTGCATTATTTGAGTTCCTATAAAATCACAATGCATCAAATGTGACTGACTCAGCCTAGTGGACATCCTCTAATTCTACCTGCAAGTTGAATGCAGTTTTCTGTACTTGACATAATCAATATGAAGTTGTTAAAAATGAACAACGACATTGCTGGACTGCATGGTTCAGCAATTTTTGTCTTGTGATTCATGGCTTGGCAATCTTGAGCAGACGATCCCTGGTGGAGGCTGCTCATGGAGGAGGGCGCTCACATAACATGAATGCTTGTCATTTAAGTGTAAACGCCACATGCGAAGTTCAGAGGGCAAACGAGTAGGCTTGAGCCAATATTCGAGCATTTCGAATATTCAAACGACTGTTACAGTACTTGAACTTGCCTCAATTCAAATTTAATAGGTCATTTTCAAGTATTCAAAATGAACAAATAAAAACAAACCGCAGTCACAGGTCTGTCACCCTGTGTGAATCTGAAGCGCAATTTTTTTATGTTCTGCTACATATTGTCCTAAGCGTGGAATCATTCGCACATGTCTTGCAACTATAACTCTGTACATGCCTGCATGCAAACAAAAAGGAGCTTTTTTTATTAAAGTCAGTTGCAAGTTGATTTCCTATCCTGTCCCCTTTCTTTTTTTTTTGTTTATGTGAGTTGTGTCCTTAATATTTCTTCAGAATGAACCAACTAGCCCAAGAACACGCTCCAGTAAACTTCTTCATATTTCTTTGCCATTCCAAGATAGTTTACTTGACGGGGCTCGCAGCACTCTTCCAAGTTATCATTGAATAACTTCGCTATCGCAGTTTATTGTCTCACGAATCACTTGGAAAAAAAGCTTTTTCACTTTCGTCTTGACGAGTGCACTGAAAGCTACACCGGGGGGATGACAAAGCAGTAAGAAGCTATGTCACTACACATCATGACTTTGAGCATCTTCTTTCTCCCCCTCCCCTCCTTTTTTTCCCCTTTAGACATCTCCATGCACTTTCAGTTAGATGATGAGCACACTGCTGGTGTGTGGTTGCACCGCATGCTGGCCACAGTAACTAAGCAGCACAACAAGTGCTATTATTTTTTTTTTAATTTATTATTTCTTTAATTTTACAGGAAGGGGAGCAAGAGCTAAAGGCCATGATGCCTGACAGAGGCTCTTACTTCTTTGCACATTCGGCATGCATACAGATGGTTTTGATACATGTACAACAATAAAGCATCAGCATGCACACTGTCGTTCTTTATGAAAGGAAAAACACGAACGCATGGCCTGCGCTCTGCGGCAGCTGCTTACAGCACCATCAACCGACAAGTAAAGAAAGTGCGCTTGCTTTTGGCGCCATCTATGGCCAAGCAAGATAACGAGTCATGGCCTGTAGACAAGCGCTGCTAGATTGCGTTTCCTCACTGCTCGCTCGGCGAGTTATCTCGGGCAATTACTGCAGCTTGCGCCGTGGTCGCGCACAGTGTTTGATGTGTTGGCAGCGGACTACGCACTGCAGGTGTGAGCAGAGATGGAGTGCAATCTAGCAGCACTTGTCTACCGGCCATAACTCGTTATTATTATTTTTTTGCAACAGATGACGCTGGAAGCGAACGTGTTTTTTTTTTGCTGTCGGTTGATGGTGCTGTAGGCAGCATCCGCAGAACGCAGGCCATACGTTCGTGGGTTCCCTTTCATAAAGGACGACAGTGTACATAACTAAATGCAAATAGAGCAAATACAGTTTCACATTATACAAGTACCTCCAGACTACAAAAAGGTATACAAACACTTCATAAATAGATACAATAAAAACACTTTATGTAAAATGAAAAGATATTATGAAAACACTTCTTGAAAAAAAGTATATCATGCTTCATGGAAAAAAAGATTTATTAAACAGTTCAAGATTATGTACCTTAATGCATTAACTTACGAAACCTGAAACTAGTGAAAAAAAGCATGCATAAATGGTGTATAAAATGTTATTTTTTGAGCAAAAGTCTGACTAAGTACCTGGTGTGCACCAGCTTTGTCCTATGTCAGCTTGGCTGATAAATAGTAGCTAAATCAAGATAGTGCATCTCGAAGACTATTGAATAAGCTAAACAACACACTCTCTCTGCCTGTAAGGCTTGTAAAAGAGAAAAAGCGTGCAATGGCAAGTTTACCACTGGTATTGGAAACAACTATGATTACAATGTTTTTTCCTTAATCATCGGTGTAATTCCGTTCAACAATGTAGCTTGGCGAAAAGGACGAGTGATCTTTGTGTTTTTTTTAATATGAAACTGCGAATTTCCTCTTGCAGGTAAGAGAAAACATTCGACTTACATGTTCACAGGAGCATTTGACTACTTATCTGCAGCGTTTCTTAATTATGTTAATAAAAGTGTTGAAAGGCCCCATCAAAGCTTGCATGCAGTGTTTTCCTCACTGTCAAGTGACTGGGCAATATCTGTAACACTTATGAAAATAATACTCTGAATGTATTCTAGCTAGGCTTGTGCAAATATCCGAGCACTTCAAATATATAAACTATCACAGTATTCAAAAGAAACAAATAGGTGCATAATAGTCCAGCTGCAACTCCCCTGTACGTGTGGTTTCACTGCGGTATAAGGGTGCTGTACCGTGAAAACTCTTATCTATGAGAAATCCACACTGCCTTGAAGCCCCACTTCAAGGATAACAGGGTAGTTCTATCAAATTTCGAGGCTATAACAAACCTGTTTGTGGTTTTCTTCAGTATGCAACTCCACATGAAGCGTCAGACACAGCAAACGTTTAGAATATATTTGAATTCACTGCCAAAGTGTACCTAAATGCTTATTCTTCCAATGAAGACCCATCGCTAGCGCATCCAACACTGCATTCACAACTATGAATTAATAATTAATTGAAATATTTAAACATTATCCACAAACATATTTGAGTTTTTAAGTGAACTTATATATTTTAATTGAGGTAACATGAATGCAAAAATAATTATCCGCAGTGCCACACAACTTTTGCGAGAAACATCTGAACCACTCAGCGATCATTTACAGCTGCTGTGTAGCAGCGCAAAAACTGCATCATGTCGCCATAGTTGTGGCGTTTTGACGGCCATTGACCGGGCGGCCTTTCAAAAGGGCCCGCGTAACACAGGTATTAGTTTGCACTCGTCCTGTGTGTCTTCTTTTCGTGCATTCTTTATGCCTGAGAAGCGCGCTTCTTTTTTCAATCTGCTTGTCGTTCTTTGCATGACATTTCAATTTGTTGATATTGCATTGATTGCTTCACCCTTGCGGCGAAACTGTGACATTAAGAGTTTTTTTATTGTTACACCAGCTTATATGATTTATGTATAGTAATTTATAATTACAGGTTATCACTTGCATTCTACTGACAGTAAAACCCTGCTACCATTCAAAGCTGCTTCCACTTTTTTTGAACCAAACAGAATGACATCTGCGTATGCCTTAATCCAATAAAAAAAATTGTGCAGGTTAGTTGGGTCATGACAAATATGCTCATTTTTCTTTATACACTCGAACCTCGACATAATAAACCCAGGTATAACAAAATATCAGTTATAACGAAGTAAATGTAGACCAGTCTTGTAAATGTAATATACAGTCGCCGACCGATTTTTCGGACCTGGCGGGGACCGAAAAAAAAGTATGAAAAATCGAACAGTCCGAAAAATTCGTTTTCGCCAAAAATCTGAAGTTTATTGCATCAGGCAGATTTAAAAAAGTCCTTGATGCTGCCTTGCCTCAAACTACGCTTGGAGGCAATTTGGTTTGCCCGTATTTGCGCCAAGGTGACATCGTCCCCGTAAACGCTCGACAAAATTGTCACCGCGTTGGCGATCTCCGCCGTCGACGGCTGCGGGCGGTCGTCGTTGTCATCCGACGACAACAACGATCTGACGACAACAACGACGACCGCCATCCGGCGTCGACCATCATCCGGCGACATCTAGCTGCGAACGTCCACTCTCTATTAGCTTGATTATGGCAGCTTTCTTCTCCATCGTCAGGGTCGTATACTTCCCACGCTTCTTCACACCACCTGGCTCCCGCGATGGCACAGATAGCAGAGCCATGGCACCGAGAACACAAAATTCGATGCCGCAGATAGCCGCTGCGAAGCACACAACGTCTCGACGCTACGCGACACAACACGTGCAAAATGGCGACTGAAAAAAGCTGCAACGACAATAAAAAATCCTTCTTTTGCCTCCTCCCCGTGCGATGTGATGACGATAGTGCTGACCGAAGACGAAAAAACGGCATCCATCACCGCGTCTTTTAAAAAGCAAACACGGCCTCCGAAACTTAAAATATGGCGTGCGCATTCCAATCTCGGAGGCAGGAAAGGCATCTGAAGACCAAGCTTAGCCAAGCCGACAGAAAATCCAACATGGCGACGTTCACAATGGCTTGGGGCGTGGCACAAAACGAGCGATTTAGTCCGAAAAATCGAACTTTCAGGGGCAAATTCGCCTGAAAAATCGGTCGAAACAATGCATTAGCTCTATGGGATCCCTGACGGTGCATTTATGAAGTCCGGAATATCCAACAAGTCCGAATTTTTGGAGTCCGGAAAATCGGTCGGCAACTGTATATAGTGTTAGGAATACACCTTTATTACGAATATTTGCATATAACACACTTACTATTGTATAAGATGCCACTTTGCTATAATGAGGTTTGAATGTAATATATGATGATGTACGTATACTATTAAAAATTATTTAATGAAAACTCTATATTCACTTCGAACGTCAAATTTATTATTCGCATAAGCCTGATTCTGGCCTACTTCTTGTATGCATAGATCGGCAAACTCACTCATGAGTCGACTTACACTGACTCGCTCAGACTTGGATCAAGCCATGAGTTAGAGTCTGAGAGAGCCCAGGGTGAGTTTGAGTCCAAATGAGTCCAGCTCGGGAAAATTTTGATGAGTCAAAGTGAGTCCAAAGCATACGATATATTTCTTGAGCGAATCTGAGCAAGTTCTTTTTTTTTTCGAACCTATTGTCCCTGTCTGCTTATCTTCAGCAATACTATCAGCCTTGCCTGTATTCACATTTACACTCATGTCTACTGACACGTATTTCAAAGTAGTAGTATCCTTCATACACTTTTTAGTATTTATTGATCAGAGGTGTCAATTACGAAGGTGAGTTGCTGTGCGCACTTTCAGTTTTTAGTAAGCAATCGTGGTGTCTTGACTTCCTTCTTATGTGTGTGTTTGCACGCCCTGTCTTTTTTAGTATGAATACGTACCAACTAGCTCAGCTCTTATGTTATTCTACATAGAAGGTGCATTTATCTTCTTGCTGCCCACTCTTTCAGGGAAGTTCTTGATGAATATATTTTGTTATCTATTTAAAAAAAATGTCTCCACTGGTTTAAAACCAGTTGTAACTCTTACTCAGAGCTACTATATCAGAAGGCGCTTAAAAGAACCCCGATTACGTGAGATACTTGGATTAAACATTGTTCACATCATGGTCGAGGAAGCTAATTCTAGGCTAACGGACTCATGAGTCAACTCACTCGGACTCAGATCAAGCCTTGAGTCTGAGCGAGTTCGTATTTTGGCGAGCTTGAGTCCAAGTCAGTCCGGTTGAAGAAAATTTCCATAAAGTGAGTTCGAGAGAGTGCGGCTCGGGAAGATTTTGGCGAGTCTGAGTCCGAGCGAGTCCTAAGCACAAAATATATTTCAAGAGCGAACCTGAGTGAGCTCCACAATTTTTGCCAGCCTATGCTTTCATGCATTATCAATTCCGTATTTTTTTTCTTTCTACCAGAATGTTTACAGCATCTTCAAGATACACTATGTGAAGCTTCATTTCTGAAAAAGCAAAAGTTCAGAAACTTCAAAGGATTCTAGCTCAAGCACAAAAATTAAGGTTAGCTGGCTGGTATACCTTTACTCACCTTTGATAGGTGACAGGAATATAATAGTACATACATTTCTGCTTGCCCCCGACTATACTCGTAATTGCACGCTTCACGACCACATAAAGGAAGTCTCATGCTAATAGCAACAGCATGCGAACTTACCTGTATTCTCTCCATTTGAGTTGAAAAAGGCCATAGAAGCTCGAAAAAAATAAGCCCTAGAGAAAAGATATCCACTGACTGGTTGTACTTGAGGCCATCAATCTATAGAAAAGACAAATGCCAATACTATTGATGTAACATGCTAATGAAACTACAATGTGGCTATACAGCAGTCAATTGTAAGCAACTAAAAAAGTCAAACTAGGGGCAACTGACAAACAGCAATTAACTATTGTAAAGAAAGCGACACAGAGACGGCACCCTTGTTACGGGCCGGCTGTTCTATTCTCCTCTAGCCATGTATGCGCCTGTGCCTGAGCACTGCTTTTGTAATCATTACATTCGGCCACGCAGCAAGTATATGGCATTCTGCCCGCAATGTCTTGTCTCACTTCACCATCACCTGTAGAAATCATCTCTGGTGGTCTGCACTGGCTCTTCCGCGGTGGTCGTTCTAGTATGAAGTGGGGTTGCGGTGAGAGTGGGTTGTCTGACCCAGCTGGCAGACATTCTGGGGGCCGACACTGGCTATATCGGGTTGGTCGCTGATGGCCTTCGTAGCGCTGTGACAACTTTGGTCATGCTTTGGTCGTAAGAGAGCAACACTTTAACCATAGCGGCATGTTTTCGATGTCAGCAGCCGTGTCGGTCTCTCGCGCCTTGATTAGAGAGGCACGCTGAATCGGATGAAAATGCCTCTGCGAGTACAAGAGCTTGCTGGTGTGTGTCTGGGATACACAGAATCTGTCAAAATCGGAGTCATAGATGTGGCAACTTTGTTTTGTGAGCCCACAGTCTGGCCATCTGGTAACATCGGGTGTACCGCAGGGCTCTGTCCTTGGTCCTCTTTTATTTATAATTTACATTAACGACCTTCCGATGCACATATCTTACAATTGCCGCATGTTTGCTGACGACTGTGTCATTTATCGTACCATCACTGACCCTTCTGACCAAATGTTATTACAAGAAGACCTCAACCATATCCTACAATGGTGTGATGACTGGCTTATGACATTAAACCCTACTAAATGCAAACTAATCTCATTCACTCACCGTCTAAACCCTCTTCGCTTTTCTTATAACATAGCTAACGTCCCTGTCGAATCAGTAACCACTTACAAACACCTTGGAGTCACCCTACCCTACAATGTGTCGTGGAACACTCACATTAATAAAATCGTATCAACATCTAACAGAACCCTGGGCTTCTTCAAACGCCACTTACGCAGCGGTCCGTGTCATGTAAAACTACTTGCTTATACATCATTAGTTAGGTCAAAGTTAGAATATGCATCTCCCATCTGGAACCCGCCTGAAGTTGGTCTTACAAATTCCTTTGAATCCATTCAAAATTGTGCAGCTAGCTTCATTCATGCTTCATACTCATACGACATCAGTGTTTCATCCCTCAAAGCCGTGTGTAACTTATCACCTTTATCATGTCGCCGACGCATCGCAACCCTCGCATTATTTCCCAAGTTTTTTCACTCTCCACGTAACCGCTCTCCTTACATTATCCCTGCAGCTCACATATCTCATCGCACCAGCCATGCGCTTCTTTTTTTGACCACGTGCCCATACTAAAACATTTTCTGCTTCTTTTTTTCCCAGAGCAGCAAAAGACTGGAATGGCCTTTCCCACGGTATCGCCACAATCACCTCTCTATCAAGCTTCATGCATAATATTTCAAATGTAACTTCACATTGATCGTTGTGACAAAACTATCGATTGTATGTTACCCACCCCTTAAGTAATACCCTCTCGAAGGTCTTTAAGGAAATAAAAATGAAATGAAATCTGCCTGCACAGACACGAATGCCAGGCCCCCTGTATCAGGAGTTTGATCTTCGCTGTGCGCAAGGTGACCACTGGCACATTCGGCCAATGACAGCACTGAACTTCGCATTTGCAGCTCCCGCACGTCTGCGGGCATAATAATGTTGATCGTTGGCACGGGCTCCCCAAGCTTCTGAGCGTGTAGCGTGTTCACAATTAGAGGAGTAGGTGTCTCCACGTTCCAAGGTGGTGATGGGCTTCCAGCTTGTGTCATCAACATCTCTGGCAGGGAGGCGACAGACTCTGTCAAGGTGTGTTGTGCGGCAGGTATCGACGTGGAGTTTGACATGATGATGATGTTTGATGTTTTGTGGCGCAAGGGCCATTTCACGGCCAAAGAGCGCCAGTTCATCTTACTAAAAATATGGACAATGATTGTGATAAGTGGCTGTATAAGGGCTATAAAATTCCTCGCGGTAAGGCGGGTAAAAACATACAAGTAATAAAATCATGACCATGCCGTGAAAGGTGTGTGTGGTGTGAATAGATGACAAAAGTTGGTGATAATAAAAAACGATGGTGGACATGTATGGCATTACCACAAGTGCCTCACTCGTTCATACCCTTGTGTCCAAGGGCCGTGAGGCAAGTGCTTTCTTGTGTAGCCAACGCAGCAAAAACCTCTCTGCAGAGGTCGTGCTGCGGAATGCCCGGGTATATGATATGAAAAATATGAGTTTCTTTTAAAAATGCTAACAATGATTTACGACTAAAAGCGGTTCCCTACCGACGAACATTGCAGGGTGTAAAGGTATATGTTGTCGGTAGGGTAATGGAAAATGTTGTTTTCTTAGAGTTTCTGTTTGCACTGGATTAACATGTGAAGGACCGTTAATGCTTCACCACATCTGTCACACAATAGTGGATCGCCACCGGACAAAAGATGTGTGTGTCGTGTATGTGTGTCCTATCCTGAGCCTCGTTAGTATTACCAGAGTCCTTTAATGCTTTTCTGGTCACGAAACTCCGCCCGAAGGTTGATATAGGGACAAAATCTGTCGCTAGAGGCGCCACCCGTCGTATGGGGGCCACAAGCCGCCGCCACTGCTGGGCTTGTATGCGCACTGCGGCCGACGTTTCGACGCGATTATGTGCGTGCTGTTCTTCCTGTTACCTTTTTTTAAACGTCTCTGAACGCATCAATGCCACCAGATAAATAAGTTGAAACGGGATCCAGTGTCGACGACGAATGAGAGCTGTTTACTTTGGAACGCACGCGTAGTTTACTTGGAAGTGCGGGCCCACCTTATAAACAGCAGCGCATTAAAAGTGTTCTCACACCGCGCGATAGCGCATTGTGTCAATAATTGTCTCATGGCCCATATATATGCATACTTACGATGCCTCGAAGCGGTACTTGCGAGCTATAGCTCGCAAGTGTTGAAAGACGATGCTTATGCTCCATGCTCTTGATGCGAGCAGCTACTGCTTGATCTGCTCGACAACATGTTTGTATTTGCGCCCGGCCAAAGGGCGATTATGTTTATGCGGTAGGTGAGCTTTATATTCTGGTAGGGCCGCTAATAGGGGGAAGAAGGTGAACGAAATGAAACACGACTGGGTAGTACAGGAGCAATCACATTGGTTTATATCCGGCTCGCCTCTCGCGCGCTACTACCAAGTATTCAAATGAACTGAATGGTTGAGCCAGAAGTTTTATTCCAGACCTTTCAATTGAGTTTATACCCAAATGCGCAGTTGTTTTGGACACACGTTTGTGAGCGCCGATCGCTTTTTTGATGCGGGGACTTTCGATGCCGAGGGCTTTCGCGACCGCTCTAAATGTGCCCAACATTTGATTGATCATTTCTTTCCACGCAGTTTACACGGGACACCCGCCGCTTGACGTTTCCTTGTGTTTACTGTTTAGGGCATTTTTATTTACCGGCCGACAACCCATGATTTCTCCGGGAATGGAAGTACAGCAGCCTAATCTGGAAGTTCCTTTTGATGCCAGTGCTAGCCGCTTGGCCGCCTCTGCCACTACCGAGGTACCTCATCACACATTTGTTTTTATTTTTTGGGTGGGAGGGGGGGAAGGGTGGTTATGATTTAAGGCATGCAATATATCTTAAATTTCGTGCTAATGATACGCCGCCTAGTAGTCAGGTGTGTACTTACGAATGGGAGATTCACATATGGTGCATGTAATGGGGAGAAAGTAGCAAAACATTTATTTACACAAAATACACTGAGAACAACACTTTGGAGAAGAAAACCACTAGAAACTATTGCAGCTGTTCTGAGCAATGTTGCACAATCTGTGACTCTACTGTACAATGTGTATTTCGTTTCATTAACAGCTGCACTCTGCCTTAGCTCACTGCCTAAAATAAACTGTATTTGAATATACACTATTTACACTATATGCAGATAAATATGAATAGTACGAAAATATTACAGTGTAATGTATACAAGATATACAACACTATATACAAATGGAAAGGCGTGCTCACATACACAGCCAATATGCTTAACACTGTGGCTTTCGCCCACCACTTGCAGGGCATGAACAGCGCACAGTTGCCCGCGAGGGCCGTGAACGCGGTTTCGGCTTTGTCAGGTATGCCGGGAGCCCGTCAAAAATTCTTGGAACGGCATTCGTGCGAAGCCTCGGTCTCTCTCGCTGAAGCGACACGACCACCCTGTTCACGATGTGCTCGTCGGTTCTCACAACGTCGCTAGCATCAAAATGCTTTTCGCACACCCGAACGTTCTTACTTTCGAAGCTGAAACCGCCAGCTTCCAACCGCGGTATAGCTCGCTTCCTTTTCTCTCGGAGTTCGGCGCTACTTGGGAAACAGAAGAGCGACGCCTTTTCTCTGTTGCTTCGGTATCCGGAGCTGCAACCCGTCACACAGCGCGTCTTAGGCATTGTTCATTCGAATTTTCATGCCGTCCACCTTGAGCACGGTGCACTGGCACATGAAGTTCGCGTTTCGCTGATGCAGAAACCGCGAGCTGCCACCACACAACGCCTTCGGGATGCCGCCGCGGCCAGTGCGTTCCGCCGGGCGCAGCGGGGCGATGGCCCCCCTAGGACGGCTTGCGCCGCGTAGCGGCCGCTCTTGGCACCATATCAAGCTCTCCCATAGAGTGACGGAGAAGTTTCGTGACCAGAACGGTATTAAGGGACTCTGGTATTACCTCTGTATGACGCTGTTTTGATACTGGCAGCCAATGACCAACGAGTGGCTTAATAATGTGTAGTTTGTTTTGTGTGTGTCTATCCCACTTGCTCTGCCAGTAGTCCCTGAGGTTTCGTTTGAGAGACGGCTTAAGATCAAGGGCCGGGATAGATATGGGTGTAGGGGCAGTGCTTTTGTGGACGGATGCAGCGAGCTGATTTGCCCTCACGTTGCCTTGGATCTCACAGTGCCCTGGCACCCAGCACACTACAACATGTTGTTTGAGTGTGTAGAGTGTGCATAAAATGGAGTAAAGTGAGACAAGGACTGGGTTTTTTGTTCTTTAAGAGTGTGCAGAGCCGTTACCACACTGAGGGAGTCCGTATAAATTACTGCTTTTTGTATTTGTGATTGCTTTATGTGTTTAGCCGCCACAAGTATCGCATAAGCTTCCGCTGTGAAGATACTTGTGCCTGGATGTAGAGGGCCAGCATCTGAAAAGGATGGGCCGACAGCAGCGTAGGACACAGAGGAGTTAGACTTGGAGGCATCTGTAAAGAACTCAGGACGTGTGTATTTGTGTTGAAGTTCCAGAAAGTATGTCCGGTTATGGGCAATAGGCGCATGTTTTGTAACTTCTAGAAGAGACACATCGCAGTCTATAGTCTGCCACTGCCACGGTAGCGGGTATGCTACAGGAGCCATTAAACTGTGTTCAAGTGACACTCCAGTTTCCTCAGCTAGACCCTTCAGGCGAACTGAGAAGGGCTGCCTCATCGAAGGCCTGTTTTGAAACAGAATGGAGCTCGACAAATCATTAATAGTAGAGTATGAGGGGTGCTTCTTGTCTGCTTTCACCTTAAGGAAATAAACAAAGGACATGTAAGTTCTCTGCAGATGAAGCGACCACTCATTTGACTCAACGTAAAAAGTTTTCTACGGGGCTGGTGCGAAAAGCACCCGTAGAAAGGCGGATGCCCAAATGGTGCACGGAGTCCAGCATCTTCAAAGCACTTTGAGTCGCAGTTCACTATCCTCTTGAGCAACTCTCTTTACCAAGGGCTTAGAAAATCCCTTAACAAAACGCAACTAACAACTGTTTTTCTTTTCACGACAAAATATAAAATGATGACATTTAACAGCCTATTTTAAGTGTTTGACTGTTTTCTTTCCCTAATAGTACCTACTGTGGCTTTAATTTTCTCAGTCAGCAATAAAAGTGGGCTAAATTTTAAAAAAGCACTGTGTGACTAGGTGACATAGAATCATACCGGGTCCTCCACTAATGGAGGGCCAAGTTTCATCACAGCTACCCCCCCCCTCCCTTACCTCCAATCGGTCAAGTGCAAAAGAAGAGCTGCTTCACAATGGATGCACAAATGAAGATGATGTGCTGCTCACGACGACCTGCCTTTGGTACCTAGCTTTTCAGGGGAAATGCAGCATATCCTTAGCTGCCCGTATCAGCAAGAATTTACATGACCATAACCTGCACATTAAACAATTATAGGTCAGGCCCTGCTAAGTAAAGATATAGGGCCCTCTTAGATGATTGGGAGTAGTGGCTTTCATGGCTTTTAAACATTTTGGCTTTTAAACATTTTGTTTTTAGATACTTGATGTGCGGTACAAAGGTCAACTTGTTGTCCAAGATTAAGCCTAAGAATTTATGCTCCACATTAACAGACAGACTTTGACTGTTCAGTTCAATGTTGGGTTCCGAGTGCATGCCTCTCTTTCGGGAGAAGAAGACACATGTGCTTTTTTGTGGGTTCAGTCGGAATCCGTTTTCCTCTGCCCATTTGGAGACCTTGTTTAAATTTAACTGAACCTGCCGCTCACACATTGCCAGATTGCAAGATCTAAAGCCAAGCTGGACGTCATCGACATATGTACAATAAAACATATTGCGAGGAATGGACAAGCGCAAGGAATTCATTGTGATGAGAAAAAATGTGCAGCTAAGTACACCACCTTGTGGCACGCCTGTTTCCTGGACAAATGTTTGGGAAATAACCGTGCCCACTCGGACACGGAATGTCCGGTTTGACAGGTAACTTTCGATTATGTGAAACATTCTTTCGCGCACGCCAAGGTGGGACAGGTCTCTTAGAATTCCAAAACGCCATGTTGTATCATAAGCCTTTTCGATATCGAGGAACACAGAGAGAAAATATTGTTTATGGACGAAGGCGTCTCTGATCTGTGCCTCGATACGAACAAGGTGGTCTGTGGTGGATCTACTCTCTCGAAACCCGCACTGAAATGGGTCGAGCAAATTGTTTGATTGATATGTGGGGTTTAACGTCCCAAAACCACTCTATGATTATGAGAGACGCCGTAGTGGAGGGCTCCGGAAATTTAGACCACCTGGGGTTCTTTAACGTGCACCCAAATCTGAGCACACGGGCCTACAACATTTCCGCCTCCATCGGAAATGCAGCCGCCGCAGCCGGGATTCGAACCCGCGCCCTGCGGGTCAGCAGCCGAGTGCCTTAGCCACTAGACCACCGCGGCGGGGCAAGAGCAAATTGTTTGTTTCAAGGAAATGTACAAGTCGGCAGTTTATCATTTTTTCGAAGACTTTGCACAAGCAGCTTGTAAGTGCAATAGGCCTATAACTCGAAGCTAAAGAAGGGTCCTTGCCCTCTTTCAAAATGGGAATAATAATAGCCTCTTTCCAGGAGGTAGGAATAGTGCCAGAAAACCAGATAGCATTGTACAAACAAAGAAAGGTTTTTCGTGTTTCGGCTCGGTTTTTTTAACATTTCATACACCACACGGTCAGAACCTGGGGCAGAAGTACTGCAGGAGTTTAGAGATGTTCGGAGCTCAGCTAGACTGAAAGCTTGGTTATATGCCTCGTATCTAGTACATTTGTGTTCGAGTTTCTGCTTTTCTATTCTTGTTCTGTATTTTTGGAAAGTGTCAGTATAGTGGGACGAGCTGGACATCTATTCGAACTGTGCACGAAGGAATTTGAATGATCTTCCAAGGTATCACCCTGAGTGTTTACGAATGGAAGTGTGTGTACTTGTTTTCCTGCTATCCTACCGACCATGTTCCAGACTTCCAGTGCAGATTGTGATCAGTTTATCAAAAAGAACCGCTCGAACAGCCACTGCCTCAACAGATGTTCGGAGTTGTAGGTGTGTGCATGCAATTCCTTGATTCACTATGATGGCAATACCTCCGGATGATGTCATGGCATCATCACGGTCCTTTCGGAAAATAGCGTATTTACGAAGAAAATTTGTGTGTTTTGAATTAAGGTGTGTTTCTTGTACACACAGCACTTTCAGTGAGTGTTCGTGTAAAAGTTCTTGGATGTCGTCAAGGCTTCTGAGAAGGCCCCTGACGTTCCATTGTATAATTTGAATGTTCATGATGAATGTAGAATCGTGCTGTGTATACGAAAAGCGAGTGGCTGCTTAGACAGGGAGTTTGAGTTCACGTAACAGGGCCATCACCAGGCCCTGATATCTGCTTTTTTGTTTTCTTGGCACGCTCCAAGGAGCCACGCCGCTCTTTCAGCACCAAGGGTACCGACGTATCCATTGCCTCCTCGGAGGCACTGGATGCCCGCACGTGGGGGCTATTAGTTCGAATGTTGGGCCTCGCCTGGTGAGGTAAGGCCTTGAGACCTGAGAGCTCTGGAGTCTCCGGTCTCTGTTTGGGAATAGGCGGTGTAGCCTGGACTACAGCCGCCTTGGGGGCAGATGCCACAACCACCGGCTCGGTATGCGCGGGCCGAAGGAGTGCTGAGGACTGGTGCGGCGGTGCCCGCTGACGCGCCGCATCAGCGTATGTAGGTCCATAGAATGGTGCGACTCTTCGCCGTGCTTCCTTAAATGAAATGTTCTCCTTCACCTTCAATGTAATTATTTCTTTTTCTTTTTTCTAGTATGTGCAGGAGCGTGAATACGCGGCATGGTTTCCTTTGCAGTTTACACAGTGTGGCGGTTGTTTGCAGTTCTCAGACACGTGGCCTAGGACTCCACATTGTGCACAAGTCTGGCGACCACGACAGGTTTTGAGCCATGGCCATACCTCTGGCACTGGAAGCAACGACAAGGGTTTGGAATATACGGCCTGATAGATGTCTTCGTGTACCCTGTTTGAATAGATTCTGGTAGTTTACTGAATGCAAACATACTAAGTGTTTCGTCGATGTTTCGTTATTATCTCTTCTGATGATAATTCTCTGTACATTAGTGACATTTTGGCTCTTCCACCCCTCCAAAAGTTCAGTTTCGGTCAGGTCAAGTAAGTCAGCGTCAGATACCACTCCGCGAGTTATGTTCATAGATCTGTGTGGTGTTATGGTGATCGGAACGTCACCAAACGTTGAGAGGCTGTCTAGCTTTACAAATTGTTCTTTGTCCCGAAATTCGAGGAGAAGGTCTCCACTAGCCATTTTGGTTACTTTGTATCCAATCCGAGAGTTTCAGTAAGACACCTGGCAACTACGAATGGTGATACGGTCCTGGCTTGCTTTCCAGTTTTCTCGCGGTGAATGACGTGGAAGTGGGAAAATGTTCCTTTTGGCTGGTTGAAAAAATTTATGTCATAGGTGCGTACCCGCTTTCAGCTGGTACGATCAGACAGTAGGGGGAACGCTCCATGCATGCCTGTCTTATTTTTGTTCAGCAGCGTTGGCGGCCACCCACCACGGAGCCCATAGAGGGGACGCTACAAGTTTGCGGATGCTGCAACCTGCAGACGCCAGCCGTACAACGCCACTATAACCCAATGCGCCTAGGCCAAGGTAGGCTATTGCACAGGGTTAACCCTAGCCGCCAGGAAGTTTGGAAGTAAACGGAAGAGACTAGAGGACAGGACAGATAAAAAGTGAGAGATAAAGACGAAGATGTAGGGAGATAAAGATAGGAAAAGGCGACTGCCGATTTCCCCTGGGTGGGTCCCTCCAGGGGTGCCGTGTACGTGAAGCCGGGGCCAAAGGGGTGTGTTGCCTCTGCCGGGGGGCCTTAAAGGTCCAATCACCCAGTGTCGGCTCAACTCCCAGGATCCCTTTTTCCCCAAACACGGCAAAGCCACGAACGGCTAGGCGTGGGAGGGAGTCAAAGGCTGATGAGATGATCGAATCCAGTTCATGGGATCCACGCAGATGGAAGGACGAGAGGAGCCCGGTTGATGCCCTGGCAATAATAATATACACTCCGTTTGTGATCTATAGGGGGCGCCTGAAAAGCTACGCGCAGTGCCACTTGTGCTGCAGCGGGCACACAACGTTGACAATCGTATAGCAGACAGCAGCTCCTCATCGCTTTGACAACTATGAAAGCACCCGTGGCTGGCGCGTTGGTTCTTCGAGCACGGTTTTAAGATATCGTAGGGAGACATTTTCAGCAATGCCACTATGAATTAAGTGGAAAACCTGCACAAAAAGCGACCACGTTTTCCACGTTTGTGAGCACCTTGCTACCTGCCGTCAGTACTGACGGCAAATGCGTGCGTCAGGTGTGTGCAACGCAAGATGCTTGCTTCATAACTGTCGCGATAAGGTGTCATTATTTCACACTTAAAATATTATTGTTGCGTGCCCATTATCCCCGTACCTGCAAAATACTCGATGCATTTAGAAATATTGATGTCTCCACGACTCGCCGTGGAAATCATGGTGAGTGGCCGGCAGCGTGCTCCATTGATGTGGCTTCGTGCTACGGCGATTTTAAACCACCAAGTCTTGCGAATTGTTTTGCTTGAAATTGTCACGGCATCATCCTCACTAATCATGATCATGGCCTTTATCTCACTGCTCGCGCAGCTATGCTAAGAGCTTGAGGTGCAGGCGAGAAAGAGAACCCGCTATGATTTCGGCAAGAGAGGATGCTGCAGCCCCAATTCTTGAAATAGTGGTCCAGAAACCTCACAGTACTACTTTTGTGCCCTAAAAATGCTGTTTTTTTTTTTTAGCCAAATCATGTTTACGTGGCCCACACGACATTAGCGCACTTCAATTCACCCACCTAAATGGGCCGTTTAACGTAGCAGTTGCCCGCCTATAATGCGCGGTCACCTATTTTAGTGACAGCAGAGTGAAAGTGGTGGGAACCACAGCAGCAAAAATGGCCATCGAAGATTGCCGAGATGGATGTCGGTGAACTTGACAAAGAGATATTGGCTCGCTACGCTGGTGCAGAGGCATGGCACTCAGGCACTTCAAGCGTAGGGATTCATTTTGCAGCACCCCAGTGAAAAATCATGTTGTTTTCTTTCCTGCAGCTCCTCAAGCGACAAACACCATTTGGGTAACCAGTATCAGTACTGCACGTGGCACTTTTACAAACTTACGGTTACAAGCATTTTCATGACCGTGCAAAACCCCACCCAGCAGTATGCGATAGCGGAACTACCACTCAGACACAACCGCTTGAGCAAAGTGCAGTTCGGCGAAAAAGAAACTTTCGAACCACTTCCCATGGTCGAGCTGAGCGGTTCTTTTTTCCATGAATCAAACAGAAATGGACAAGCAGCATTATATTAAATGTTGTAATGCACGAAAGGTTCTTTTTTATTGCAACTGATTATATTACTAGTGATTACTTGTGTTCAGGACTTTGATGCGATTGGGATCACTTCAAAATATCCCACTCGTGAAACAGTGTCATACATTTTACCTTAACTTTTCGATTAGTACGACACTGCTGTTGATAATATTGACGGTTTAGACATTCTGAAACATCAATCATTCACTGTAATGTAAATTGTTGTTTACCTTTGGTATCCCTTTTACGTGCTGATAATCAACACAAACTCTAACGTGTCTATACAGTAAAACATCAATAATTCGGATATCATGAGATCAGAAGAAATGTCCAAATTATCAAAAGTATCAGAAAAACTATGAACAAATATCTGTTAAATCAATACACTTTCATTTTCTTGATGACCACATAAATCCTGTACTTTTTTGCATAAGTGCGGTGTAAAAACGGCAATTTTCATCATCCTGCAACTTCGTTTTCAATGCGACCATAGTGACAAACTGGCTTGCCTAATTAGACTGAACATGCTCTGGTCTCATCTCTTTTGCACATGACAATAGTTCATTTACAGGTAAAGGGCCCAGCAACTGATCGTTCCTTCATCACAATGTAGAAAATGAGTTTTACATAGCATAGCAACTGGTACTCAACACTCTTGATCTTCAACAGCTTCCGTCATGTTTGAGTTTTGTGATATTGCGTGCTCATTGCATCAAGTCGAAATGAAGATGCACAGTGCTGGATCCACGATGGCAAAACCACTGTCACTTACTGATAAGGATAGCAATACAGACAGCGCTGCATCGTTCTGGTTGTCTGTGAATGCCATTTTCACTCATTTGTTGCATCAAATCAAAATGAAGATGCACAGTGCTGGATCCACGAGGGCAAAACCACTGTCACTAACTGATAAAAATAGCAAGACAGACAGCGCTGCATCGTTCTGGTTGTCTGTGAACGCCATTTTCACTCATTTGTTGCATCAAGTCGAATGAAGATGCACAGTGCTAGATCCACGAGGGCAAAACCACTGTCACTAACTGATAGGGATAGCAATACAGAGAGCGCTGCATCGTTCTGGTTGTCTGTGAATGCCATTTTCACTCATTTATTGCATCAAGTCGAAATGAAAATGTACAGAGCTGGATTCACGAGGGCAAAACCACTGTCACTAACTGATAAGGATAGCAAAACAGACAGCGCTGCATCGTTCTGGTTGTCTGCGAACGCCATTTTCACTCATTTGTGTAGTTTTAACGCAGAGATATCATCCAAATTTATGAAATTGTGGCCAAATTTGATTGGAATAATGAAAGTTTGATGCCATTAAACAATGCACATGATGGCTGGGAAGAGGGAACAAGTCTGAATTAATTATCCCATTTTTACATTAACAAGGGTATAATTACAGCTTTTACTGAAGCTCACTGTTTTTATCAGCTTAATATTAAACGAACACCTAGAACATAAAAAAAAAACAACCTGCTACTGCACTTTTAGGAGAGGTGCAGCTTCTACTGTCTACAATTAGTTAATATAGTTGCCATTCCATTTCATTGTTGGCCAAGCACACAATGTGATTGGGTGTCCGCTTCTGCCTTTGCTCACTTAAATTTAAGTAAGGAACTGTTGAACTATACCCATCAATTATCTGCACATATCAAACATCAACTCAGTGCAGCCTCATGCAGCGGCGACGAGCTTTGAATACTGTCTATTTTTTTCCCCCACTCATTTAGGATGCTGTCAGTCACGGACCGAGGTGAGCCACACCTTTTGAGCAGTTGCGATCAGTTCCCGTGCTGCACTCAAATGATGCAGGCATGCAAGCCCACAGCACTTCAGTGAGATTGTGGCTTAATAAGGATACTTACTTCAAGGTCACAATATAAAAAGCAAGAATACATCATATCAAGGAATCTATTATATTAAGTTTGTTACACGTACCGAGCTTTGGCTGTAATAGTAAACAGAGCTGTGTGAATAGCAAAATTTGGGGGCAAAACGAGTTTGAATATTAAAGTTTGAGTGTGAGTCCAATATTTTTCCGATAGTTGTCGAATCTTTATTTCATATTTTTAAAATACTTTGAAGTGAAATTACAGAAAAAAGGTTGCAGAGGATCCCTAAACACATTCTTAGATGTTCCTTTTGGCTCCCAAAGATGCTTTGCTTCTCTCAAAGACGATTTGCCCTCTCCCCGAGTGCTCCTCCCAATCTCGCATGGCATACGTCAGTGGTTCTCAAATGGGGGTCCGCGGACCCTAGGGTCTCAGTGAAGCCATTTCTATGATCCATGACACCCTCACCCGCATTTTTCTTTAAGTGTGATTGTGTCACGTATTAATGAACAGTCCAAAATGAAGTGATGTGGCACGTTTGTTTGGTATTTTTGGTAGCAATAAAAGGCACCTGTTTCACGCTCCAGTTGTGTTCATTTACCTACGTACCCCCCTCTCCCTCCCCTCCGCTGCAAGGGGTCCCCAATCACTTCCACCAGTCCACAAGGGGTCCCCGAACCACTGGCATAGCCCATCGCAGATGTGCTGCTCAAAACACCGTCCACTTCCGGTTGCCGTGACTCTGTCTCTCCTTCGACTTCGTCAACTGTGTGCTTGTTGGCAAACCACTGCTGCCGTGCCAGCCCGTGCTCATAGGAATCGTGCTTGTATAGGCCATTCGCGCGTATAGACCTGACAAGCCGTAGTAGCCGATTCGTAGGCGTGCGCATGCGGGTAACACGACGAACATCAAGGAGTACTCTCAGTGTGAAATGACCTTGTGTGTGGAACTCATGATACAATACTTGTGTACATATGAACCTATTAGCGTATTTGAACTGCCATGTGATGTTCGGCTGCGTAGTACTTTCATATCTACTGCATTGAGTTTTGTGCACTTATCATTTTCTTACAACATACTTTGTCTCCTAAGTGAGAAGGAGTAGCCGGTGTCACCATGGCACAAATCTCTCCTATCTTATCATTTCAAAATAAAGAGGGGAGAGAGAACAGACAGCTGCTCACAGGCTAACCAGAAATCGTAGATTCTTGCTCGACCAATCGCACTATATATCTGCTACAGGTCAGAGATTCAACTCCTCGCCCTCGCACAAAGGCCTGGAGAGGAGGAGGGCCGGTTTCTTGGAATTTGTGGCGTTCCGGCAGCTCATAGCGCTGCCACATGTAGAATCGCTGATTGAGACAACATTGTGAACACGATACTTGAAATATTTTAAAAAATATTTTGGGTGGTTTAGGGGCCTTGAACGGAATACCCGTAGTAAGGTAAAGTCTTTTTGTAATGGGTGGCCAGCTTTAAACAACGAAGTCTTTATGGTAATCACACGTTCCAATGCCCGATGGCCATATACACTTGTACCACGCAATAGTCCTGCGGTATCACACGTATTTTCAAGCCTGTATACAAGTTGCATGCGTTTGTAAAGCATGAAAGTTATTTTCACAGCATTTACAAGCACAGAAAGTTATTTTCACTGTATCTCCAAGCATACGCGTGGCTTTGTAGTAGAGCATCTGCTTTCCAAGCAAACGGCATGGGTTCGATCCTCACTCAGGCCAGGAAATTTTTATTACCTATTGTATTTGCATCTTTCTTGATTTTGTCACAGACAATATGATGATTTTTCACTCAAAACTAATGACGCCGGCCCCGATATCGAAATTTCTACAAAACGAGCTCCTTAACACTGTTACATTAAAATGTCATTAATTGAACCCCCTGATCTGTTTCATCTATCATCTCTATGTTGGAACCAGCGTTTGCCTGAGTAAAAAATTTGTGGCTGTAGCAGAGTCTGAAAGGCAGCTTCACTGCAATAGGAGTGAAGCACATCAGAACTTTGAAGGTATCACTGCCACTCGTACATTGACTGTGCTTATCTTCATGGAGTTCCAACACTTCTAATTGTGAAATTCCAGTGCAAATCAAATCAAATAGCAAACACCATTAAAAAAATATTTGAAAGTTCAAACATTTTCACAGCCCCACTAGTAACAGAAAAGTGTAATGAACTGCAATATGTTCATAACTATAGGTACTAGAATGCTGTGCTACAAACATACACTGAATACTCCAATGAAAAGGTGGTCTTCTATTATTGACCTTATGCTGGCAGAAAAATATTAAGCCCAATAGCCTCACCTGCTCCGGACTCATGTACAACTGGGTGCCCACTTGATCAGTCAGGCGTCCTGACTTGCTGGAGAAAAGATCTCCAGAGGGTGCTTTCAAAGGGCTTGCAACTACTGAGCCACCTGTCAGAGCTGTCACTAGGCCGAAGTCTCCCACCTTGATGGCATCATCCATGGCAAAAAAGATGTTCGATGGCTGTGACAGAAGAGGAAGGCAGAGTGCTGATCACAAAATGTAGTTCTTGCATAATAAAAGTAATGGAATGGGACATGAGATTAGCGTGACACTGAACAGAGCTTACGGTAGTATTCAGTCTCCAAGCACATGATCTTATGCAATTTTAATTAAGTTATGCAGTTTTGCATGCCAAAACCAGGATATGATTATAAGACATGTCATAGTGGAATAGCTGGAACTCTTTAATGGGTATTCAAATCAAATTTTATACAATAAAACAACCTCAAGTTCAATGCAATGTGCTGCATGAAGGGCTCTAAAGGTCGAAGCCCAGTTCATTCTTATACACTAAAACGTTCTGAAGGTCTCCGTTTTTTCTAAATAACTGACACAATGCTTCCTTCGATTATTAAACAGGTCAACAGTAGTTATGGAAGCGACATCTTGATTTTAGGAGCAGAGTCCGGAGCAGCAAAATGGTGCTTTGGACTGGCCAAAAGCATTTTGGGAGCAGATGGCCAAATATTCAAGATCAATAATGGGGTTTACACCAGCATTTAAACAGCTCAAAAGTATTATACCTCACAGTTCAAGAAACAATTAATTAAGCAGATGGTTGGTCATTGAACACAAAGTAAGATGCACGACATATATTTAAAAGGTCAGTGCTTGTAGAAGAAATGATATCAAAACGACAAAGCCGACACCAAATTATTAATTAAAGTAGCCACAATTACATGCAACCATTACCAAAGTAGCAGTTTACAATCAGCATGAGTACAATATGCTATTTTCATATGTCACCAAAATAGCCAGCATTGAGGATTTCAAAACTAAACTAAGCTAGGTAAGCTATACCAGCGCCGCCTCTATTCTTCTTAATGCCAGCCAGATGCACCCAATTCAGACCTCTGCTATAGCCCTTTCCTGCTCTCGCATATCGCCTAGCCTTCATGCATGCCTCATTACGAAAATCATATGAAATAATTTTTTGTTCAGTTGTGAACAGATACAGGGGGCGGTGTTTGCATTCCTCGTGCTCACAATGTTGGCAGTCACGTTGGCTCTTCAAGAGATACAACGTTTTGAGATAGTCTATTGCTGTTCATGGCGCTATGCGAGCAACTAATAGGCAAGAGTCACTGCGACGCTGTTGCATGCGCTGAATTTACGAACGCTGTGAGGCAATATTGACAGTGCTTCAAGCCACGAAGACGGAGCAAGAAGGAACAAATTTGATAGAAGTTGTGGGGGTGCTGACACCCCTCCTGTAAAGTTGTCTGCGCCGCGTGGCGCACGTGTCTCGCCCCAAGGCTTTATTTCGGTGGTGACCACCGCCGGGCGATAGATGGCGTTGTGGTCGCTTTGAGTGCCACTGTTGGTAGAGTGGTAGCGCCGGCGGTGGCCCCTGGCGGAAGGCGGGCCTTGGTGGTGGGCGAGCGTTGAGCGAGCCTCTTCTGCGCGTGGCGGCTGCTGCGAATGGTTGTCTGTCGCGTGGGCCCCCGGTGCTCGGCACCGCGGGCTTCGCGCCGGGGTCCCACGTGGAAGGTC
>WOVY01014537.1:0-11131 GCA_013436015.1 Rhipicephalus annulatus | reverse complement strand
AGAAGACCTGAACCTAGTTTTAGAGTTCGCACTATACACCACGCGTGCACACAGAACTGATGATGGGCGCATGGGGGTGCTACTGAATGGCCATTTTTCATCGTGTAGAGCTCGCTCGAGGCACTTCAAAATCATGGTAATGAAGTCGACTCTTCCGCGATGAGGTCTGAATCCACACTGGTTGATGGTAAAGCGTTGTAAGCGTCCTCGATCTGCTGAAGTCGATAAAGGGCAATCTCCTCCATCTTTCGCCCGCCATAGATGTGAGGGGGCGGGTTATTTCAATCGAACGACATTGCTGGTTCGCCTTGCTTGCGGACAAAAAATCACAGACGCAAAGCGCCACTAATGACGGGAGAACAGCACTGTAGAAAAGTCAGCTCGACGGATCCAGCAAGACAGGGCGCTGGGAGGCGTCCAGGTTTATGGAGTATTTGTGAGGCGCGCGCAAGAAGGCTCCCTATCTAGGGTTCTCAAAAGTTGAATTGTACACATGAGGCGTTGCGTTTGCGCTTTCTGGGGGCCTGTTCGAATTACACGAGAGGAAATCCTCGCAGAGAGATGAGAATTTGAGCTGAGGTGGTGGGTTCCACGAGAAGGTGGGGGAGTGCGCAGGTTTTGTTGAACACTCCCTGCACTAGAAGAAGAAGTGGTGCCAAGGTGTTTGCTCAGGTGTGTTGGCACGACATATTTAAAAAACCAATCGAAAACCGATGAGACCAAACAAGTAAAGACCCGTGCGGAGCGCTGACTTACTAAAAAGTGTTATTCTTCAGACCACGCATATCAACTTACGCAGTGGAACGAAGAAAGGAGAAATAAGAGTGATAGTCGAAGATAAACAAAAAATGAAAATCATAAGAGCGTTCTCATGGAGCGTGCAATCAACCAGAAAAAGACACATCCTTTTTCTGAGGGGAGTCGATGTGGCCTACTCATGCAAAGGTGCGAAAGAGGAGGTAAGCAGTTAGCAAGCTCTTATTTCGGTATGCCTTGTGTACCAGCTATGGCTTGTACTTGTTAGCGCAATAGTTTCAGGTTAATCAACATGCGCATGATGGTGCCGCCATGGCGACGGTGGTGTGTGGTCATCAGAGATAAGGAGAGGCCCGTACAGCTGCGGTCGTGTAGCTCCTGTGCGTGATGTCGGCATGCCGCGCCGAGTTGGATGAATCTCTGTCTATGCGCCAACACAGAGCTTTGCAACCCGCCTCAGTGGATGCTGGAGCTCAGAGGCTGAGCAGCTAGATGTTAGGGCAAGGCGTTGCTGGTAGGAGAGACACCAGCGCGTTGTCACGCGCTCAGTACTGTCCGTGATTATCTAAATGTAATCAGTGATCTGTAGGCTAGCGCGTAGTTCCCCAGCTAACGGAACAGCGGCTACTTCACAACACTAATTACGAACGAAAACCACGGCTGGTGCGGCACTTAAGAAGCGTGATCGCTTGGTTATTAGACCAGCTGAGCGGTGACGGCGTAAAAAATTCTTTAGCGCGACGGATCAAATACGAGTAGACATGCTACTCCAGTGGTGTAAGCTTGACGTATCCACTCGTAAGCGCAGTGCTATCCCACCAGCGCTAGAAAGATTACAGTCGAGGCTGCACTACGGTGGACGAAGGTGGGTTTCCCGATATTCACTACGAGGAGACGTATCGAGGCCGATCACGCGGCAAAGGTCACGACCACGTGCATTCGTGGTACTGCATCCTCAGCTGGCGTGCTAGACGGTTGAAGTCTGCACACAATATTTGGCCTCGTGGGATCACGGTGGCATCACAGGGCAGAAATAAACACTGGCGATAAAATTGTTAAAACCGTCATTGCGCATAGTGACACTGGCGCACTGCAGAATCCTGGTGTGGAGACAAGCGCATTAGTGAGCGTGGCACGAATGTGCATCCCGGCGCATGACTTAAAGGTGGTTGGGTTGTGTCAGAGCTTGGGTTGCTGCTGCAATCTGCCTGCGCAGAATGCGCTGAACTGCTGTAGCCAATGCAGCCGGGCAGCAAAACATCCTCTGAGAGAGCGCACGGCCTCCTGCATGGCAAGACCATCTTAATGACATAGGAGAAGAACCGCCGCGTGTTCTGCTAGACGGCGATGCAGTGACTGGCAGTTTCACTGCAATATGCGCAGCCTAGAGTCATGTCGCTCATGGGTCATCACTGGCTAACGCGAGCACTTTAGCGGCCCAGGCTATCGTATGCTGTCGTCTTCTCATATGTATTCGTGCAACGCTGGCGAAATATATAGCAGAGCCATCTGTAGCATAATGAGTGTGCGCCAAACACAAGTCACTTCTTTTTGTGCTTAGGGCAGTTTCATTGTGATACAAAGAGCGAAGCATTTTACGGTTCCAGCCCACCGCATGCTGTCGTAGCTTGGCGTAGATAAACAAAGCACGTATGAAAATTGAGACAGTAATTAGGAAGCAAGAAATAGAAAGAGAGGATAACAAAACTAAACTGATGGAGAAAATCAAAAATAAAGACAAGACAGAAAAATAGGACACGAACAAATGGTAGGTCCCACGGATAGTGGAGGAGAGAAATAAGCAAAAAGACAAGGAGGTTAGCCAGTTTCTTAGACCGGCTAGCAACTCTAGGCTGGAGGAAAGGGTGAAGGCCAAAAAGATGATAAAGAAGAGAGTTTACAAAGAGGGAGTGAAAGAAGATACTTCACTTCACTCACTTTTCTTTTATTTCCTTAAAGACCCCCTGTAGGGGTATTACATAAGGGGTGGTGCATAACAAAAAAAAAAAAGAGAACTATACAACGGTGTTTTTAATGGCTTCTGCAAACATAGATGGGTTAGTGATGGTACAGATGGGCCGTGAGGAAGGCCGTTCCAGTCTTTTGCTGCTCTTACGAAAAAGGAGGCTTGGAATACCAGTGGTCCGGGTACGTGGTATTGCGACTTGTAACGGGATGACCAGTGCGATGGGATATGTGCGGAGGGGGCGTGATGTACGGTGGATTATTCAGTGAACTGAAATAAAAACATATGAAAAAGCGAGAGGGTGGCATACTGTCGGCGTGAAGGCAAGGGTTTCTAGACCTGATTCCGCCTTTAGAGATGAGATGCTGATATCGTACGAATATGCAGAATGAATGAACCTGGTAGCCCGATTTTGAAGTGATTCGAGTTCTCTTATGATGTATGATTGATGAGGGCTCCAGATGGAAGATGCATACTCGAGTTTGGACCTGATAAATGATTTGTACGCAAGCGTCCTTGACGTGAGGCGGAGTATGGCGTAAGTGTCGTCTGAGAAATCCGAGTGATTTATTAGCAGACGAGATGATGTTAGTAGTGTGATGACGCCAAGACAGGTCATGAGCCAAGGTGATGCCGAGGTATTTGAATGATTGAACTGATTGTATGGGAACATTAGTGATGGAATAGGTAAACTCAAAAGGGTTACGGTGGCGAGAAAGAAGAAACAAGCTTACATTATTAGGATTTAAGTTCATTAACCAACGATCACACCATGTTTGTATGTTTGTTAAGATCATGCTGAATTAGTGTTTGGTCATGAATGTTGGTTACTGATCGGTAGATTACGCAGTCATCGGCAAACATACGAAAGTTACATGATACATGCAATGGTAGATCGTTAATGTAAATTAAAAAGAGTAGAGGCCCTAGACAGACCCTTGCGGGACACCTGAGGTTACAGGTAGTCGGTTAGATGAGTGATTATTAACAAACACAAACTGGGAACGATTAGTCAGGAAAGATGTTATCCATGCAAGTACATTAGGATCTAGATTTAAACAGAGATAATTTAAGAATTAGGCGTTTGTGAGGGACAGTGTCAAATGCTTTAGCGAAATCCAGGAAAAGAGCATCTGGTCTGAATGTTGCAGTCAAGGTTAGAATGTAAGTCATGAATGAAAATGGCCAGCTGCGTTTTCACAAGAATAACCCCTTCGGAACCCGTGTTGAGAAGGATGAAAAAAGTGCATTGAGTCCAAGGAAGTTGATGATATGGGGAGTAGATGACATGTTCCATGATTTTGCAGGGGATACTTGTTAAAGATATGGGACGGTAATTTAGTGGAGAATCTCTGTTACCTGATTTGTAGACTGGACGACCTTGCCTACTTTCCAGTCTGCTGGCAGAAAGACTGCTGATGATAATGACTGCGAAAATAACAATGTAAGGTATGCGGCACCACACATGTTTAACATTTATGAGAAGTTTTGAATTAATGTCATCCACACCTGCAGAAGAAGAAAGCTTAATCTTTTATATACGAAATGATGCCGTCCGTAGAAAATGCAATCGGGGCCATAGACTCGGTGCTGCGCGCCGCAGTGAAGAAAAATCGGGAACTGACTCTCATTCGTTAAAAACAGAGAAAAAGGCCTCGTTAAAAAAGGTTCGCGCATTCATTGTTGTCGACTATATCGCCATGCGATTTGAAAGACTAGTGGTGCGCATCTCCTGAGGGTTTATCACCTCCCAGAATTTGCGAGGGCTGGTTGCAAGCATTTTGGGCAGCTCTTCATGAAAGAACACGTGTTTGTCGTTACGAATGGTTCTAAGATAATCATCTTCCGCGGCGTAATATTTTCCATAATAAGGACAGAAGTTTAGACTGTTTGGCTGATCGGAAGAGGCTTTTTTCTTGTTTCTCAGTTTGTGAAGTGTACGTGAAAACCATGGCTTGTTACGGTTTGCGGTAAACGTTATTTTTGGGATAAATTCTCGACAAGAGTGGCTAACTTATCTCTAAATTAATCCAATTCTCATCCACAGAGCGTGTATGGCTTATTCTCTCGAACTCAGGAAGAAAAGATATCAATTCATATTGATGGCACTATAATTGCCCTTGTCGTAAAAGACGGAGTGTTTGGTGACAAGATCGCGTTTTACAGGTCGAAACGCAAAAAGCCGCATGGATTACCTTGTGGTCACTGACGGCACGCAGATATGTAATTGATGATAAGCTCTCTTGATGACTAGTTAGTATTAGATCTAAGATGCTGGAATTGCTCTCTGTAACGCGCGTTGGTTGGGATACAAGTTGGGTTAGATTGCAATTCAGGCAGAAATCTATGAAGTCCCTTGCGGGCTCACTGCCCACAGCTGACGGGACGCTACTACTCTCCAATCTATTTGAGGAAAATTAAAATCGCCGAAAAGCAGTATCTCTGCTTGCGGATACTGTTTCCCAAGGTCACTCAGGTTGTTGTTGAGCTTATATGCGAAATCTGGGTCACTGTCGGGGGCCTATAACAAACGCCTACAAGGGACAGTATGAGGGTGAGCACGGCAAACGACCAAAGATTTCAAGTTCAGAAGAGTTGGTCCTGGCCACCGAGCACGATAACTGTTGGTGCACAGCCATCAGAACCCCGCCTCCACGTGCGCCTGTACGGTCCTTACGATAAAGTTGAAATCCAGGTAGGTGATCTAGCACTTCTGCATCGGTTATATCATTTGTCAGCCAAGTCTCGGTTATCACCAATACGTTACTGCTTGATGACAAAACAAGCTCAGAAAAAGAAAAAGTTATGCGTTTCGGAAAAAAAACTGCGCGCGTTAGCAAAGACTACCGAGAGTGACATGCCAGATTGAGGTGTGGGGGTGTGCCCGGCAGATTTGCGCCGAGGAAATTGCTACGACGCTTCCCTACAGGTTGCGATTGCTCATCGTAGACGTAGCGCTTTGTGACCCATTAGCAGTGTCTTGTACGTGATGGAAAAAGGCAGCGACTTGGTTTTAGCAAAGGCAATCAATTGCCGACGGACGTTTTGCACACGACGTGAAAAATCTTCACCAACACTAAAAGTGGTTCCTTTAAATTTCCGTCCATTAGAAAGAAATCTCTCCTTTTGTTTTATGGAATGCGAATTTAACTATTATGGGGCGATGGTGGTTAGTACCCTGCGGCGACCCAGACGATGCGCGCGCTCAATTTCCTTCGGATCGATGGAAATACCTAGACGATCACGGCAGTGCTTGATGACAAGTTGTTCAACTTGGGACAAGTGCTTCCGATCCAGTTGATTCAGGAAGGCCATAAAATATGAGGTTATTGCGCGCGAGAATGATTCCGGCTTCATCCACGCGCGCTTCAAGCTTGCGCAGAAGGTCACTCGCGCGAGCGGTGTCTCTTCTGAGCGCTTCCACATCAGTACGTAAGGAGATAATATTTTGACAGTGCCCTTCCAGATCAGTCATGCGTCTACTGAGATCTGCTATAGATTATCTGTTGATAGCAAATGGGATTTAAGGTCCTGTACCTGACTGATTAATTCCGTGACCGGCAGACAATTTCTGCAGTTCAGTTAGTACAGCATTAGAAGCAGGACCCGGATTGCTTTCAATATCGCCCGACATCATCAACAAGGCACGAATCACACGAGAACACTCAAGTGCAACAAGAACGCAGCAGTGTGGGCTCGGCAGCTGAAAACAGCAGGTAATTACTAGACTTCTTAGCGAGAAGACTGTAAGTTTTACTAACCTGCATGACAAGAGTGAAAGGATTAGCGGTCTGCGTTGGTGCACAGCCGCCGAGCCCACACAGCGCCCGCGGCAAAGGCCGCTCTTTGTAGTCGACACAGGCATCGATGCCGATGCTGATAGCGTCGACCAGGTTTTGTCGAGGACCATGTAGCTGACGGTGGCGCCGGAAGGGATCCAGATCTGTTGCGTGTGGTGAAATCAGTGGGTTCCAAGTTACGTTGCGGTTGATAAGCTGTTGTGTCGAAGACCAAGAGGGCGTGACAGGAAAGCGTGCCACTCTCGCTGGAACGATGTTGATACTGCAACGTGTGGTGGTCAAAGAGCTGGCAGGAAAACGGAAAGCAGTATGCGCAGGAATGCGCAATGAAAACACCTGCATGACAAGAGGAAAGGATTAGCGGTCTGCGTTGGTGCACAGCCGCCGAGCCACACACAGCGCCGCCGGCAAAGGCCGCTCTTTTGTAGTCGACACAGGCATCGATGCCGATGCTGATAGCGTCGACCAGGTTTTGTCGAGGACCATGTAGCTGACCGGTGGCGCCGGAAGGGATCCAGATCTGTTGCGTGTGGTGAAATCCAGTGGTTCCAAGTACGTTGCGGTTGATAAGCTTGTGTCGAAGACCAAGAGGGCGTGACAGGAAAGCGTGCCACTCTCGCTGGAACGATGTTGATACTGCAAACGGTGTGGTCAAAGAGAAGCTGGCAGGAAAACGGAAAGCAGTATGCGCAGGAATGCGCACTGAAACACCTGCATGACAAGAGTGAAAGGATTAGCGGTCTGCGTTGGTGCACAGCCGCCGAGCCCACACAGCGCCGCCGGCAAAGGCCGCTCTTTTGTAGTCGACACAGGCATCGATGCCGATGCATAGCGTGCGACCAGGTTTTGTCGAGGACCATGTAGCTGACCGGTGGCGCCGGAAGGGATCCAGATCTGTTGCTGTGTGGTGAAATCCAGTGGTTCCAAGTACGTGCGGTTGATAAGCTTGTGTCGAGGAACAAGAGGGCGTGACAGGAAAGCGTGCCACTCTCGCTGGAACGATGTTGATACTGCAACGGTGTGGTCAAAGAAGCTGGCAGGAAAACGGAAAGCAGTATGCGCAGGAATGCGCCACTGAAACACCTGCATGACAAGAGTGAAAGGATTAGCGGTCTGCGTGGTGCACAGCCGCGAGCCCACACAGCGCCGCCGGCAAGGCCGCTCTTTGTAGTCGACACAGGCATCGATGCCGATGCTGATAGCGTCGACCAGTTTTGTCGAGGGACCATGTAGCTGACCGGTGGCGCCGGAAGGGATCCAGATCTGTGCGTGTGGTGAAATCCAGTGGTTCCCAGTACGTTGCGGTGTGATAAGCTTGTGTCGAAGACCAAGAGGGCGTGACAGGAAAAGCGTGCCACCTCCGCTGGAACGATGTTGATACTGCAACGGTGTGTCTCAAAGAAGCTGGCAGGAAAACGGAAAGCAGTATGCGCAGGAATGCGCACTGAAAAACCTGCATGACAAGAGTGAAAGGATTAGCGGTCTGCGTTGGTGCACAGCCGCCGAGCCCACTAGATACAATAGATAGGAAAAGAATACAACAAAATCAAAGCCATTACGACACTAAAGTCTGTCTGTAAGGTTAGTTGTCCGCAAAAAATTGTAACAAAAGCTTTCAAAGCCTTCTGGACTGAAGATGGACTCGACCAATGTACCGTAGAGTTTGTTCCGACAAATGCCAATCACTTAGTCTATTCAGAGCTTCGGGAAGTTCTTGTCTTTGCGCGTTAAAAATGGTACATTCACATAGAAGATGGATGATGGTTTTGTCGCAGCTGCAGTAATTGCACGATGTGGAGCTGGCCATTCTAATAAAAATTGAGCATGCGTTGGGAAGGTCACGCCAAGCCACAGGGCGGTACACTGAGTCCCTCATCTTGATATATTCTTGAGGGAAGACGAAGCTTTAGATCGGGTTCGAATGTATGCAGGCGAGCGTCTGTGAATTCCGCCAAGTTGCACTGTACCAGTGTAAGGTTACATGCACGTGAACGAAGTCTTGTAACTGCGTCAGTTCTTAAGCATGTGATGGCTTAGTGTTGAATACGCCTTGTGCAGACCTAGCAGCTTCATATGCTCGGTCGTTGTCATATATACTGCTATAACCTGTACCCACTGATACGCTATGCTGGGCTGTCTTTCAATTGCTTGCTGGGAAGGAGCCCTATTTCAGCGAATAACTGATTAATAAGTCAACGCCAGAAGGGTGGCATGAGACATTGAAAAGCTGTTTCGGTCCGAGAACATGTACCAAGTTCCCGAAGGTTCGTGAACTATAATCTCCAAAGCTGCACGTATGGCGGCAAGTTCTCCAGCTGCACATGACGTCAAAAGCGTGTGTCTTGACTTCAATAGGAATGAAATTCGCAGGAATAACCATCTCCTTGCTGAGTTACTGAATATATAAACAGAGCTGTCCGTGTAAATTTGAGGTTTTCGTCGTGCTTCCCGCGCAGGAACAGTAATGTGGCCTGTTCAGGGCAAGTGCGATGTCGACACGTAGGGTGCGAATTATTATATGCAAAGCATGAATGAGGAACGGTGAATTTTCACAGTAATATGAATACAACGTTACGAGGCGGACGTAAACTATGCCGTACATGAATGAGGTGTCGCAATTATGGGTGTTGCGCCCGGATTTGTGCTCAGTCATCCATTCATGTCACGTTATACAATATTGGTATATGTGAAGATAGCGCAAAAGCAGCGAGTGCGCTACGAGCGTAGCAAATAGCCATGTTTTACGTGACACGCATGTCAGGATTATTATGTTGGACGTGTCATTTCTTTTTTATCTCTATTCACGTCGCGTAAAGCCCAAAATTGGAATAATTAAACTAGCGTAAAGCGCCGTGAGCACGTCATGAGCCTGGCATCTAGTCACGCGCTTACACTACGCGATTATTATATTGTACGGGTAACTTATTTAATAAAATTAATACGATGCACCGTGCTCGGCGAACAAGATGGCGACAGCCAGTTCATCAACCACCAGCCACCAACGTCGTCTTTCTCTTTCTTCTAGACACGGGCTGTGCCGGATGTTGCGTATCAGAACCCCCCGGCGGTTAGAAGCACCGTCTCGGTGCTTGAGCAACTCGGATGTGGTAGAAGGTAGATAGAGGTGAGGGTTAAGGCTTGAGTCGAGCTATGTGCACGATGTCACTCGAAGGTGACGATGATGACGTTGAATCGGCTGGAACGATCTCGTATGTAACGTCAGTACGCCTGGCGAACGACGCGGTATGGTCCAGTGTAGCGTGAAGCAGTTTTTCAGAAAGCCCTATACGCCGAGTGGGGGACCAGAGGAGGACAAAAGGAACCGGTGAAAAGTGCACGTTTCGATGATGGGAATCGTAGAGCTGTCTTTGGTGCCCTGTGAAGCCTGCAGGCGGCTGCGGGCGAGTTGGCGTGCGTGATCGGCTCGCGCGATGGCTTCGCCGGCATACTCCGTGAACGGGGCAGCAGGTGTCAAATGGTAGGGCGGGTTCTCGGCCGTATAGAAAATATAATGGTGAATAGCCGGCAGTTGTCGTGACGTGACAAATTATATGCGAACGTTACAAACGGCAAATGAACGTCCCAGTACTGGTGATTGATTGATTGATTTATATGTGGGGTTTTAACGTCCCAAAACCACTATATGATTATGAGAGACGCCGTAGTGGGGGCTCCGGAAATTTAGACCACCTGGGGTTCTTTATCCCAGTCCTGGTGGTCGGCCGCTAGTATTTAGAAAGCATGTCGGTTATGGTGCGGTTGAGGCGCTCTGTAAGACCGTTCGTTGGCGGATGGTACGAAGTGGAAACTTGTGCTTGGCCAGACAAGAGCGCAGGATTTCATCAACGACAGCTGATAGGACGGTGCGGCCCCGGTCAGTGAGAAGTTGGCGTGGAGCTCCGTGTAAAAAATAATATCATATACCAGAAAGTCCACCACATCGGTTGCGCAACTCGTCGGAAGTGCTCGTGTGATAGCATACCGTGTCGCATAGTCAGTGGCGACAGCGATCCATTTGTTGCCTGAGCTGGAGATCGGGAATGGGCCAAGCAGGTCGAGGCCAACTCGAAAAAAAAGGTTCAATGAGAATGTCGATCGGCTGAAGGAATCCAGCTGGTAGGGAAGATGGCTTTTTGCGGCGCTGGCAGGGTTCACAAGCGGCGACGTAGCGTCGAACAGAGGGGGCAAGACCAGGCCAAAAGAAACGACGACGTACACGGTCGTATGTGCGAGAGACGCACAAGTGGCCCGCCAAAGGAGCGTCATGCAGTTGTTTGAGAATAGTCGCTCGAAGATGTGCTGGTATGACGGGAAGCAAGCGTGACCATAAGGATCGAGGTTTACGGCGATACAGGATGCCGTCTTTTAGCAGGAACATTTGCAGAGATGCGTCGCGAGAGCCCTTGACTCAAGCCTGCCAATGATGGCGCAGGGGGGAACGCATGGCGTTGTTCGTGGCCAAGGTTGAGAGTAGCTGCGTCACAGACAGAAGGTCTGGAAGGGTGTCAGTATGGGCAGTCCTCTTCCACAGGGTAGCGTGATAAACAATCAGCGTCTGGGGTGACCGCCCTGTTTCATACGTTACGGTGAACGTGTATTCTTGTAATCG
>WOVY01014536.1:0-10985 GCA_013436015.1 Rhipicephalus annulatus | reverse complement strand
TTTCAACGCACGAGGGAGAACCTTCCATGGCCCAGATCCTCGCCGCTCTCGTGAACAACAAGCCCTGCTCGCCAACACGCTGTCGAGAGGTCCACCGATGACGAGCCTGATCCAGATTCATTCACAAGCGACACGTCATCCTCAATCCCCTTCGATGGGACGCCGCAAACAAAGTGCTCACGAATGGATTACGCAAGTGGAGAGAATCGCAGCGCTCGCCCATGGAACGCCGTCGCTGACGTTCGTGACAGCAGCAAGCCGCTTGACGGGATCTGCCAAGGATTGGCACAGCGCCTACGGCTCGCAGTAGGACACCTTGGAGCAATGGAAAGAAGCGTCATTCTCCGATTCAAATGAAAGCTGACAAGGCTGGGAGTTCCTCGACTGCAGACGATAGTGACGCCTTCAGAGCCACGAGACCATCGTCGAGTACATGTACTCGAAGAGCGCCATTCTGAACAAAGCGCCGTACTCGTTTAGCAGAGGAAGAACGAATTTCCCTCATTCTCAGCGGCATCGAGGACGACACACGGGCCAACCCACTCGCAGCACAGCTGTGTGGCGCAGTAACCGAACTCATTGACAGAGCGGCTTTGCTCGACGCGAGGACGTCACATGACCGCGTGTGCCGAGAACGACAAGAAACTGTCATCGTCTACAGCGAGCCGTGGTCAGGGTTCGAACCAGCGGGTGCCAGTCCAGCAGCTCTGCCAACTTGCCGAAGGCCACCCGCGCAGCGATTTCTTGGGAGCTCCACACCCGCGGCCCATCTCTGCTCGTTCATGCTTCAACTGCGGCGACATCGGTCACCTGTTCCCGTGATTGTAGAAAGCCGAAAACGCCAGCAACGATCAGAGCGGACGAGAAACGAGCGAAGAGGGACAATAGCAGCCACGAAACAGGGACTACGTCACCTAGGCAAGCGAACTGTTTTTCGCATTCGACGGGTGGCACATTACCAATAGTGTCCGGTACTGCTAACAACCGACGCGTCCGCGTGTGCATTGACAGTGGCGCCAACTTATCCATCATGAGTGCCAATGCCTTGATGGACGACATTCCCACGCACGCATGGGTATCGCGCGAGAACATTGAAGTTCTCAACCGCAGCATATGCCCGAACTCTCGCTGCAAACGCTTGATGTGACACTGGGCAACCACGACTGTGCGAGTCGAAGACGTCGTGGTAACGGAACTGTCCAGCGGCATCGACCTGATTTTGGGATCAGACTGGCGACGAGTCGCGAACGTCGACGCAACGTTTCACACGTCAAACGATGTGACTATCGTTCCAGTCAAGCCTTCCGGAAAATTTTCGGTCGTCCGAAGTGCCCCCCCCCCCCCCGAAACAAGGCACTGTTGCGAAGCGCGCCTCTGACGACGTTACGAAGGGCGCCTCGAAATCTCACCGCTGCAACCACTGTTGCGAAAGACGGCGACGCCAACACGGTCCCGAAGGCGCCACTGCTTCCAACTCCGCCGGGAAGGTCCACCAGCCGTTTGGTAGCGTATGTTTCTCAGCTCGCGACCTGCTTCTGCGCAGAGCTTGATAAGACGAGCGGACGAGACGACGGTGAGTTAAACAGGTTTATGTACAGCATATATACAGAGGCGTTACAAATTCGGCACTGGGGCCGACGAGACTCGAAGAGCCGAGCTCTCCTCTCTAACACATAGGTCTGCTCTAAAAACGGGTCCGCTCTGACACACATGTCCAGCTTTCACCTAGGACCGCCGCTCGTGAAGCGCTGCAGGGCTTCTTTTATATGCACCGGTCCAACCAAAATGTCCAATCAGAAGCGCCGCTGGTCGTCAGGGCAGATTCCTCCAATGGGGTCGCCGCTGGGCCACGTCAGACCCCCAGACAGGAAGGACGCCTGTTGTTTACTCGACGGGCTCGCTCGCATCGTGCGCTGACCCACTGCACGTGGGCGCCAGAGAGGCGCCGTCGCCTGTCGAAGCCGTTGAGTTGTTCGCGTCAGGCGGACTTGCGGGCTGGCCTTGACACAGATTGCCTTTTTCAGAGGCACGGCCGTTCGCTGTGGACTCGCAGGAAACAGCACCCCCGCCGCCAGACAATGCGCCGAAAAGACGAGCTGCCTTCCACGGGGCTCGGATGACAGGCGCGCTCGTTCGCCGGGTCCCTCCAGGTTCGCCTCCAGGGCCATGGGGAGAATCCAGCTCCAGACTCTGTTCCGGGAACACATCCCATTCTTGACGACGGGTCCCAGCTCCACTGGCTTGTCGCCACAACTTGTCGACCAGCTTCACTCGTCTCTTCTGACCACCTTCGGTTTCAGCACTTGTCGATGGTTCTGCAACTTGTTAAGAACGGTTCGACAACAGACAACACACGACACGAGCAGTGCCCTCGGTCACCCGACAGAAACACCAGACAAGTATAGTACAACATATACCTATCTACGTGCTATCGGAATTTCATTCCTCTACATCAAGAGGCGCATGTGGGACACAAGACTCTTAAAATGACAACTCAATTTTTTTCCCACGCCCAACAACGTAACATGAAGCAACATGAAGTTGGCTCCTTGAGCTCACTCTGAACGAGAGCGCTCAGCCCAGGTCGTGATGAGGTCAAAATTTTGCCCCGAATCGCCAGCGAGAAACCGAAAGGTTGAGAAGGTACTAGCTAGAACGCACTGCTCAATGCACCTGCATTAGCGTATAGCTTTCCTTTTTTTTGTAGCGAACGTCAAAGTTGCGCTGTCGGAGTATCACGCTCCATCTCAGTAACCGGCCACTTTTAGGCGACGATACCTATGCGGTACCAAGAGCGGCTCACACTTGCGACGTTGCACAGGGAAACAACAATACGGCTTGCTACGGATTGACTCCTCACCGCTTAGCTCGATATCGTGTTCGATCACCCTCGTGTTTCCGGGGCGGTCCGAAAACACGTCTCCAAACTCAAAACAATCCTTCTCAGGTCCTCCTTCCGGGCTTCACTTAACCTAGACTCTAGGTTTATCTGCTCCCACATTACTTTCGATCCCCCTTCGATTACCTGACAAGACTAAAAATTTCTGCTTCCTCTTCCTCTGAAGCATTCAACAGCTGATTTACGATCGCTTGATGTTGAACGTAGGGTTTCATTAAGGTGTAAATTTTGTTCTGCCGCCTTCCTAATCTCACTTCATAATTCGTATCGGGACGCTTCGATATTACATTGGCAGGCCCTTCCCAATCAACCTCAAGCTTGTTCCTTTTGGACGGCTGCAGCAGCATTACCTGACTTCCTACTTCAGAAGCACGCTTCTTCGCCGATTTCTCGTAGTGCTCCTTCGACCGCACTTGTGCCGCGTTTTTGTGGCTTTCCACGAGCGCTTTAATCGAGAGGTCCTCACGCTGCTCTCGAATGAGCGTCTCTGGATCAACCCTCGACTGCTTACTCCTACTTTCCGCTACAGGCGAGAGCGTTGCAACCCTCTCGCTCTGATTCAATGGCGCCATGTCGTCTCCCTTTTCTACGGAAACCGCGCCGGCGGTTCGGCGACGGGCCGTTCGCGCGACTGCTCACATGACTCATGCGGAAAATTTCCTTTCTGGGGTTCCGTCGACCCGCCGACAAGGTCACTTGAGAGTTCACCGCATTGAACAAGGTCAAGCTTCCGTGAAAGCTTTTGCGCTTGCGATCGCGTGAAGGCCATGCACGCTAAGTTGGGGAAGAACGATTTGCCCTGCTCTTTGAGAAGCTGCTCTGAGTTGTTGGAGAAAAGATAAGGAAAACGATCGTTTAGCGCGGTAGACACAGCCGCTTCGGTGCGAAGCTTACCGAACGGGCCTTCAATGACAACCGTTGCGATTGGTAAGCGAACACTCTGCTCCTCGGCGACTTGCCTGATCCACGCGCATTCTCCTGTAAAGTCATCCGGAGACACCAATGAAGGATGGACAACGTCCATGGTTGCCGCTGAGTCTCTAAGTGCTCGGCACGTTTTCTCATTCACCCTAATTTCTTGGAGATACGGCTCCAACAACCGCATGTTTTTTTTTTCTGATTCTCGGATTGTTGCGAAGGCAAACTTTTCCTGACAGTTTCTCGCAATGTGCCCTTCCTTTTTGCAGTTGTAGCAGATTAGCGGCTTCCGTTTGTTTTCCGATTCAAATGCCTGTGTGGTAGAAATCTCACTCGATTTCTCCGCTTCTGTTTGCCCTTCCCCTACGCTGTCCTTCGTAAGAGACGGGTCCTTCTTGAAATTACGGTGCGGAGCGGGTCTCCGTTGATCAGGTTTCTTTGAAAAACCCTCTTTTCTCTCATCCTTTCAACGCGCACTGCCCTGCTGTGCAACTTTCGTCGAGTATAATACTCCTCAGCTAACTCTGCTGCATTGTTTAGCTGTACTTCACCAAGTCTGTCCTGCAGCCAAAGTCTGACATTATCCTCGATGCAGCGGTAGAATTGCTCCAATGCAACGCATTCCACCACTTTATCGCGGTCGTCATAAACACCTTCGCCCTTCAGCCATTCAATTAAATCGGCTTTAAGACGAAACGCGAAGTCAACGTGTGACTCATTCCCCTTTTCAGCATACCGGAACCTTTGCCTGAAAGCCCCAGGTGACAATTTATAACGTCTTAAGAGCACTTCCTTAACCTCGTCATAGCTCTCAAACGCTTCCCTCGACAAGCAAGTTATCGCGTCGGACACTTCGCCGGGAAGAAGAGCTAACAGGTTCCGCGCCCAAAGAGACCGCTCCAAAGCGTTTTCGCTCACAGACGTGTTCAAACTTGACGAGATACTCCGCCATGTCCTCGCCTACTACGAACGGTGGCAGTTGGTCCCGAATTCTAAAGCCGCTGACCTGAATCGTCGGAGAAGCTACGCTAGGCACCTGCGAACACTGTAGGATTGCCAATTCTATTCGTTTCAACTCGAGGCGCTCCTGTCTCTCGGCCTCCTCGCGCTCGCGACGTTCGCGCCTTTCAGCTTCTTCGCGTTCGCGAGCTTCGCGCCTTTCAGCTTCTTCACGTTCGCGAGCTTGGCGCCTTTCAGCCTCTTCGCGAGCTTCGCGCCTTTCAGCTTCTTCGCGGCGTGCTTTGATATCCACCCAGGCCTCATCGACTTCCACAGCCAACACTCCCTCATGCTTCATGATCTCAAGGATCGCTTGCTTTCGTTTCGCACGGCCAAAGTAATGCCGAGTTCCTCACAAATTTCGATGAGTTCCTTCACTTTAAGGTTCTCCATCGTTCACACTAGCCTCTTGCTGTTTGCCCCTGTTAACAATTTACTTGCCATACCCACTATAAGTCAACTAGCAAGACGCGCAAGCAATTTTTCACACTCCTGTGTTTACCCCCTCCGCATTAACTTTGGTTTCAAAGCGCTTCGACTTGGTTTGAAACGATCAAAGCTCACTTCAATGCTTCACACAGCCCTTCTCTAAACTACTACAAACCTGAGCTAGAGTAGTCTGGTGAACTGAGGGGAAAACATCAGGCACTCACCGCATCGATGTCGCTGACGCCGGCCGATCCCGCAGCTGCCAACCACTGTTGCGAAGCGCGCCTCCGACGACGTTACGAAGGGCGCCCTCGAAATCTCACCGCTGCAACACAACTGTTGCGAAAGACGGCGACGCCAACACGGTCCCGAAGGCGCAACTGCTTCGAATTCCACCGGAAAGGTCACCAGCCGTTTGGTAGCGCCATGATTCCTCCAGCTCGCGACTGCTTCTGCGCAGAGCTGATAAGACGAGCGGACGAGACGACGGTGAGGTTAAACAAGGTTTATGTACAGCATATATACAGAGGCGTTACAAATTCGGCACTGGGGGCCGACAGAGACTCGAAGAGCCGAGCTCTCCTCTCTAACACATAGGTCCTGCTCTCAAACGGGTCCGCCTCTGACCACACATGTCAGCTTTCACCTAGGACCGCCACTCGTGACGCGCCGCAGGGCTTCTTTTAGATTGCACCGGGTCCAACCAAAATGTCCAATCAGAAAGCGCCGCTGGTCGTCAGGGCAGATTCCTCCAATGGGGTCGCCGCTGGGCCACGTCAGACCCCCAGACAGGAAGACGCCTGTTGTTTACTGGACGGGCTCGCTCGCACGTGCGCTTGACTCACTGCACGTGGGCGCCAGAGAGGCGCCGTCGCCTGTCGACGCCGTTGAGTTGTTCGCGTCAGGCGGACTTGCGGCTGGCCTTGACACAGATTGCCTTTTTTCAGAGGCACGGCCGTTCGCTGTGACTCGCAGGCATAACAGCACACCACACCGCACCAAGGAAACGCTTATTGCGACGGTTCTGCCGGCAATCGGACGAGAGTGTTTCCAAAGACGAAGGGTACGTGCGGCCTCAACACGAAATGTCCCGCACCCGACAAAGGCTTCACGAGTCTAGTCGAAGACGCCACACGGAAGATAACGAAGGATGCCACCGAGGCAGAGAGGGAACAATTTAACTCAATTCTGTTAAGGCATATCACCAAGCGTTCACTTCCAAAGGCGACACTTTGGGCGTGTGTCCTCACAATGAACACAGCATCGAACTCAGAGACCATATACCAGTGTCATCGAGGCCGTACAGGTGCTCACCGGCTGATCGCAAGTTCACCCGAGAACAGGTGAATGACTACCTCTCCAAGGGCATCATAAGGCCGAGCGAAAGCGAGTACGTTTGCTCCAACGATAGTCGTCGACCAACCCGCACCACCCGACGACTCCAAGAAGAATGGTACACGACTATCGCAAGCTCAACGAGAAAACCATCAACCCTTCTTATCTAATGCCTGTCATGGAAGACGTTATTGACGATGTCACGCGCGACGGATCGGCTTACTTCTCTGTGTTGGACGTGAAGACGGCATTTATGACTATACGAATGAAGCCGGACGACGTACACAAGACCACATTCGTCACTCCAGGCGGAAAGTACGAATACCTTCGAATGGCCTTTGGGTTTTGCAAGGCCCCTCAGACCATGCAAAGAGTCATGCGTCGCACGTTCGATGGCTTACCTAGGACAGCTACGTACATGGACGATGCCGGGCAGGGAGCCACAAGGGAGGCTTTGGATTTGCTGAACGAAGCACTCAGGAGAGTCGTGATCAACGGCTTGAAGATGGATCTCCGGAAATGCCAGTTGATTCAAGACAAAGTATCTTTCCTGGGTTGCGTGATCTTCGCCGAAGGACGAAACACTGGAGGAATCCATAGTTGCCGCTGTCGAGAAGTTCGAGCCGCATCACAACGTAAAGAAGCTGCACTCCTTCCTGCAGTTCGCTAACCACTACCGAAAGTTCATACCGGAGTTTGCAAATGTCACGCACAAGCTACGGCACCTTCTGGCGAAGGGCGTTCCTTCGTATGGACTGACGCTCATGAAGCAACCGTCAACGCCATAAAACACGCCTTGAAGAACCCGCCGATTTTGGCGAGCTTCCGCCCAGACTGCCGCGACTAACGTTCACGTCGACGCTTCACGAACCGGGCTGGGCGCGGTGCTTTCTCAAACTCAAGACGGAAAGGAGGCGAATCAAGAGGTACGCAAGCAGATCACTAAACGAGCACGATCGTGGTCTACACTCTACTATGCTCGAGTGCATGGCGCTCCACTGGGCGATTACTGAGAAGTTTTTGGTCTACCTGAGAGGAGGCCCTCGTTTTACAGTGTTCACGGACAACTCAGCTGTCATACCTCGTCCAGAAGGTGAGCCAGCAACCGCAGATTTGCGAGGTGGACCGCTCGGACTAGCAGAGTACACCGTCGAGGTCAAGCACAAGGCCAGGACGCCAGACACTCCGCTGCTGGACGCACTCTCGAGGCAGTCGGAATCTTCAGAGGCTTTCGACCAGGGCGTTTCGACCCGAGACCTCCACTGCTACGCAGCAGTGGCAAACACAGTCGCCTACGCGAGTTTCAGGAGAAGGATACTGGCTGCAAAATATTTCGGGAGGAGGCCAAGCACAAATATTCAGACTACGAGATCGAAAACGACATACTGGTGAAGAAATCTCTCGAGGGTGGACTGGTCCGTCGGAGGGTGATCATTCCCGCTGCCCTCCGAAGCACTGTGATGATCGTTTTCCACGACAACAACGGCCACCTAGGCGTCGAGAAGACAAGAGACCTGATCCAGCGAAAGTACTGGTGGCCATCGATGAGAAAGGACATACGCGAGTAGGTTGACTCTTGCCACACGTGCCAGACTATCAACACCCGCACAACACGGAATGAAGGTTGCCTCATCCCACGCAATTTTCCTACTGAGCCAAACGCGGTGATATCCCTGGATCACATGGGTTCGCTAAACGAGAAGGGAGACCACATCCTCGTGTGTGTCGACCACGCCACGAGATACATGCACGCCGTGACTGTACCGAGCACTTCGTCGACGCACTACCTTGACTTCATGACAAACCGGTGGATTCCGCGATTTGGAGTTCCCAGCGTCATTATTACGGACCAAGCCAAGGGATTCGTGAACAAGAAAACCAACCAATTCCATCACAGACTGGGAATTGCTCATCAGAACTCCCACCGTACTGGCCACAATCAAACGGACTGATTGAGCGAATGGTAGGAACATTGAAACAGGTGCTACGCAAATGCTAAACAACAAGGACAAATGGCAGAGAGGAACTACCCCGAGCAACGCTAAGATCAACGCCATGAAGCATCGTCACAGTGGCCACAGCCCATTTCGACTCATGCACGGCTACGACCCAAAACTTCCAGGAGAGCTCAACCTCGCCTCGGTCGAGGGATACATCGACGAGTCTCATAGACTGCACGACTTGGCAAGGGGACGTGCGGAGACAAGAGAGAGGCTACTGCAGAGTCAGTGCAAAACAACGGTCCGATACGACAAGAAGCGGCGAACTCCGAGGTTCATAACGGGGACCTCGTCCTGCTTGAGTTGAGCGCTCGAGGCACGTTAGATCCTCGCTGAAGGTCCGTTCGAGATAACGGCCCTCGTCGGAGGAAACAGGGCCGAGATCCAAAGAGTACCCTACACACCGGGCATGATAAACCAAAAAATCGTCAACCTGGAGCAGCTTCGTAGATATAAGGAGCCGCTCCAAGAAGTTACGGAACCATCGCCATCTAACGACACGCACGCCTGAGGACAGGCGCAATTTTCGGGAGGGCCGTGTCAGCGGCACTCGAGTTCGCACAGCTGAATTCTCCGGCAGCGTCTCATTCTCCGGCAGCGTCTCCTTCTCCAGCAGCGTATCCGTGCTTGCACGGGAAACGCTGCACTGCTTTAAGGTGGACTCCGAGCCCTGAGCGCGTCCACTCGGCGTGGTTGGCCATTGGTTCAACGAACATTCAAAAACAAAGTGAGCATTCGAGCCGGGATTGCATAGCAACGCATCACCAGAGAGAAGAGAACGAGCCGAGATTCGAGCCGGGATCGCAGAGCAACGCATAGCAGAGCGAGCCGAGACGCGAGTGGCGTCGGACGTAGCCGATCGAGCTCCTGCACCGAGTCCAGTTTACTTATACATGTAACCACTGTCGATTCACCTGTAACTCAGCACAATACAGTTTCTCTTAAAATTTGAACCTTGCCTTGACCACATTCATTCAGACATCGCTGACAAGCATCAACAACTAGTGAATGAAATAAGAAGAGAAGTGATTCACGAAGTTTTATCGAAAGGACATGACGTAGTGTTTCAGTGGTTACCGGGACATTGTGGTATGTCGGTAATGACCTTGCTGATAATGCTGCCCGATCCGCCCACGCGGACGCCCAGACAACCCGATTCCATTGTCGAGAACCGACGCTACAAGGGGCCTTCACTCGTTTGCTAACACCATGTCGGAAACTGGCTGAGTGACCCAGTGTCAGGAACCGCCGCCTACACCAAATTGGACCCATCTAGAAAGCTTCAAGTTCTTTCGGACCTCTCCCGCCAGGATGCAACTTTACTGTGCCGCCTGTGGTTAGGAGTAGCTTTTACAAAGGCGTACTCCTTTCGCATAGGAATGGCGGATAACTCCCAATGTGAATCGTGTGACACTGACGAGACAAAAGAACATCTACTGTGTTCATGTGAACGTTTTTCGAGCGAACGCAACTTGCTACGCGAAACGTTAGAGACCCGTGACAGTAGACCTTTCTCCGAAGAGAAGATCCTTGGTTCATGGCTGTACGCGTCACAGGCCGGCAAAGCGACGCGAGCACTGCTAATTTTTCTAAAGACGACCGGACTACGCGACCGCTTATAAGCGTGCAATGGACAAGGTCACATCTACACACACGTTGCCTTTCACTTTTCTCTCTCTTCTACTTTAATCCCCTCATTCCTTCCCCCAGTGCAGGGTAGCGCAAACCGGACGTGCGTCTGGTTGACCCCTCCTGACTTTCAATTCTTCCCCTCTCCTCCTCCTCCTCCTTAACAAAATGAACTAATCCGAGCCCGCCATCTCTAACTTTTTGAACAGGTTTGTGTGGCTTGATCTTTCCGATACAGAGCTCCATATGAAAATCGCAAATACTCTGTGTATTTTCTGTACACTTATTCTACTGCAGTGCAAAACCTGCATACATACCACAGCTTGCTCACCAGAAACAAGTTGCACGTTGTGGCCCGTGCGAATGTCGAAATACCCCAACCTTTCCATTTTTCTACATCATTGCTCAATGCTTGTGTTTCTTTTTAGATGCGGAAGCATCTTATACTCGCGCCTTGTAGTGCGCGCCGTCGCGCCGTCCGCACCGCTTCTCGAACATTCGACAGCTGACGCGCGCGCATGCGCCGTCGCGCCGTCGCCCACCATCTGTGCCGCGCGCGCTTCTAAACATTCGACAGCTGACAGCGCATGCGCCGTCGCGCCGTCGCCATCTGTGCCGCGCGCGGCTTCTCCTTCGAGAACATTCGACAGCTGACAGCGCATGCGCCGTCGCGCTGTATATATACTCAAGGTCGGCGCTCGCTCGCTCAGTTGCCGCTCGTCCGTTGTTTGTACGGCGCGTCGACGTCCGAAGTCGCCGTGAAATGAATGCCAACG